>CM065399.1:9290000-9392500 GCA_033060915.1 Euryodendron excelsum | reverse complement strand
AATAATACCTTCAATTGGTACTGGCCATGACACGTCCATTACCGTAGACCCATCTAGGTCGTTCAATAGAGGAAGAGGAAATGATCTAGGCCGACGCCATGCAGATCGACCCCGTCTTGGGACTCCATTGAAAATGTTAGCTGTTGATCCTGATAATGCAGTTTGTGTTAAAACTAATTAGGTGGAATGAAAGTAGTATGCAACCCTTCTATTAGAGTTGTAACTTAAATTAGCATATTTGATGATGCCTCCACTGTTGTTATCCCACCTTGGTAGTTGAAGGTAGGATAAGGAGACGATCTAGGCCTATGCCTAAAGTTTGTAGATCGACTCCGTCTTGGAAATCCATTGAAAAAGTTAACCATTGATGCTAATAATATAATTTGCGTTAAAAGCAATTACGAAAATTGGTCATATTCATTCTTAATGTTTTAGTAAGTACAAATTGGCTTTTATACCTGTCAATTGCCGTTGTCTATAGTTTGATCTTCGCCTCGCTAATTGTTGTTTTCGTTGTTCAGTGGTTAGGGAAGCCCTTCTTTCCCTAGCATAATTGCGACGCCTCTCTCTTTATTGATTGCTTAGTGGCAGAGTTTGTGTTTGTTCAGTGTGATTACCTAATCTTTGCATTCGTCATCTGAGACGTCGTTGTTCTGATTGTTGGGCAACTTGTTCAGGAGTCCTATTTTGGTCTCGCAATTGCTGTGATATTCTATTCCTTTCTCTTTCTTGTGCAGCAGCTTCTGAGCTGAAACGTTGTTGACGGCATCGTTGCCACTCACGACGTTGTTCTCTAACTCGTCTTAATTGATCGTCTGAGCAATTGCCTTCACTATTTTGTCTGGCATTTGAAGATTCTGGTATATCATGCATAATTTCACCTTCATGATTTGAATCCATTACCTTTTCGGTTTATTTTATAAGAAACATGGATGCTATATTAGTATTGTATTGTAATTTCCAATTACAAAATTAAGACATTAATGCAAATAATAAAAGGACCAACAGTACAATGAAAAAAAAAACATTGTATCAATATGGATAATATTATAAATTGAGATGAAAAAAGAAAGATTAAGGTAGAAACAGTTTAGATATTGCACTTGAAGTTATAATTTAAAATGCTCAAAGCAGTTAACCATAACAGAGCATGTCAATTGAAGAAGGCAAAAAAACACACACTTTCTCTCTCTTCTTGTCTTCAATTTGTCCATAAGTTTATTTATAAAATCTAATAGGGAAGGGAAAATAATTTTTCTTATTTTCTTTTTCTTCCTTTCCGTTCCCCCAAATTCCAAACAAGCTGTATAAGGAAAAAGAAGCATCCACCTCATAGTAAATAAAGGATGATTAAGTAAATAGAAATAATGAACCTGAGTTAAACACATTACCAAACACATAAGAAAATTTCCATCTTTAATTTCAAAAGTTTAATTCTTATGTTAAATTATTAGAGAATATATAAATGAAATCACAGCTCTCCCATAATTTTGAGATATGCCACGTTTTATGTAAAATAATTTTGAGATATGCCACATTGTATGCCTCTAATAGATATGCCTTGTTTTATTCAATTGGAATAGCTCATTTTATGGCAAGAGAACAATATGGAATATGCGAAAAAACCAAGCAGGTACCAAAGGTATAATGAACAGAGGGAATCCTAGAAAAGCAAAAAAAAAAAATTTTTTTTTTAGAATGTTGCTTAAAGTTCCAAACTTCAAATTAATATCCATTCGAAGCAAAAAGGGAAAAAAAAAAAATAGCTAAAGTAAAACATGAGATTCACAAATGTAGCTAGCAGAAGGTTTCAAACCTCAAGTATATGGATTTGCTGGCCGAGCTGCAGCTGTTAGTACTAATAGAAGATCCAATATGCTCTTTCCCCCTGAAGAACACTATGCATCAATGGTAGGAATACAATCTACACCCCAAATTCCAATGGTGAGAGAACAACCTGCAAACAGAATTTCAACATATTTTTTTTATTTAACACACATTTACATCACATTGCATTTGTCAATCATAGATTTCCACTATTATCTTTTACTGGTTGGCAGAGCTAAATCTTGAATATCACTAACCCATTAAGTGTGTCTACTGGCATTAGTTTTGTAACTTTTACGAATATCTAATTCCAATTTTTATGACAGATTGATTAGACACAACACTTTTCTCTCTATTAATTCTTTATGGTTTTATACTAAACTAATTGGTAGTTTTTTTCTCAAGAAAGGAAAAACACAGAATAATAACCTTACAAAATCAGTGGATAACACACAAAATCAGTGGGTAACCAATAATATTTTTTTTTATATATTTATCTAGTGGTACACACACTTGAAGGCACTTATTTTTTTTTGGATAGAATTTATATATTTATCTAGTGGTACACAGTAGACACACGTACAATTAGTCTTTTCATCATTAAATACTACATATTTACACTACTTGCAATTTGCGGCCATGCTTAATGAGCATAATCCAGGCTTTTTTTATTAAAAAAAAAAAAGATTTGTGGGCAAATTCTGGCAGAAACCAGAAGAAAAAAGGTCTTGAAATAAAAAAGAGGTTCTGGCCGAAAAGAAAAACAAATAAAACTCTCTGGCCAGGTTTGAAGAAAAATAAGAAAAAAGGTACCGGTTGAGTTTAAAAAAAAAGAAGAAGAAGAAGGTTATGGCAAGTAGTGTAAACATATAAAAAAAAAATATGATTTTTCATTTTTTGGGCTAGATTCTGGGAGAAACAAGATAAAGGTGCTGGTAGAAAAAAAAATTCAACTCAAATCAAAGTGTAAGAGTCTGAGTTTTGCAATAAAAGATCTAATCTAAAAATAAAGAACGGAAAAAAAAGGAGGGTGACTGATAGAGGTGTAGAAGGAAACAAAGTGTGGTGACTAAGCAATTCATTCTCTAATGTTCATTGCTCTCCATTGGTGGCAGTTACCAAAAAAATGTAGAGTGAAAAGAGGTTTATGCCAGAACAGGTTGCATATAGTGGAGGAGAGTTGCATTTTCAAATGATAACACACTAATGAATATACACGCGATTAAAAGAGTAAACCCAAGTGTAGGGAAATCCCCATGAGTAAACCCAATTTGAAAAACTTTAGTTCACACACACACACAAATTATTCAGACTCTAAAATGTCCAAAACATGTTATGATTTTACTACCAAATCCTCATCAACTCAACATAACCTTCCTTGTACTACCAATTCCCATGAAGACGCAGATATACATATTTACAGACAGTACTCAAATTAATGCTGCACTATAAAAATATTCAACTCAAACTCTTTTGGCCAAAAAATCACAGTAATAGAATGCTTACCGGAAATGAAACAATTGATGGTGAGGATGACCACTATTTTGAGGCATAGAGGAGTCCGAATGTTAATAAACGAAGCGTCTTTCCAATCTTAAAAATTTAAGATTGCTTTCTGAACGAAGCGTCTTTCCGATCGCAAAAATTTAAGATTGCTTTCTGATTACTTGAGGGTCCAAATCTAAAGGAGTTCATCCTGATTGTCTTGATGAATTTTACCAACATGTAATTGATACAGACTCTAAAACTAAAAAGAAATGTAGAGTCCAAGAATCTTAAATAACTGAAGCAGCAGTTACAATAACGTGGTTTTTTTTTTGATAAATAAATTGACAGTTATATTAAAAATACCGAAAAAGGGACAAAGCCTATATACAAAAAATTATACTATTATAAAAGCTTTAACTCAAGTTTGGCTGGCTAATATTTGAAATTTTGAGAAGGCATTTTCGAATTTGGATAGCCAAATATCTATAGATACAATTAAAATGATGGATGGATACAAAAGATTTTGGGATTTGGGTTTATTTTGACCTTTTGAAATAGTAGTAGGTAGATAAATAAAATATTAAATGGGTAAGAGCATTTTAATTTAATATTAGATACAATCTTAAAAATTAAGATTGCATTGTTTATTTGATCAAATAATGAAGGGCTAATATATATATATACATATATTGTTATAGGATTAGTAATAGTCAAAGAGAACAAATTCAAGTGGTAGTAAATTTAGATGGGTCAAATATAGGTGTTAGTATTTTCAGTGGCAGCAAAACATATTTACAATCTAAGATCAAATAAATATACATAAATTTTCTTTAAAAAATAGTAGAAGTTGCTAGTTAGTAGGGGCAGCTTCCCCCCACTCGTCGCTTCATAGATCTGCCACCTGCCCCCCTCCCGCTGAATAGTCCCAAGCCAACCCAGAGTCGCCAGAGCAACACCCCTTCTCGAATGCCAAACCTATCGTCCTTCTCTTGTCAACACAATCAACAACAACAAACCCCCCCCCCCCCCCCCCCCCCCCCCCCCTTGTCCATTTCCCATTGCACAAAGCAATAACCAAATTGCCACACTGTCACAATAGGATTTTGGACCGTCTAGATATCTCGTGAATGAGACAAGAGCCAGAATAGGGTTCTATATGTGACTAAAAGATCCTATTACCTCCAAACCATATGGGAGTCTTTGTCCAACTCGCATGATTTAGTTGATTTGAAAGGGCCATTAATTTTGAAAAAGTGTCAGACTCGCCACCTAATAATTAAGGTGTACCAGAACACCAAAAAGTGTGTTTTCACAAACATGAGTTTATAAGCTAAAACATTATTTTAATACAAAAAAAATATGATATGCAAGTTTGGAAAGGTTCCTATTTTTTTGAAAAGGCATTTAAGCCGGTTTTGAAAGGCCGTTGATGGTTTGACTCCATGTTGGTCTGGTTAATCAGGTCTAGGTTCGGGGATCCTATTACGTGTTGGGAAGCAAATGTGATACAAACATAAGCACCCAACCCCACCCAAAATTGGCATCACCCTGCTTTAGAAACCTCTTTTCTAGTGTTTATCAAATTCATCATCATCATCATCATCACCACATCGTGCTTGTGGTTATGCATCATGTCAATTGTGTGCAGTTGAGAATGACTTTGCTTATATATATGTTATGTGCTGGTGTGTAAGTGTAATGGATACACAAATTCAGGTAACATAACAGATATGCTGCTCACCTGGGTTTTGCTGCTGAAAGCAAGATCAAGACTGAGGATCTAGCTTTCATTCTCTTAGTTGGGCTTGGTGGAGTTGTGTCGTTCTTTGGGAGCAGGGTCCTTTTGCAGTTTGGCACTTCCAAGTTGTTTCTGAGAGTAGCGACGATGATAATGAGTTCTGCTTTAAGTTCAATGATGGACTGATGGTTGAGTGCGTTGGGCGCACTTTAGAACAGTGGTGGCGTAGGGTCTGTTTTGCTGTTGCAGCCATAGTGGGTTCTTCTTGTGGATACAAGGTTTGGCTGGGTGCCTAAATGGTAAGACCATAGCTCGATTTACTGATGTTGGCTGGGAGGAGCAGTCAGTATAGCAAACAGTTGGCTTAGTAGGAGGAATGTTGTTGGACAACTTTTGACTCTTATCTAGTAGGGCTGTTACAATGGACAGTTTTAGCTCATGTTGAGGAGCAAGCATAGAAAGTTTAATCTCTTGTTTGCAAGGAGCATAAATAGTTTAGGCTCTTATCTATGGGCTATTGACTTGTTGGCTGAGTTGGAGTCAGTTGCTCTTGGTTAACTGGGATGATGGGGTCACTAAGTCACATAGTGCATAGGGCACATCTTATAGAGTTAGGGAATTGCTGTGATGGCTGGCTAACATGACTTCACTGAATATGTTACTGAAGGTCTATTAAATGGACTTCTTGTGAGTCAAGCTATGCTGTTAGAGGTTGGGGCGTCTGGCCTGCCTCAGTTGGATGCTCTAGGTTGAATGCTCTGGATGGTTGAATGCTTTGGATTACTAAATGCTTTAGATGGCTGGATGGTCTGGGTAGCCAGATGGCTGGATTCTTCGGATAGATGGACTTTGTCGGGCTACGACATCAAGATGTTGTGTTCGAGGATACCTTAGGACCTGAGAAAGCTTTAGGGAGATGCCCCTTGAACTTTTACCTATCTTAGTATTTTGTTAGCGATATCAAAATATAATAAGGTGATCTTAATAAATGACTTATGATTTTCATGCCTATAGCTTTGTCATATCAAGTTCACAAACTTGTCACTGATGTAGCTTTTCTATAGGTTGACATCTCTTGACCTACTATTTAGAGGTTTTGCCACTCCACTGAGACTATCTTGTTGCTTCACTGCTACTGCTTAAACTACTGATCCTGGGAGTTGAGTTTTTTATTCTCTTATTTAGCCATTTTTGCTGTTCGTGCCCTTGTAGGTTTTCACGGACACTAATTCTACTATTATTGTACCTTAGCGCCCGTTTTAGGTTTTCACTACATCGGTAGTTTTGTATCTTGCCATAATCCTACTTTCTTACCCACAATACTCTGGAAGGTTTTCACCATGTCCTCAGGCCATGCTTTTCTTTTTAATTTCTCTCGTCATTGCCGATGAAGATGACCTATCACTAGAAGAAGGGTTAGCATTCTAAGATACTCATGCCTAAAAAAGCGTTCATGACTTAAAGGAATGATCAATGCTAGAAGTTGCTTGTGGCTGATGTGATTGCCACTGTGTTTAAGAGATTGTTGATGCTACCTTTGACTATTGATATTGCTTCTGTCAGAGGTGCATTGAATCTAGAAGCTGAGCTAGAGTAGTAGGAGTTATGTTCTACTGGATAAAGCATTTTCTAGTGTAATCTTCTTCTTTAGAAGAGCAATGATAGCAATGACTGATCTAAAGGTCTTTATTTTAGACTGTAATGTAGGCCAAGGGTTGGGGTTACAAGACCCGAAAGGATGTTTAGAGGCTCACAGTATATATTGGGCTCCTATTTGTCACACCCCGATTTTTAACTCGAGTCTCCACGACTCGAATAAAAGCCTGATGCTCTCTTTGTTAGAACTTGCACTCCTAAAAGAACAAGTGCATCTGGGATTTGAAATGGAAATTGATTTGATTAAGGGTTTTTTGAAAAAGATTTGGAGTCACCACCTTACATAGTTAATGATATGCTAAGTCACCTAAAACTAAGTATAATACAAAAACTATACTTAGATTTTTAAATGCTTTTAAAAATGTCTTCTTAATAAGGTTCTTGGAAAAAGTGGGTTTTAACAACCTTCAAAAATATTTAAAGCCTTTTTAAAAAATATGACTCCGGTTTGGTCTTCGAAATAGATATCTATGGTTTGGGAGTTGGTTACGTGTAGGAAAGACATCTTAAGATCATTAGCCTACCCCGTCCTTTTGGTACCTCCATGTTTATTCACACTTGGTTCACTCACTTGAATTCCCAGTTATTAATTGTCCACTTATATCCACTTAAAATTTGAAAAATGATTTTGGTCATCAATTTTTTGGATGAATGATGCATGATATGCATAATATCAACAAAGCTTGCTATAGCTGATTGCCAACCTTTGATTGATAAGATTATTACTAGAATTAAAAGCTGGGCCAATAGATTCCTCTCTTATGTAGGTCGTCTCCAAATCATCAAATCTATTTTGTTCAGCATTCAAATTTATTGGAGCATGCACTTCATACTTCCCCAAAGGATATATAAAGAGATTGAGCAACTTCTTCGTAACTTTCTATGGACTGGTACGGAGATTAAAAGCTCCAGTCATAAAGTCTCTTGGGAGGAGATTTGCTACCCAAAGAGGGAGGGTGGGCTTGGTATTAGAAGAGTTGCAGATTGGAATAAATCAGCCACGATGAGACACCTATGGGCTATATGCTCAAGTCAGAACTCTCTTTGGGTTAAATGGTGCCACAAATTCATGATAAAGAACAAATGTTTTTGGTCCCTCCCTATTCCCTCTTGTTGCTCATGGACATGGCTCAAAATTCTAAAGCTAAGGGATATAGCTTGACCTTTCATCAAACACAGCATAGGTAATGGAAACAATACCTTTCTCTGGTTAGATAATTGGCATCCTAATGGCCCCCTAATGGCAAAGTATGGCTGTAGGGTTGCTTATGATGCATGTCTTAACATTAACTCCAAAGTCTCAGCTATAATTCGAAATGTAGCTTGGGCTAGGCCCTTTCCGTGCACTTGGGAATTGAGAGAAATCACAAACCTCCTTAACCAAGTGCAGCCCCACCAGTCTAGGCCTAACAAAGTGGAATGGATCATTTCCACAACAAAGAAGTATACTGCTGCAAATGCTTGGTAGCATATCAGATCTCAAAAGGAAGTGGTTGCTTGGCACAAGCTTACATGGTTCTCAAGCCATATCCCAAAGCACAGCTTCATTCTCTGGCTTGCCATCAGAGGTAGACTTACTACTAGGGATAAACTTTTACAATGGGGGAAGATTGATATAGTTACATGCTTGCTTTGTAATGATGATGCTGCTAATGAGAATACGAACCATCTCTTCTTCTTATGCTCATTTTCTTGTTCTATTTGGAAAAGAATTTGCTCACTTTGTGACATCTCCAAACCCCAACATTGCTGGAGGAATGAGATACAATGGATCATTGGAAAGTTCAACAGCAAATCTTTTGGCAACATTGTTCGGAAACTTGCATAGGCAGCAATGGTTTATCACATTTGGATTGAAAGAAATAGTAGAGTTTTAACAGGGCAAAGGAAAACTTTTGATCAAATTATTCATGATATCAAGCATGATGTTAGGCTTAAGGCCACCCAATTTCGTATCGTCAAGCACTTGGATCTCAATAGACTTATTTGCCGCAAGTGGGATCTTCCCTTTTCTATTTTGAGTAGATAGGTCTTTTTTCCCTCTTTGTTTAGGGTGGTATGCCTCCTTCTAGTTTGAGAAGTTAGTGTTGCTATTTCCTTTTCTCTTGTTCAGGGGGGGATGCCCCCTTTATGTTTTGTACGCTTTTATTTTTTTATTCTATACAACAACTTACCAAAAATAAAACTTGTGATTGGAAAAAGTTTTGAGAAAGAGAATTTGATTTAAAAGAAAGGTTATGACCGCACCTATGAAGGTTTCCTATGTATCTCATTTGGCGAGAATTAGGTCATCCGTAATTTAGACTAAAGGTGTGATTTTGAAGTTGGATGGTTTGAAGTGTTTTCGAAAAGTGTCCATTTGGAGGACAGGGTGTCCACTTGGTGGATGTGGTGACTGCACATAGGTTTTTCTAAGTTGCCTACATATCTCATATGGTGAAAATCAGGTTAGTCATAGTTCGGACCAAATGTTCGATGAAAAGAGGACTCATGGGATTCTTAGAAGATTTTTGAAACTTAAACTCAAGAGATTTTTTATTTAAAATTGGACTTTGAAATGTTTTGAAATGGTACTTGAGAGTGTTTTGAAATGTTTTTGAAATGGATATGGAGTGTTTTGAGATATTTTTGGAATTGAACTTGAAGGTTTTTTTAAAGTGCCTTTGAAATAGGACTGTTTTGAAATATTTTTAGAAGTAACTCAAGAGAGTTTTAGAATATTTTTGAAGGTTTATTTGATGATTTTTGAAAATGGAATTTAAACTTTGAAAAGCTTTTGTGAACTTGTCTTTGGAAAGTTTTTGAATACCTTATGAAAGGTGTGTTGAATGTTTCATCACCTTGGGGAGATTAGCTATTGAAGAACTAAACTTCCATAGGGTAACGAGCTTGGAAAACATTTTTAGAAAATTGAGTTAGAAACTTCCCTTAGGGTTTTGAAGACTTTAGGGTTATGAAACCCTACTTGATATCTCACTTTTCCTTGAGCAACCTTATCCATGGAAGGACTAAGATCACTACAAGAATGTAACTCTTTGAAATCTTTAATATGAACCTTGAAGGTTTCATTTAATGTATTACTTCCTTAGGAAACTCTAACCATAAGAGGTTGTGAGTTTTTCGAAACATTTTGAAAACAATTTTTAAAGATAGTAAGTGTCTAGCCATTTTGGGTTGAGACAAGTTTAAGAAAGCTTTCAAAAACATTTTGAGAGGGTTATGCTAACACTTGAAAAGACTTTAGAATTGATTTTGAAAACTCAAGAAAGTAGAGTATTTCTGAAAGCATGTTTAGAAAATCACTTGGATTGATGGATCATTTGAAAAGAGTTTAGAATTAGAGTCTTGAAAGCCACTAACGGTGGTTGGGAGACCTAGGGTAAACTAACTAAGGTTAGGTTAACCTAGGGTTAGGATAACTAGGGTCAAGTTAACCTAGAGTTTAGACAACTAGGGTCAAGTTAACCTAGCATTTATACAAACTAAGGTCAAGTTATCCTAGGATTTGGACAAATTAGGGTCAAGTTAACCTAGGGTTTTGGAAAGGTGATTTTGGATGTTTGAACCTAGTGGTTTTGGAAGGTGGTTTTAAATGAGGGTTTTGTCCAAGTGGTTTTAGAAAGGAGGTTTTGAACTAGGGTTTTGTCTTAGTAGTTTTGGAAAGGTTAGAAAAGTGATTTTATGCATGAACTTTGAAAAGAGGTTTTTGAAAATCATGATCTCTTATAGAAAAACTTTATCAATTCATGTGGAAACTTTTGGAAAATCAGCTCAAGAGAGTTGTATGTTTTGAAAATCAATTTTATGGAAACCACTTAAGAGAGTAAAACTTTTGAAAATCAATATAGAATAGGTAGTTTCTTGAGACTACTTTTTATGAAAACTAAAGAGAAAGAGCTTTTGCAAACCTTTTTTTAGAGAGGGATGTTGTAAAAATTACTTTTGGAGTATTAAAAATCACTCTAGTGAGCTAACGTTCCTATGGTCAATTTTGGGGATACCACTCAAGAGACGGTTCGATGGGAACCATTACAACCACACAACTTAAGAGAGCAAAACTTTTGAAAATCAATATTGAACAAGTTGTTTTGGAAACCATTTTGATGAAAACTTAAGAGAGTAAACTTTTTGGAAACCTCTTTTGAAGAGGGTTGTTTTGGACAAACCACTTAGGGTTTTGAAAACCACACTAGTGAGCTAGGGTTCCTATGATCAATTTTGGCGATACCACTCAAGAGAGGGTTCCATGCGGACCATTTCAACCACACAACTCAAGAAAATAAAATTTTGAAAATCAACATAGAATAGAAAGCTTTGAAGGCCCTTTTTTATTTATTTATGGAAACTTAAGAGAGTAGAGATTTTGGAAAGACCCATTTGGAGGGTAGTTTTGAAATTATTTTTATGCAAAAGTTCAAGAGAGCTATATGGAAATAGAAAGGTGAAGGTCAAGACATGAAAACTAGGGTTTAGGCCTAGGCTTCAAGAACTCCAACTTAGATGCATTTTTGAAATCTTTAAACATGGAATTTAAAGAATATGTAGAGATTGAAATGGTGGTGGTTTGAAAAATCATTTTAAATATGAAAACAAAGCCAAAGAAAACAATACATGAACAATATAACACTTAATGCAATGGGTCATGAATATGAAAAGGTTGGGCTACACCACATTGCAAGGTGCTCTTGGGGTTCTACTATGCTCAAGTAGGCTTATGAGAGGTCCCCCAATTGGTGGTTCTCATTGACTTTCCCCTAAGCATGGCCTAAGAGCCCTCTTGTTCAAGCACCCAAGAATGGGGGGGAAGTAGATGGGGGTTAAAATAGGAGAATAGCCTAAGTGGACCAAGAGGGAGGAAAGGAGTAGGAGTATATGAATGTAAAAGGAAACCCACCTAGGTCTTCAATCCTCCATGGCTGAATGCTTGGAGCTTCAAGAGGCTTGCCTTCTTCATTGGATGCTTGAGAGATGTAGTGTATTTTGGATTTTTGGAGGTCTAGAATGATTTTGGTAAAGTTTGGCCACTATTTTCAGCTTTGGAATATCAGGGGGGAGGCCACTATTTATAGGCAAACTTCTTAGGCATGGGCGCATGTAGCAGGCACATTATGTGCCATGTGTCACCCTATTTTAAGGTGACACATGGCACCCTTATACTATTTTATCTTGGGCTCCTAGTAGAATTTTCGAATAATCTAATCAAAATCTGGGCACATGTAGTATACACTCTATCTTTAGGAATGTTTATACTGACTTTGCCTTGATATCCATGCAATCCAAAAAAGATTCAGGGAAATCAATTGTATCCACCACGTTTCCCCATTGTTTCACATGAACAGGGAGCCCTTAGGGAGCTTCAAAGGATTTCAGACGATAGAGATATTGTCTGGGGAAGCATGCATGAAAATAAGCTTTGTGGAGCCTCTGTCAGACGCTCCAAGGGTTACTAAAAATGGTTGTTTTTGTGCCATGTGATTGTAGCCCCCGGGAAGTGATTTCCCTAATGGAACTGTATCGACTGGAGGTCCTCCGGACAAGCTTCAAGGAGTTCCCTAATTTGCGCATTTCTCAAATCATTTGATGGTGCATTTTAGTTAGGAAATTGAAGAAAAAGTCAACCCTAGTGGAGCGTTTGTGATATATTTCAAGGGTTTTTCAAAGTGGCAAGTTTTGGGCCACACGATCAGATGCTTCAAGAAGCAATATTTTCAATCGAGCCATATCGATGGAAAGACTTGTGTGATGGCTTTATGGAATTCCCTAATTTATGCATTTCTTAAGTCATTTGATGGTGCATTTTAATCAAGAAATAAAAAAAAGCCAACCCTAGCGGAGTGTCTGTGAGATGCCCTGGGAAGCTTTTGTTGACTTATAGGTGTTTCGAGTCATGGTACTCATCTAAAAATAAAGAGGGAAATCCCTGGGAGCATTCCAGTTGTTATCGGTTTGATACCCAAAGCTAGTGTGGTTTAGAAAATGTTTGGGCTACTAGGGGTAAAATAATCATTTTAATTGGGATTTATCGGAATGGGGTTGGGATAGATTGGAATGGTATGCTGGATATATTGAACTGTCTAGGGACAATCTTGGAAAGGTGGACTTACTGTCTTTAGGAATTTATACTTTCTCGCAAGCGTGCCAGAATGCTTAGGGAAAAAATGGTCATTTTGATCAAATAACATCGGGACTAGTCCAGAGTTAATTTAAATGGCATATTGAACATGTTGGACTAACAGTCCTGAATGGTGGACTTACCATCTCAAGGATTTGCTACTTTCTCAGAGATATGTCGGGTTAGGTGGACTTACCATCTCGAGGACTTTGTACTTTCTCAAAGACGTGTCACAATGCCCAAGGGGCAGGTTGGTCATTTTTCACTGAGACAAACTACTAGGTGTCGATGTTGATCTAAGTTTTGAGTGTTTCTATCACTCTTAGGGTTGTGAAGAGTTGGTTTCGAATGTATCTTGTCTTTTGGTAAATGTAGCACAGCCAATAGGCGTGTTCAGTCTCGTGACACTAGGGGTTTAACGGCATCCCCTTGTCAACCTGCTTGTGAGTGATTTCTCATCACTCTGATCTCTTGATAGCTTATGAGTGCGTTTGTTAGTCTAACGGAGGGGTGTGAGTTCCAGAGACTGCGTGATCATGAGGAATGACCAAATGGACATTCTACATTGGCGGGTTAGAAAGCGCCAAAGGTGAATTGTGTTTTGAGTGATTTGGTGATTGGCCTTCAATTAGGCCTAATGGGCCTGAGAAGCAATAAATTGACTGGACTGGAGTTTGAAAAATGGTTTGGGCTCGATAGTATTGTGACGTTTGACTAGGGGTTTGGGTTGGATCGAAGATTGTCGAGTGGACAAAAATGGGGTGCTTACACTGTTTAAACTGTAATTATCCAATTTGTAAAGACATGCCTTAAGTAAACTTTGAGTCTTTCAAGAAACACTTGAGCTCAATTTTCCATTCTATTAATCCTTCTACCGTCAGTGGTACATCCAATGGATTATTAGTAACATATACTTTAAGCTCAGCCTTATTAATAATGACAACACTTTGGCCGAAACAACTGCTCAAGATGACAAACTTTTCTTCTTTTTTTGTTTTTTTGTTTTTTTGAGCTCTAGTGTTCCCCTTTACTGTTATTGGGGTTTGGCAACCCTTTTGAATCTCCTTAAGGTAAGGGGAGACCACATATGCTATTTTGAAATAAAATTGTTGGTTTAAAAGGCTCCCAAGGGGTTAACTTTACCATTTTTGAGAGGATAGTAGAAATGATGGCCTTTCTTCCTTTTAGTCTTTGTTGTCATTACTTTATCAAAGTTTTTTGACTATATATAATAGTGCTTTATTGAGTCTGAGTTGATGGGTGCTATAAAGACTTCTCCATCCATCTCAACCAAGATCAATGCTCCTCATGTCATGACTTTGTGAACTAGGAATAGTCCTTTGTAGTTGGGGCAAACTTGCCTCTAGCTTCCGGCTAGATTAGAAGTATATTCTTGAGAACGAGGTCTCCTTCCCTGAACTGGCAGGGCTTAACTTTCCTGTTGAAGAATCTGCGATGCGTCTTTGATAGCATTAGCTATGGTGAATGGATGACATTCTCTTTTCATCTAGGAGGCAAAGTTGTTCACACCTGTCTTTGATCCAGTTTGCTTTGGTGAGTTGAGTTTCCATGAGTGGAGAGAGGGGATTTCTACTTTGACTAGTAGAACTGCCTCGTTGATGTAGATCAAAGAGAATGGTGTTGTATGAATCGAGACTCTAACCGAAGTTCTGTATGCCATCAATGCAAAGGGTAGCTATTCATGCCAATAATAGCGGTTGTCAATTGTCTTATGGACGATCCTCTTGATGTTTTTGTTTTCTGCTTCGATTGCTCCATTCATCTTTGGTCGGTAGGCTACTGAGTTATGATGAGTGATCTTGAAGGTCTGGCAGAGCTTTTCCATCATGTCTTTGTTGAGATTACTAGCATTGTCTGCGAGGATGGACTTAGGGAGGCCGAACTACAAATGATGTTGTGCTTTGTCTTTGGCAAAAGCTCTTGATTACTGGTCATATGGAGGGATGATGTTGTCACTAACAGATTTAGTTGGGGATGCCATACTATCTGGTACGATGATCTCTTCGGGTCCAATGAGTGGAGCTGGGTCAAGTAAGTTGTCATCTGAATAGGACATTGACACTTCCATATCTTGGAGCGGTGGGGATTATTTGCCTGTGGAATCGTTTTGCTTGGTGGTTTCCTAAAATGAGATACTGGAATTGAAGGCCTAGTTGCTTTGGCTTGATTGGAACCTACCCCAGTTGAGAAATTAGAAAAAAAAAAAAGGTGGACAGGAGTTTCTAGGACTGGCCCTACTTGGTGCCGTGCCTTGATTTTTTGCACTAGAGAAAAACATAGTGCTCTCTCGTTAGAACTCATCCTCTTAGAAAGACGAGTGCAACTAGGTTTGATTTTGAAATTGATTTGATTAAGGGCTTTTGGAAAAAGTTTGGGGTCGCCACCTACCTTGATTAAGGTGAGTTAGGTTACCTAAAACTAAGTGCAATCTGAAAATTAAACTTAGGGTTTTTGAAAAAGGTTTTGAAAATTTCCTCGAGAGAGGGTTTTTAAGAAACAGGTTGTTTGGCAACCTTTAAAAAAATTTAAACCCTTTTTGAAAAATAACTCCGCTTTGATCTTTGAAAATAGTGATTCTAGGTTTAGAGGTTGGTTACATGTAGGGAACATATCATAAGATCATCACCCTACCCCGGTCTTGCGGTACCTACATGTCTATTCACCCTAAGTTCACTTATTCAGAATCTTTGATTAACAAATTGTCCAACTATATCTACTTTGAAAAGAAGTTTAGAAAGAAGTTTGATGTGATGCATGACAAGCAAGGGTAAGAAAAGAATTTGATTTTTAAAAATAGATTCGAAAAGAAGATTTGATTTAGAAAATAGATATGAAATTGGAAATTTGAAAAAAGGTTGTGAAATTGGAAGCTTGAAAAAGGTTGTGACCGTACCCATGAGAATTGCCTACATATCCCTTTGTTGGGAATCAGGTCAGTCGTAGTTCGGACAAGAGTCTGATTGAAAAAAAATACTTTTAAGTTTTTTAAAAATTTGATCTGAAAAGGTTTTATTAGAAAAGAATTTGATTTGAACTTTGAATAGAAGATTTGAAATTGAACTTGTAATTGACTTGGATTTGAAAATATTGAACTTTGAAGAAGAACTTGGATTTGATTTGAGAAAGAAAGAGTTGAGTTTTGAAAACATTTTGACTTAGATTGAAGTTGGAAAACTATCTTGGTTTAGAAAGGAGTTTTAGAAAAGAATTGAAGCTTCCTAACTTAGGATTAGGGTTGAACTAGGGTTTAGGTATTCCTAAGGTTTAGATAACCTAAGGTTGGAGCATATAATTGAATTGGAAGATTTGCTTTGATCTTGGAAAATTGGATTAAGGAAAGTTTTTATTTTAGAAAACTTAGAATTAGGAAAGGCGGGAATTTAGAAAAGAGTGGAAGGGATTTGATTTGATTTTAGAAACACTTGACTTCGAAAAGACTTGACTTGAATATTTGATTTGAAAGAGTTTAGGAAGTTAAGGTTTAGGAAAGATTGAATTTTAGAAATCTTTGAATTTAGGAAAGTTTCAAAATAGAAAAATTTAGAAAAGTTTTAGGAAAGTTTCAATTTAGGAAAGTTTTGAATTTGGAAAATTTTTCTTTTAGGAAAGATTTGAATTTAGAAAGATTTGAAATTTGAAAAGTTTGGAACTTAGAAAGTTTTGAGTTTTGGAAAGGTTTGAAATTAAGGAAGATTTGATTTCTATTTCTTAAGGTAGAAGATTATATTTTATTTTCAAAAAAATATATGATTTGATTTTGTTCTAAAATTGGAGAATTTGATCTAGTTTTCCAAATTGGAAGATTGGGTTTGACATAGAATTAGAAAAGTTGAGTTTTGAAAATCTTGGATTTAGACATCTATGATTTGGTAGAAAAGAAGTTTTGGAAACCTATGATTTGATGTAGAAAATAGTTTTTTGGAAATCTATGATTTGAAGCAAATGAGGAAGTCAAGATTTTAAGAAAGAAACTAGGGTTTCCTAACAATGGATTTTAGGGCTTGACTTAGACACCAAGAAAAAGAGTTTTTAAAAAGTGAATTTTTGAAGAGAGTTTTTGGAAAGAAGTTTGAAATTAATTTGGAAAGGGAGTTTGAATATGGACTTTTAAAATCTTTTGAATATATCACTTTATTGAAATGACTCTAACCATGAAAAGATTAGAACCATTCTTAATTGGTGGTTTTGAAAACAATATGGATTTGAAATATGGACTATAATGATCACTTTGAATATCACACTTTCTTAAAAGAACCCTAATCATGGAATGGTTAGGATCATCTTAAGATTGTGGTTTTGATGAAAAAAAATTTAGGATTTATACCCAAAATATAGACCTTGATGGTCACAATGAATATAACACTTTCCTAAAATAACCCTAACTATAGAATGGCTAGAATCACTCTAGGATTGTGATTTTGAAAAAGGAATTTTGAATGCAAGTTTTGAAAACAACTTTGATGTAAGTTTGAAAATTACTTTGAAAACAACTTTGAATAGATGTATGAGTATGATATACACAATACAACAGGGTCATGAATATACAACGCTAGGCTTCACCACATAATCAAGGGGGCGAAACCCACACCATCAAGGGTCGAATTTGAAGAAAGCCCCCGCCCGACATGGTGACCTTCAACAATTCTTCCTAGGTATGAATTAGGGAGTCTCTTGTTTCAAGCATGCAAGAAAGGGAGGTAGAAGATGGGGGATTATAATAGAAGAAAACCCAAGTGGGTTAGAGGGAAAAAAAGAGGGGGGAATTACATAAACGTCAATCGAAGGTTTACCTTATCTTCCTCTTGCTTTGCTTACTTTGTTTGCTTTACTTTACTTTACTTTACTTGGACTTTGAGAATCTTGGAATTGCAGCACCTTAAGTCTTCAATGGAGGCTTTGGAGGCTTGTGTTTAAGTGTATGGAGGCTAGGGTTTGAAGAGGCTAGAGCGAGCTAGGGTTTGGAGAGACTGAGAGCTTTAAATTTTGAGACACAGAGTTTTTGGACTGAGTTTGCAGACCCTTTTTACACAGGGAGAGGTCTGTATTTATAGGCAACCAAAGTTGGCTCTAGCACCTGTTACAATGGCGTCAGGCCAAATTTTGGTCTAACGTCATTGCAACAGGCACCAGGCCAAATTTTGGCCTAACACCACTGCAACAGGCGCCGACCTTTTAGGAAACTTTTTAAGTTGGCAAAAAATAAATCTTTGACTCTTGGAATGCAAGGCAGAAGATTTGTGCGCTTGTCCTAGTGACTACTATGTAATTTTTGGTCTGGCTCCACTAGGAGTGACTTCAAAAAGTTTGGGAATGATTTGAAAGGCTTCGAGTATCAAGACTCAGTCAGGAATGGATGAAAAACCCTAAAAGAGTGCCTCAAAGGCAGCTGGTTTAACGACCAAAGCTAGAGCAGCTAAAAAGAATGACCGGCCTACTAAGGACAAAACAGTCATTTCGCACTGGGTTTATCATAATAGACTTGGAATGGTCTGAAAGGTTGGGAATACTATTAGAAGCATCCTTAGAAAGTAACTGCTTTGATACCTAGAGCCAGTGTGATCTCTAGAGGCGATTGGATGCTTAAGGACAAAATGGTTATTTTGACCAGATGCTCCCAGAATTGGTTCGGAAGCGAATGGAAGGTATTAGAACATGCTAGATCATCTTTGGGACAACCATGGAACGGTGAGTTTACCGCTCTAAGGTCCTAGGTATTTTTCAAGAAGCACGTTTCATTGAATTGGACTGAGATGATGTCTCAGGGGCATTTTGGTCATTTAGCTTCCAAAAAGCTCGACGGGCTCGAGAAATGCCCCATGGACTGGATAGGAGTTTGAATGTGCATGTGATGTTTGAAAGTGAGCTTGGTCGAACCGGAGATCATCGAGCGGGCAAAAATGTGGTGCTTACACTTGGGTTGTAAGGCTTTGTACTGTTATCATAAGGACATCAATTTTAGCTTTAAGGGAATCAAACTCTTGCATGGTGATATTTTGTTAGAAGTTGGTTCATTGAAGGGGTCCTTTTGAAGATGTTTAACTACTAATCTGGTGACTACTGGATCTTGTGCAAGTCTACATGTATGATCCTTTTTCTTGTTTTGGAGCAATGATGAACTATCAGATGTTATATGAGAGTTTTTTTTTTCTCAATTTTTCATTTTGTCCTTTTCTCTTTCTTAGAGAAGGACAAAATTTTAGAAATTAGGACATGGCCTCGATAATTGGACATTTTGCCCCTGATATTTTGGACTCATCTTACCTGGGCCTTATATTATACATTTATGCATTGAGAAAATGAGACAGTAATTTTAGTCATTCGTTCATGAGGCAGAGTTTTTAATTTGATAGCCCTCATGATTTAATGTACCAAAATTATGAATGCATTGGGAAAAGGGGGAAACATCTTTTCTTGGGAATCATGAACCTATGTTAGGTCTTTTGTTGCTCCAAAAATTTAGGCAGTATTTTAGCTGATTGCTACTTCTCTGTGGCATGATAGCCTAGATTAGATGACTCTGGATCTGCTTTTGGCAATCCAACTTCTTGCAAAGAGAGAAGTTGGGTTCTCTCGAACATATATTCTCTATGCTTGCCACCAAATATCCTTGGAGTATTGAACCCCTGGATGTTTGGTAAGTTATACCTATGTGAGGGGATAAGTTTTTCCCGTCTACTAGGGTTTCTATTATTTATGATGCGCAATGACTTGAGTTTCTTGGAACTCTTGCTGAGTCATGGTTTTGATGATAAATGCAGACATGACTCTTTGCACATGATGACAGTTTGATATTTAACAGATATGAAAAATGGGGCCACTCCCTTCCCACATTTTTTGAAATTAGCAATGTGTCCTAATAATACAAGGATGCGAGGCTCTATCTTACAAGGTGCTATATGTAGTATGAGGGTTCAGAGGTTGACTAATGCTTCCTAGAAAGAGCTCGGTTCCCAGATCTTCAAATTTAGGCCGACTCCCCGAGGTGATGCCATTATCGATTGGTGATCTAAGCGAGGTGCCATTCAATGTCGAGGCTTACTGGGCACCTATATCTAACTAACTAAAGGGTATAAAGAATTAAATGCAAATGATATGCAGCATGCATTGTGTCCTATTCATTTGTGTGCATTTTTTGAAAACAAGAAGTGAGCCTGATTGCCACACCACATCCATAACGCATGCAAACCACTTGTACATCCATCCTATCATACATTTATGTGAGAAAGTAAAGACAAGAAGTAAAATAAATAAGAGCAGGTATTGAAAATGCAAGTATTTGAGCTTTCCCTACAAAATAATAGCAAAATCAGTCCTGAAATACAATGGCACATAAAGAAAATTGTTATTTGATAGCAGTTAGTCATTGACATTTGCAAACTATAATATGATGATAGTAAATCAATGTTATGATGATGATGCTAAATTTGACAGACTCTTGGAAAGTGGTGGCTAGAAAGAGTTTTTTGTGACTAAAATAGTCTTTAAGTGTGAGTCTTTAATTGAGTCACCAGCTATCACAATTGGATATTGGACCACCTAAATATCTCGTGGATGAGATAGGGCCTAGAATGGGGTCTTACATGTGACTTACAGAATCAATTAACTCCGAACCATACGGGGGTCTTTGTCCCGTCTCGTATGGTTTATTTAGATTTGAAAAGGGCTGTTAAATTTGGAAATGCTTCAGAGTCGCCACCTGACATTAAAGTGTGTCAAGACATCAAAAAGTTTGTTTTCACAAACATGAGTTTAGAGGCTAAAATATGGTTTTAATCCAAAAAACATGCTATGCAAGTTTTGGAAAGGTTCCAATTAATTTGAAAAGGCATTTAACCCAATTTTGAGATGCCCTTGAGGTTTGACTCCATATTGGTCTACTTAATTAGGTCTAGGTTCGAGGATCTTATTACGTGTTGGGAAGCATATGTGATACAAACATAAACACCTATCCCCACCTAAAATTGGCATCACCTCCACTCTAAAAACCTCTTTTCCAGGTCTATCAAATTTATCATCATCATCGTGCTTGTGTACATGCATTGTGTCAATTATGTGCAATTGAGAATAATTTTGCTAGTGTATATATGCTATACATGAGTGTGCATGTGTAGTGGATGCACAAACGTTGACCACATATCCACTATGCTGTTTATGTATGCAATATGAATGTAATGTGATTGTTTGAAAAGGGCAGATGGCCAGATTTGAAAGACTTGTCACTCCTCTATAATAGGTTTTAGAACGCAATTCCAATTAAAGAAAAAAAACATGCTGATGTTTATGATGTGGTATGATCAAACCTGAAAAGAGAATCTAGACTACCTACGTATCCTAACTATGTAGGAGTCAGGCCAAACATAGTTCAGTGTCATTTTTTAGTGGCTCAAGATTTGAGAATAGAACCCCAGCTTTAAATGGAAAGGTCTTTGCTTACTTAGGGAAAGGTGACCGAGTTAGGGAAGAGAACTTAGACAGCCTACATATCTTGATATGGCAGGAATTGGGTCAGATGTAATTCCAACTACTCTGGTGGCCCAAGGTATATGGACGGAATTCCAACATAAATGGGTAAGGTCCTTTCTTACTCAAAGAAAGGTGATCGAGCCTGGGAAGGGAACCAGACTTCCTACGTATCCTAACATGGCAAGAATCAGGTCAGACATAGTTCTAACTTATTTGGTTGGCTCGAGGTACGTGGACAAAACTCCGGCTTAGATGGGCAAGGGTCCCCACTTACTTAGAGAAAGGTGACCGAGCTTAGGAAAAGAACCCAGACTGCCTACGCATCCTAACGTGGTAGGAATCAGGTTGGACATAGTTCTAATTTGGTTTGGAAAGAAAAGAGGCTAGCACCACAGAACTTCTCGGCTTTGACAGAAATGTTGTAAAAGATTATGTTTTTTAATGCGGTGAATGTTACGAAGTTAGATTTTCAAAAGGGAAGTCTCTCAATTTTATGCAATTTTGGCCAGTTTGTATTGCTTTTGAAAAGGCTGACATAGTCCATAGAAGAGTTTGGTATTTATATTACAAAAGATCTGACATGGCGACAACATAGAGCATACATACACAAACTCAAAATTAAAACTGAGGCAATGTTTGAGAAAATGGGCTTCATGACTACTCAAATAAGTTGGTATGCATTTTATGATTTTTGAAAACGGCCATTATGACGACTTATGATGGGTCAAAAAGCAACCACATAGAAGCAGAATGTCGGCTAAAAACCCAAGTGGGCAGCAAAAAATTAAGATGAAGAGAATTAGAGATTGGTGGCTTTTGGAGCCTTAGGATGGGTCTTTTACGTACATTGAGTGATTTCAGTAGAATTCTAGCATAGTACAAAAATGGTTCAACTGTGGGAAACTGGGCAGAGTGATGGCTTAGGCGGGGGGCTTGTTTGGAACTAGAATTTGGGCAGAATAACGGCTAGGCTGGGGCTTGTTTGGAGCCAAAATTTGGGCAAGGCAATGGTTAGGCAGTGACCTGTTTGGAGCTAGAATTTAGGCAGAGTAACAGCTATGGGGGAAGCATGATAGGTGCTAGAATTTGCCCCAAGTACCAATTTAGATACCTACTAAGATATAGGTACTGTAACATCGATATGGCTTTAGTTAAAGCCTAAATCAACCATTTTGAATTACATCTTTTGTTGGCAAAAATCCGACAACATTCCAGCCAAGCGAAAGTCTAATTTCACCATTCCTATCGAAGCAGAGTTTCGATATGTTGGAAGCACTATTTGACTAGAAAATTAGGTAGATTTTGGCTAGTCACGAGTAGTTTCTAAATCCATGGGCTCAGAATTCGGTCAGAGTTCCTGCTAGGTAGGAGCACTATCAGACCCATTGATTGGACAGAGCTTCGACTAGAGTTGGGTGATTTCGGACCCGTCAATTGGATAAGGGTCCGGCTAGGTTGAGTCTAATTGGAGCGGTGGAGGGAGATTCTCTCCTCTAGAAAGAGAGAGAGTGAGAATTTTCAAAGACAAAGGCGACTGGAAGCCTAAGGCAAGAAGGTTGCCCCCCTTTATATAGGTAGTTTTGTCACGACATAGGAATGCCTGAATGGCTTTTGTTTTCTTAATGGCATTGCTATGTGTGAAGGCTTAATTTGCTCTTCATGGTATTGTAGTGCTGTGAAGAAGGGTTTACTTCATCAATGCATAGAAATGCCATGCTTTTTGAGAGGGGAGGTGTGACTCCACCAGAATCTTAACACATCTGAAATGATGATGTCATGATAGTGACGTCATGTAGACGTCATTCAAAATGGCATTTGAATGCCTTGGTTCTTTGTTCTGTGCATCACGATATAGATATGCCTTAAAGCACAAAATTGTGATTCACGGCATTCCTATACCGTGAAGTTTATTTTTTTTGTCTTCAAGGCATTCCTATGATGTGAGACAAGTATCCTATTGTTTTGATGTGTATGGATGCCTTCCAGTCTAGGCCTTGAGCCCTTAATAAATGGACTGGGCTTTGGAGGATGTTTCTCGAGATTACAGACTTCTGGTTTGTATCAATGGAGCTTATTTAAGACCCCGGTTTATTAGCTTTGGAAGTGTCATAATCAAATTTTGGACCACAATATCTCTCAAATGAGACCAGGCCCAAAATGGAGTCTTACATGTGACTTGGAGAATAGATTAACTCCAGACCGCATGGGGTCTTTGTCTTGAATCGTATGGTTTATTTTAGTTTGAAAAGGGCCATTTGTTTTGGATAAGCTTCAAAGTCACCACCTGACAATTAATGTGTGCCAAGACACCAAAAGTGTGTTTTTGCGAACATGAGTTTAGAAGCTACAAATATGGTTTTAATGCAAAAAACATCATATATAGGTTTGGAAAGGTTCCAATTGTTTTGGAAAGGCATTTAAGCTGGTTTTGAAAGGCCCTTGATGGTTTAACTCTATGTTGGTATGCTTAGTCAAGTTTAGGTTCGGGGATCCTATTACGTGTTGGGGAAGCAAATGTGATATAAACATAAACACCCAACCCCACTTAAAATCGTCATCACCACCACTCTAATAACCTCTTTTCAAATGTCTATCAAATTCAACATCATCATTATCATCATCGTGCTTGTGTCCATGCATCATGCCAATTATGTGTAGTTGAGAATGATTTTGCTAATTTTATATGCTATGATCGGGTGTGTACATGTAGTGAATGCATAAATGCTACTAGCGTAGCCACTATGCTATTTATATATATGTAATATGAATGCAATGCTTTTTCTTTGAAATGGGCATAGGCTTGGCTTGTGAAAGAATTGCCACTCCTCGGGCAGAGGTTTTGAAATGCTATCCCAATTAAGAGAGAGAATGCTGATTTTTGTGAAATGACATGACCGAGCCCGGAAAGAGAATCCAAATTACCAATGTATCCTAACTGTATAGGAATTAGGCCAAACGTAGTTTGATGTTATTTTTCTAATGGCTCAGGGTTTATGAATGGAACCCTGGCTTAAATTGGTAGGGTCCCTGCTTGGCAGGGAAGAGAACCCAAACTACCTACGTATCTTGACTTGGTAAGAATTGGGTCAAACATAGTTCCAAATTACTCTGATGGCCAGGAGGTATGCAGATAGAATCCCTACTTACAGTAAAAAGGGTGTAAAAAGATTATGCTTTTGGAATGCAATTTTAAAAAGGGAAGTTTCCCAATTTTTTTTTTGTAATTTTGGGTGGTTTATATCTCTTTTAAAAGGCTAGCCTAGTCCACATGAGAGTTTGGTATTTCCAATTCGGAAGATCAGACAAAGCTGCAACCATAGTGCATACTTACATAAAGTCAGAATTGAAGGAAAGGCAAAAAAAGAGCATTAGGGCATGCCTTTTTATATTTCTCAAAAAACAGGCATTATAATAACTAATAATGGATTAACTAGTAACCACACAAGAATAGAATTCCAGCTAAAAACCCAAGTGGGTCGCGGGCAAAGGGAGATGAAGAGAAGGAGATCTTTGGTGGCTTTTGAAGCCTAAAGATAGAGCTGTCACCTACCCAGTGTGATTTCGGTAAAATAACAGCTTAGGCAGGGGGTCTATTTGAAGTCAAGAATCGGGCAGAGTAATGGTTAGCAAGGGCCTATTTGGAGCCAGGAGTCGAGCAGCACAACAGCTATACAAGAGGGATGGTAGGTGCTGGAGTTTGCCCCAGGTACCAGTTTAGATACCCACTGAGCCATAGGCATTGCAGCATCAATATGACTTCAATTGAAAACTAAATAGACCGATTTGAACTACACCTATTGTTGGAGGGAATCCGACAACATTTTGACCTAGCTAGAGGCCGATTTCACCGTTCCCGTTAGGAAAAGTTCCGGCTAGTTGGAAGAACTTTTCAAGTTGGAAGTGGGGTAGAGTTTTGACTAGTCAGGAGCAATTTTTGAACCCTTGGGCTCAGAATTCAGGTAGAGTTGTAGTTAGGCAAGAACATTATCGAACTAGTAGATTGGGCAAAGCTCTAGCTAGGGGCTGGTGATTCTAGATTGGTCAATCGGATAAGGATTCGGCTAGGCTGAGGCTAACTGGAGCGGTTTCTCGTGGAAGGTGGGAACTCTTTTTGAGAGAGAGAGAGAGAGAGAGAGAAAGAGAGAGTTTGGGCATGGATCTTGAGACTAGCAAAGGAGAGGGGTTGCTCTTCTATTTAGGTGTTTTTATCATTGCATAGCAATGATGTAAAGAGGAATATTCTTTATCACAGAATACAAATGCCTTGCTTTTTAGAAGGAGAGGCATGGCTCCACCAAAATTTTGACACCTCAACAAATGATGATGTCATGCTAGTGACGTTATGCTGACGTCAAGCAAAAAGGCATTGAAATGCCTTGCTACTTTGGGCTTGTACATCATGACATATGAATGTCGTGATGCCTATTCCTTGGCCTTCACAACAATTGAATGCTATAAAGTTTGTACCCATTTGTTTTGATGTGTATGGATGACCTTCAGTTGAGAGTTTTAGCCCTCGGTTGATGGATCGAGCTTTGTAGGATGATTCCTAAGATCATAGGCTTTTGGTTTATGTCAACGAAACTTGTTAAAACTTTGGTTTACAAGCTTCAAAAGCTTTGGGTCTTTCGATTTACGATTTTGGAGTCAGACCATCTTTTGGTCTTCTTAACTCAAGTTTAAGGTTACTGAAGATACGCAATCTCCTGGAATGATGTCATCAGAATCAGACCGTCCTCTGGTCTTTGAGACTTTGGTTTAGGTTATCAAAGATAAGCAATCTTTAGGAATAGTGTCATCAGAGTTAGACCATCCTCCGATCTTTGAGACTCCAGTTTAGGGTTACTAGAGACAAGTGATCTCCGGGAATGATGTCATCGGAGTCTGAACATCCTCCGATCTTTGAGACTCTAATTTAAGGTTATCAAAGATAAAGGGTATCTAAGAATGATGCAATCAAATTCAGACCATCTTTCAGTGTTCGAGACTCTACTTTAAGATTACCAGGGAAGAAGGATTTTTAGGAATGGTGTCTTTAGAGTCAGACCATCCTCCGGTCTTCGGGACTCTGGTTTAGGGTTAGCAGAGACAAGCGATCTTCGAGAATGTTGTCACTGGAGTCAAATCGTCCTCCGTTCTTCGAGACACTAATTTAGGGTAGCCAGAGATAAGGGATCTCTGAGGATGATGTCATCAAAGTCAGACCGTCTTCTGGTCTTTGGGACTCTAGTTTAAGATTACTGGAGATAAGGGATCTTTGGGGATGATGTCATCAAAATTAGATGGTCTTCCAATTTTTGAGACTTTGAATAACGATAAGGGTCACAATTTGGGTGTCAATAATTGCCCCATTTTGTCTAATTTTTCTTGTCAAAGTTACACAAAGATAAAGGTGGGACCTAATTTTGTACCCTCTTGTAATGGGGGGCTTTAAGTTAGGCTGTGCTTGGAGCAAAGAGTTTAACTGGTGTTGACATGGCTGTGGGGACCGATTAACTACCTCGAATGTGTCGCGCCCAGATTTTTAGCACTCGAGAAATACACACACAAGCGAAAAAAATACTGTACTCTTTTGTTAGAACTCATCCTCCTAGAAGAATGAGTGCGACTAGATTTGAATTGAAAATTGGTTTGAATAAAAGGCTTTTGAAAAACAATTTGGAGTCGCCACCTAACTTGATTAAGGTGAGTTAGGTTACCTAAAAACTAAGCACAATCCAAAGACTACACTTAGGATTTTTGACAACAATTTTTGAAAATACTTTCTCAAGATAGAGTTTTTAAAAAAAGAGGTTATTTGGCAACCTTTGGAAAAAATTTAAGCTCTTTTTTGAAAATAACTCCGTTTGTTCCTTGAAACAGTGATCTAAGTTCGGAGGTTGGTTACGTGTAGGGAAGAAGCACAAAGCCATCACCCTACCCCGCCCTTGCGGTATATATGTATGTTCACCCTAGATTCAATTAATATATGTCCAAAACTATCCACTTTTAGAAAAGAATTTTGAAAAGAAATTTAACATGATGCATGATATGCAATGCAATAGAAAGATTTAATTTGAAAATAGATTTGAAAAGAACTTGATTTGATTTGAAAAAAAGATTTGAAAAGATAGATTTAATTTTGAAAAAAAGTTTTAGAGATGGGAAATAGAGATTTGGAAATAGAAATTTGAAATAGATCATGAAATTGGAAACTTAGAAGAGATTAGGAAATTGGAGAGTTGAAGAAGATTGTGGAATTGGAGATTTGAAAGAAGTTATGACAGCACCCATGAGGGTTGCCTACATATTCCTTTTGAGGAATCAGGTCAGTAGTAGTTCGGACAATAGTCCGATTGAAAATAAGTTTGATTTGAAAGAGAAATTGAGTTGGAATTCGAATTGGAAGATTAGAAAATCAAGATTAAACTTATAGCTAGAATTGAACTTGACAGAGGATTTGACCCTTAGAAGAGAACTTGGACTAGATTTGGAAAGATAGAGTTTTGAAAAACCTAGACTTAGGAAAGATGGGATTTAGGAAAGACTTGAGGTTTAAGAAATATTTGACTCGAACATTGGACTTGGAAGATTAGGAAAGTTGGATTTAGGAAAGGTCTGAATTAGGAAAGTTACGTTGTAGGAAAGTTTCATTTTATGGAAGTTACGATTTAGGAAAGTTTTGAATTAGGAAAGTTTCGAAATTGGAAAGTTTTGAAATAGGAAAAGTTTGATTTTAGAAAGTTTTAATTTAAGAAAGTTTTGAACTTAGAAAGTTTTAACTTTAGAAAGTTTTGAATTAGAAAAGTTTTGAAATTTAGAAAGTTTAAAATTTTACAAAGATTCGAAGTTAAGTTTTAGAAATACTTGAAATTAGGAAAGGTTTGAGTTTAAGAAAGATTTGAAGATTTAGATTTGGAATGGTATGAATTAAGAAAGGTTGGAATTAGGAAAGATTAAGAAGCTTAAAGTTAAGGAAAGATTTGAAAGTTTAAGTTTTGGAAACTTAATGTTTAGGAAAGTATGAGATTAGGAAGGACTTGGATTAGGAAAGATTTGAACTAGGAAGGATTGAGATTCCTATTTCCTAAAACAAAAGATTGGATTTTGTTTCTAAAAAAAGATGGTTTGATTTTGTTTCCAAAAACAGAGGATTGGATCTAGTTTCCTAAATGGGGAGATTGGATTTGGTACGGATTTAGAAGGTAAAGTTTTAGAAATCCTAGATTTGGAATAATATAGTTTTGATGTAGAAAATTGGTTTTGGAAACTTATGATTTAGATGTAAAAAAGGAGATTTTGGAAACCTAGGTTTTGAGGCAAGAATGGAAATCATGTTTTAAGAAAGGAAATTAAGGTTTCCTAATCGTTGGCTCTAAGGTTTAACTTGGACTCTAAGAAGAGAGATTTTTGGAAAGAAAAAAGTTTTTGGATGGAGATCTTAAAAAGGAGTTTCTAAAAAGTGAATTTTGAAAAGAAAGTTTTTGGAAAGGGATTTTTTGAAAGAGTTTTTCTAGGAAGGAGTTTTTAGGAAAGAAACTTAGGGAGTATTTTTAAAAAGTGAATTTTAAAGAGAGTTTTTTTTGGAAAGAAGCTTGAAAAGGAGTTTTGAAAAATAGACTTTTGAAGGGAGTTTTTAGAAAATAATTTTGAAAAGGAGATTGAAGAGAGTTTTTAGAAAGTATGTTGAAAAAGAGATTTTAGAAAATAGATGTAAAAGAGACTTTGGAGAAGATTTAAAAAGAGGTTTTGGAAAGTTTGAAAAGAGATTTTGGAGAGGGATTCGAATATGGACTTTTACAATTCTAAAAATATCTCACTTTCCTAAAACGATTCTAACCACAAGAAAATTAGAACCATTATAGGATTGTGGTTTGAAAACAACAATAATTTGAAAATATGGACCATGAAAGTTACTTTAAATGTAACACTTTCCTAAGGCAACCCTAGTCATGGAAATGCTAGAATCACTTTAGGATTATGATTTTGAAAACAAGTTTTGAAGAAAGAAGATTTTGATGTAACTTTGAAAACAATTTTAATGCAAGTTTTGAAAGCAAGTTTGAAAACAAATTTTGGAGGAATACAAGATCATGATATGCACAATGCAAGTTGGGGTCGTGAACATATAAGCTTAATGCTTCACCACATAATCAAGGGGCTTGAACCCACGTGGTCTCCAGCTAGACTAAGAGAAAGCCCCCGACACGGTGACTTTCAATAGCTTAATCCTACACATGGATTAAGAAGTCCCTTGTTTCAAGCATGTAAGAAAGGATGGGAAGAAGATGGGGGATTAAAATAGAAGAGTACCCAAGTGAGTTCAGAGAGATAAGAGAGGGGAGGAAAATGCGTAAATTTAAATAGGAAGCCTACCTTGCGTCTTCTTTTATTTGCTTTGTTTTATACGTTTTGTTTCAGTCTGCACTTCAATCTTCGCCTTAATCTTCAAGTGCCCACTTGGATCTTTGAAAACTTCAGAGTTGCAGCACTTCAAATCTTCAATGGAGGCTAGTGTAGGAGTGTATAGGGAGTATATGGGAGCTAGGGTTTGTGTATAGAGGCTAGGGTGTTGGAAAACCTAAAGAAGATTAGGGTTTAGGGAGGCTACGAGCTCTGTATATCGAAGAGAAGAGTTTTTAGATTAAGTTTGCGGACTCTTTTCACTCTAGAGGAGGCTCTGTATTTATAACCAGAGGAATGACTTGGTGCCCGTTGCAGTGGCACCAAGCCAAAAATTACATTGGCGCCACTCCTAGTGGCACTAGGCAATTTTTTGGCTTGGGGCCAGTAGTAGTGGTGCTAGCCAATTAGGAAATATTTAAGATTGGCAAGCAATGTATCTTCAGAAGATTTGGGTGCCTATATTAGTGACTACTATACAATTTTTAGCCTGACTTCAATAAGAGTGACTCTAGAAGGTTTGAGAATGATTTGAAGGAGCAGGGAATGTCTTGGAAAGCCGAAAAGGGACAAGAACCCTTATAACAGTGTCCTAGAGGTAGTAGACTTGAAAAATGATGACAAGATATGTTGAAAGAGTTGATTGAGCCATTAAGGGCAAAATGGTCAACTGGATTGGAAAACTATCGCAATGGACTCGAAATGTCCCGAAAAAATACTCGAGATTTGGAAACATTACTTAGAATGTTTTAGGAGGTTATCGATTTGATACCCAGAGCTAGTGTGGTTGGAATAGATGACCGGCCCATCAGGAGCAAAACGGTCATTTTGCACTGAGTTTGCCGGAACTGACTCGGAATGATCCGAAAAGATAACGAAAGGTTAGGAATACTATAGAAAGCATTCTCGAGAGGTTACCGGTTTGATACTTAGAGCCGGTGTGGTTCCCGGGGTGCTCGGATGCCTAGGGGCAAAACGATCATCTTGATCGGAATGTCTCAGAATTGGCTCAAAACTAACTGAAAGGCACCTAATCATGTTGGATTGTCTTTAAGGCAATCTTGGAAGGGTGGACTTACCGTTATGAGGACTTAGATACTGTCTTGAGAAACGTGCCAAAAATGGCCCTAGGGGCAGTTTGGTCATTTTTCACCGAAGTTAGATAGCAGGCACGGGTGTTGACCTGGGTTTCGAGTGTTTTCATCACTCTGACGGTGGTCCCATGATATAAGGGTTTGCTGGCAATTTCCTATATTGACTTGTTTACGAGTGTTTCCGTCACTGTGACGATTGCGATGTTTACGAGTATTTTTGTTACTTTAATGAGTCGCGATCGTTCCAGAGACTGTCTAATCTTTGGAAGCTGCTAGGTGGACTTAGCGCCTGAGTAATCAACTTTCTCAAAAGGCGTGCCAAAATGGACATTTCTGTATTGGCGGGCTAGTAGGCACCAAAGGTGGACCGTTCTACCATCTCAAGGACTTGGGGTCTCGTCCCAGTCGATGAGTATGAAGGGACTTATTGTTCCATAGAGTTCAATTGAAAACGTGCCGGACAAGATGGACTTACAGTCTCGGGGAATCAACTTTCTCGAGGGGCGTGCTGGAGTGGATTTGGAATTGGAATTGGAATTGGAGTTGGACTGGAATTGAATCGAAAAAGGAGACTTACTGCCTTCGAGAAGACGTGCCTACTAGAATTGGACCAAACAATATCCCTAAGGGCATTTTGGTTATTTTACCTCCATTTGTGCCCAAAGGACCCGCGAAGCGACTGATTGACAGGATTAGACTTGAAAAATTGAGTTAACTCAGAATATGTCCCTATTGACTTGAATACAAGTCAGGACGCCCTAGAGACTGTCGAGTGGGCAAAAATGGGGTGCTTACAACTACTCTTCTTTTTCTGTCTTTGCTTGACGAAGACAGAAAATGATAGAGTAAGAGTCTCATGTTGACCGTGAGCCGGTCGAAAGGACGGACTTTGGAAATCCTTGTAAACGGGAGTTTGGCAATGGATATTGGCCCCAAAAGGCCTTTGAAATCGAGTTTTGGCGAGAAAAAGGGGCAAAACTGCCCGGAATTTGGAACTGGAGCCACTAGTTCTGGCTTGGTGCCTAGTGGTGCCAGGCTTGAGAACAAAACCAGAAACATTTCTGGTTCAATGCTGTTGCGGGAGTTCAGGAATTTTCACAAAATCGAGAGGCATTGCAAGGAAACTAACTTGCACATTGCAACAGTGCTTCATAGGGACCACGAGGGATTGCTGGAAGTAGACCCCGTCCTAGAAAAGTTGCAAGAGACCCCATTTTTTACCGGCTCGGCAGTCTGCAGTTTTCAATTTTAGACTTGTTAGAATTCCATTTGGATCATGTGGGTGAAAATTGATGTATTCCATACCGTTTTGAACTAACTCTCTAAATTTTTGCAAATTTGGTGCTATCCATCGCTTCGCGGGCCCACCAGTGCCCAAAAAGGAGGTTTCAAAATGACCAAAATCCCCACAACTTTGGGCATCGTTTTAGGTTAGAATTCTAACTCCAACCCCTCTTTAACAATCGAGACAGTTTTTTAAATTTTTGATCGAGAAAAATATTTAGAAAATCTAGGCAAGAAACTTTTCGAAGAGACGTAGGAGTCTCCATTCCAAATCCCTCTCTCGAGAAAGTTTATTAACTCGAAAACGGTTCCAAAATCCAAGCAAGTCTTTTCGAAACGGTAAGAAAAGTTTCCAATCCTTTCTCGGGACAGTTTATTCCTCAAGTACGGTTCCAAATTAGTGTTTTGTGTTTTCGGAGTTGTAAGTCCCCTTTCCAAACCCCTCTCTCGAACAGTTTTTTCAAAATCAAAACGAGTCTGAGTAGGAAAAATACTCGTTGAAATCACAACCGTAGAAAGTAGCTTTGAAATTTGGCTCACAAATAGATCGATCAAAAGGGGAAATTGCATTCTGAAACCCCTTATCATTTGAAATCTTTTTATTACATCGTCATTTTAGTGGCCTTCTGAAAACACTTGCAAAACCCAGGTCAACACCAGTGCCTGTTAGCCCACTTTTCGATGAAAAATGACCAAAGGTGACCCTTTGGACCCTTTCCAGACTTTCCAATGGTCTAGTCGATCCAGGGGTGGCCAACGATTTGCCAGGCATCTAGCCATCTGAATGTCTGGGGAGTAGGCCACTTGTTAACCCCTTTTCTCTGGGTTTCAAACTGAGGAGGAGATCTGAGATTAGGAGATTCTTGGCGATTAGGTGAACCTGGTTACTTTAGAGCCTTCGTCCGGCATAGATAGACAGACGCTGAGTTCCGGCTAACTTGGAGGTACAAAATGACATTTGCCCCTAGGGGGCCTTACCTACTCCTGTGTATTCTAGACCAGCATTTGCCTCCTCCAACCATTAACCTTTGGGGGGCTTTTGTATACCATGCAACGAGCCGCTCTATCCTACTGTGCTTTCTTGGCTGAGATTGGATTTTGAGCTTTCATGGGATTGTAGGCTAAACGCCTGAACAGACATCTTGTGCTAGCGCTTATCGAGAGGTGGTTTGGAGAGACGAGGACCTTCCATTTTGTTGGTTTTGAGTTGGGACCCACTCTTTTGGATTGGGCTATCATCACGGGTCTTTCCTTTGTTGGTTGGCGGATTACTTTGCAGTTAGTTAGTAGAGACGACGCGTGTATTTTGCTGGATTTGCCCCCTCCAGAGCGCTCTGCCTTCCTAGTTTCTTGGCTTAGTCCAGATGATAGTACCTTTGTTGTTGAGTCACCACTTGCCCGGCGAGACATCATGAGGTGGCGACTTGTCTTGTACATCATCTTCAAATTCTTCTATCGAGGGTTGCCCAGCTATCGGAGATTGAGGCGAGGGATGTGACTTGACAGCCCTTTATCGAGTCAGTTCATTATGAGACGGTGCGGTACTTGGTCTCGTTGTCCCTGTCGAGGGCTGTTTTTCTCAGCAACGATTATTGGGAGTCCTATCTAGGAGATCGATACTGGCGGTAGTTTTATGAGGAGTTCCGATCAGCAGGAGATCCGCCGGAGTATATGTTTGGAGCTTTGGTGGCGGGAGTGCCTATTCCCTATCAAGAGCACCAACCCGGTGCCGAGTTCTTACTTCCTCTAGATACGGACTACACTGCACACTTTGGGGCTCATTCTGTCAGTGCCTTCACCCGGTTTGAGGTAGTAGTCGGCGGATATGCTATGGGCCAGGAGGTGGTCGACTTGTGGCGCCGTGTCGAGGGATACGTGCCCCAGGCTGAGTCTACTGTTGTAAGGGACCAAAGGGATCGATACCAAACGGAGCGAGATCAGTACCAGACAGAGGTAGCTTCCTTGACGGTTCGGTTAGCCCAGATGGGAGGTGGCAGGGTATGTCGTCTTTTCCTTCCTTCTTTTCACTCTACTGTTGTTTAGTTATTCTTTCATGTGGCTGATTTCGGTTCTGTCTTCTTTGTAGGATGCTGGTGCTTCTAGTAGTTATCCACCTCCTTCGGATCTAGGTTTTGGAGATTTTGATTCTGAGGATATTGACTTTGATCTTTGACAGATGCCGCTGGTGGAAACCCTAACATTCTTTTGCCCCTATCTTGGAGATGTATTTATGTTAAACATTTTTGTTTTGTAAATTTTTTATAGAGATGGACATTTATGATCTAGCTAGTTAAGTGTATGGACAGGCAGAGATATTTATAATTTTTACAATTAAGTATATGATCAGATATATGTGATGATGATGTATATTTATTACATGGGTTGACATTGAACTGTGTGTGTTTTTTTTTTTTTTTTTACTTATGAAAATGTATGCACATATTAGAAATATACTAGTTAACGGAATGACAAGGGGTGCTGCCAAACTCAGTATCTTTGGAATCGTAACTCCTTCCTCTTCGAGGGCTTGGCCTCTCCCCTGGTTTAACCTTACCTTGACTGGATGATAGCACCTTGTACCTTTCTCAACCTTTTGATCGCCTTTGATTCTGGATCTCGGGGTCAATGTATAGTATTATTGGGCTAAAACTCTCAACTTTCGAGATTTTAGCAACAGCTTACCTGACTTTTAGTAGAGCGATAAGTGGGCAGTCCTTCAATCTGAAGAGACTTTGCTTTAGGACCATAATGTAGGCTATGTTATGGGATTTTTGAAATAATGGGATGTGTAGGCTCAAATTCGATGTTACTTTCAGCAGGGTTTAGATCCATACCATCCTTAACTATTTTTCTTCTAGTAGGGTTAGCATCCTTTCTTAGCTTTGGTAGCATGTCTAGCTCATTTAGATCAAGCAATCTATTTTCAATTAGAGTGGACTTTAGTAAGGTTGTAATGTTGGCCACGGTTTTAGGGTTTTGCAAGAAAGGATAAAGGCTCAAACCTACTGTTTCTACTGGGCTTCTTTGTAACCTAGGATCACCTTTAAATTTCCTCCCTGCTCTTACTATATACTTCTCAGGGTAAAAATGACTTTTGTCTTTTGACTTTCTGTACGCTTTTCAAGATAAACATGACTCTCTTTTTTTTTTGGCCTTTCTATTATGCTTTTCAAGATGGCTCAATGATGGTTTTCTTCTAGGCCCTTTTCTTAGATTTTTTTTTTCAGCCTCTTGCCCCTTGGCAACTCTTTTCCTTCACTCTCTCTCTCTCTCAAATCTCTCTCTCTTTTTTATATCTTTTTTCTTTTCTTTTATGAAACGAATAATTCTACAACCCTTTTTTTTTTTAGACCTTTTCTTTAACAATTCAATCTAACCCAATGCAAGCAGTGATCCTTAGGTTGGGGTTTTCTTAAAAGAAGATGAACGGCTCAATGGGTTTGACAAAGGGTTGCTTCTGACTGTATGGGAAACGAAATGAGGGCCTCTCTTTACTTTGAACTAAATTGCTTGATCCATAGAGCCTTCGATACTGTCCTAGCGTGACAGAGGTGGATACCATTCCTAGAGTTCTTAATTATTGTCTGCCCTAGTGTGGGGAGGACGGTCTCGGATCGAGGTTTACAAGGAACATTTCGCTCTCTGGAAGGCACTAGGGGTTAAGCAAAGGGAGTGTAAACATTTTTTTTATGTGGGAAAATGAAAAATGGCTCCTCTTCATTTTGATAACCTGCCACACATCGCTTAGCTTCGATGTCTTGTAAGTGCTGCCTTTGGGATGTTTCCTCACTCATCCCTATCCTCTCTCTCTCTTTGGAAAGTTGATCATTTGAGTGGTTAACTCATGTTATCACCCCTTCAAGTCAAATCGTTCCCCAAGATAAACCGTGCCCCCTTGTATAGGAAGTAATCACCATTCACAAGAGACATATAAGATAACAGCAATGAATAAAGAGACTAACATTTCATTATGTAAGCGGAAAGCATATAGTTCTGTTGTAAAGAAATAGAAGTGCAGATATTAATTTAAAAACAAAAATATAAAAGGGATAAAAAGAAAGTGGGTGAAAACACCCCTCTTTTGTACACTTTTGAAGAGAACCCATTTCAGTAAGGCCTTGGGACAATGCCCACATCTTCGATACTCCATTTAGGATTTGGGTCCTTGGCCAAGGCAGGACAAGCAAAAGATTAGAGCTCCGGACATGTTGACGTTGATGGCACGGTTGTCAGCCTCATTGACCTCCTTTTTGTTCTTTGCAGCAGGTTCTTCTGTAAATAGGATGGCTAGTTCACCTCCTTCTAACTCGAACGGCTCCATCTGTGGTCTTGACTCTTCTAGCTACCAACCCATGTCTTCATAGTTGTACTTGGTCACGGGCCAAGGGTTTTCTAGTAAATGATGTTCCGTTGTGGCATAATTCGGGTGTAGAAACTCAGCACCCCATCCATCAACAACCATGTTTTCAACAAGCTCTTCTTTCTAAAACGTTGGCTCCTCAAATGGCCAGTCAGAAGCATCAGGCACCTCATTAGGGTTATAGAGATAAATCGGGCATAATAAGAGATCCTCCTCCCAGTCATCCTCTTCATCGATTTGCCAATCCACCTCATAATCTTCAGCCATGGGCCCATCGAACTCTCCCTCGCCTTTCATTTCTACTAGTATCATATTGATAGTGTGGTTTGGCAGAGGGTTAGTGATCACATTAGAGGTTGGAACAGGATTCACCGGTTGCAAATCAATGGTCTTGTTGTTTATCAGGTCCTGGATCTTGTGCTTGAGAGAGAAACAGCTTTCGGTGTCGTGCCTTTGGCCACTCGAATGGTACTCACAAGTGAGGGCAACATTGAAGGTCGGGGGTAGAGGGCTTGGCAATGGGCAAGCAGGTATGGGCTTTAGGATATTGTTCTTTAGAAAGTTATGGTAAGCCTCAGTTTGGGTGCAGGCTAAGGTGTCAAAGGTATAGATGCGTTGGGCAGGTCTATTAAAGTTGGGTCGTGCCCCAGCAGGGCCATAGTTAGGGGTTGGAACAGGCATGTTTAAGGTGGGTAAGGGTAGGATAGGGTGTGATTGTAGTGGTGGACGATATTGAGGTGGTTGGCCTGGCAGGATGGCAGACACCTCGCTCTCCTTCTTGATTATTCCCCTTGTAGTGGCCACCTTCTTGGCTATGTTAGCAAAACTTTCTCTAGTCTTAGCGTAGGGGTCTGTAATCCTCCCTATCTTGAGACCATTTTCTATTATCTCCCCTTGCATGATAAGTTCATAGAAGCTTTTCCCCAAGCTTGTGTAGAGCTTCTCGTAGAATATACCTTGGAAAGTATATACGAACAATTGCACGTACTCCTTCTCTTCCAGTGGGGGATTGACTTATGCAGCAGCTTCTCTCCATCTCAAGGCATAGTTCTTGAAACCTTCTTTTTCACCCTTACTCATAGTCATCAAAGACAATCGGTCAAAGGTGAGGTCAATATTGTGACAGTACTGAGCTTTGAATGCGTTAACCAGCTTGATCCAAGTTGTGATCTTCCTTAGGTCCAGACGGGCGAACCATTGTAGAGCAGACCCAGTGAGGCTATGTTGGAATAACTGCATAAGGAGTTTCGAATCGTTGCCATGACCGCTCAGCGCTCCAACATAGAGACGAAGATGAGCAATAGGGTTACCAGCGCCGTCATACTTCTAGAAGTCAGGCATTTTGAACCTAATAGGTCTCGGGTGGTTAGGAAAGAAATAGAGCTCATCATAGGAAGTAAACCCTTAAGTGTCATGGTCATGGAGACTTCACAATGAATCCTCTAGCCCTTGGATTTTCAGACTGAGAGGGTCTAGAGGAGTCTTTTTTATGGCAGGTGAAAGCAATATGGTCTCCTCTTCTTCAATGTTGACCCCCTTGGCATCTTCCTTGCTCCTCCCAGCATTGTCAGATTGAAGCACGATCCTTGGGCTACGTTTAGGGTCCTTGGATGAAGTCATGGATGATGATGGGACTGCAACAATATCCTTCATTGCCATAGCTTGAATAAGTTTGAGCATTTCATCCATCTTGATCCTCATTTTGTTGACCTTTTCTTAAGAGACTTAAGATGATTCTTCAGGGTTGGTAGCCATCAATGAGGCTCTTTGTCGAGTGATAATGGGGTCCCTAGGTGGATGTTACCCCTTCTTGGGAGCAGTGTTGACTCAGTGCCGGGTGATCTCTGTAAATGAAAAAGAAAGAGACAAAAAGACAAAAACACCAATTGCAAGTCAGTTTCTAGTTTTTAGAGAGCTCTATGCAATGCATGTCCTAGGGTGTCCCTATTTAAGAGGGAGACTAAATGTGATGGCTTTAGCTAGGTCAAGTATCTATACTCATTCTTACATTCATTCATTTGCGGGAAAAGGGCACATTGAACTTCTAGGTTTAAAATATAAAAGAGACAAAATACACTTTAATAGGAGGAGGGGGAACATTTTTTCTTTGGACTTCTACCTATCTAATTTTACAAAAGAAAACCTAAACTACTCCTGAGTCTTCGGATTCGCCTTCATTGGATTTGATGTCGAAGGGGTCGCAGAGAGACCCTGTTGCCCCTTGTTTTCTTGGCAACCCTATCTCTGTGAGTGTAGAGGGATTGGGGCCCCTATTATAGAATGACTTGAAATGCATGCAATGATTTCCTTAGGGTTTAGGTAGGTTTAATGCAAGGGAGAGTAACCTCGGTGTCACTCTCTATGGGTTAATCACATGTATGAGGATGCAGTAACTTGAGTTACTCTGGAACTCTTATCTTGGGATGCCATATTATATGCATGAATATGGATGCATAAAGTAAAGAGAGAGAGAATGCATTTGTAAAGTAAACATGGATGCATGAACAGTTAGACAAGCATTATAACAGTAAGAATACAGTCATTATAACAACATGAATAAACAGGTATAAATGAAAGTAAGAGCAATCACCTTTTCCTCCATGGTTTTGAAAATGGTGTGTGTATCCTAAATCTGATAGAGGTTTGGCTATGCAAGGTGTCTATATGAGCATGAGGCTAAGAGTCTACTAACGCGTCCTAAAAAGGCTCGGTTCTCGGATCTTCAAACCTAGGCCCACACCCCGAGGTGGTGCCATGGTCGATTGGTGATCCGAACGGGGGAACCATTAGGAGGCCGTAGGCGAAGAAATTGACACAGCATCTTGCACACAACCAATATACCGTTCCCCCTTCTAACTAGAAGGGACAGATCAGGGGAAAAATGCAAGTATGCAGAATGCAAGTGCGCGTACAGTGTGTGTGTGATTTTTTAAAGCGGAGGAAAGAGCCCAATAACTCCCATCCATCCTGTTCATCACATTCATGCATAGCAGTTAATAAAATAATATTGTAAACAAAAAGTGCACCTACAAAACAAAGATGCAAGAGTTAGTATGTGGATGACAAGCTTAATACAAGATAATATAAATGGAGTTAAATGCATGTTTTTGAAAATTGAAAATGGATAGAATTGGACAAGTTAGTTGAAGACTCTACATGGGTGTAGGGTGAAGAGACATGATTATGGCCTAACCCTCTAAGTGTCCCTAGTGGAGTCGCCAGCTGTCGCGCCCAGATTTTTTGCACTCGAAGAATACACACACAAGCGGAAAAAATATTGTACTCTCTCGTTAGAACTCATCCTCCTATAAGAATGAATACAGCTAGATTTGAATTGAAAATTGGTTTGAATAAAGGGCTTTTGGAAAACAATTTGGAGTCGCCACCTAATTTGATTAAGGTAAGTTAGGTCACCTAAAAACTAAGCACAATCTGAAGACTACATTTAGGGTTTTAGAAAACAATTTTTGAAAATACTTCTTCAAGAGAGGGTTTTTAAGAAAAGAGGTTGTTTGGCAACTTTTGGAAAAAATTTAAGCCCTTTTTTGAAAATAACTCCGTATGGTTCTTGAAAACACTGATCTAAGTTCGAAGGTTGGTTACGTGTAGGGAAGACGCACAAAGCCATCACCCTACCCTGCCCTTACGGTACCTACATGTCTGTTCACCCTAGATTCAACCATTAAAGTCTTCAATTAATATATGTCCAAAACTATCCGCTTTTAGAAAAGAATTTTGAAAAGAAATGTAAAATGATGCATGATGTGCAAATGCAATAGAAAGATTTGATTTGAAAAGAACTTGATTTGATTTGAAAAAGAGATTTGAAAAGATAGATTTGATTTTAAAAGAAAGTTTTAGAGATGGGAAATAGAGATTTGGAAACAGAAATTTGAAATAGATCATGGAATTGAAAACTTGGAAGAGATTAGGAAATTGGAAAGTTGAAGAAGATTGTGGAATTGGATATTTGAAACAAGTTATGACCGTGCCCATGAGGGTTGCCCACGTATCCCTTTTGAGGAATCAAGTCAGTCATAGTTTGGACAAGAGTCCGATTGTAAATAGAAGCTTTGATTTGAAAGAGAAATTGAGTTAGAAGATTTGAAAATCAAGATTAAACTTAGACCTAGAATTGAAATTAAAAGAGGATTTGACCCTTGGAAGAGAACTTGGACTAGATTTGGAAAGATAGAGTTTTGGGAAACCTAGACTTAGGAAAGATGGGATTTAGGAAAGACTTGAGGTTTAAGAAAAATTTGAGTCGAACGTTGGACTTGGAAGATTAGGGAAGTTGCATTTAGGAAAGGTTTGAATTCCGAAAGTTCTGTTTTAGGGAAGTTTCGATTTATGAAACTTTTGAATTAGGAAAGTTTCGAAATTGGAAAGTTTTGAAATAGGAAAAGTTTGATTTTAGAAAGTTTTAACTTAAGAAAGTTTCGAATTTAAGACGTTTTGACTTTAGAAAGTTTTGAAATTTAGAAAGTTTAGAATTTTAGAAAGATTCGAAGTTAAGTTTTAGAAATACTTGAAATTAGGAAAGGTTTGAGTTTAAAAAAGATTTGAAGATTTAGATTTGGAAAGTTGAAATTTGGAAAGGTATGGAATTAAAAAAGGTTGGAATTAGGAAAGATTAAGAAGCTTAAAGTTTAGGAAAGATTTGAAAGTTTAAGTTTTGAAAACTTACGTTTAGGAAAGTATGAGATTAGGAAAGATTTGGATTAGAAAAGATTTGAACTAGGAAGGATTGAGATTCCTATTTCCTAAAACAAAATATTGGATTTTATTTCTAAAAAGAGATGGTTTGATTTTGTTTCCAAAAACGGGAGGATTGGATCTAGTTTCCTAAATGGGAAGACTGGATTTGGTATGAATTGAGAAGGTGAAGGTTTAGAAATCCTAGATTTGGAAAACTATAGTTTTGATGTAAAAAATTGGTTTTGAAAACTTATGATTTAGATGTAAAAAAGGAGATTTTGGAAACCTAGGTTTTGAGGCAAGAGTGGAAATCGTGTTTTAAGAAAGGAAATTACGGTTTCTTAATCGTTGGCTCTAAGGTTTAACTTGGACTCTAAGAAAAGATATTTTTGAAAAGTAGAATTTTTGAAAAGAAAAGGTTTTTGGAAGTAGATCTTAAAAAGGAGTTTTCAAAAAGTGAATTTTGAAAAAGGATTTTTGGAAAGAGTTTTTCTAGGAAGGAGTTTTTAGGAAAGAAACTTAGGGAGTATTTTTAAAAAGTGAATTTAAATAGAGCTTTTTTTGGAAAGAAGCTTGAAAAGAAGTTTTGAAAAATAGACTTTTGAAAGGAGTTTTTAAAAAATAATTTTGAAAAGGAGATTGAAGAGACTTTTTAAAAAGTATGTTGGAAAAGATATTTTAGAAAATAGATGTAAAAAGAGACTTTAGAGAGGATTTAAAAAAAGAGGTTTTGGAAAATAAGTTTGAAAAGAGACTTTGGAGAGGGATTCGAATATGGACTTTTACAAGTCTAAAAATATCTCACTTTCTTAAAATATTTTTAACCACAAGAAGATAAGAACCATTCTAAGATTGTGGTTTGAAAACAACAATAATTTGAAAATATGGACCATGAAGGTCACTTTAAATGTAACACTTTTCTAAAGTAACTCTAGCCATGGAAAGGCTAGAATCACCTTAGGATTATGATTTTGAAAATAAGTTTTGAAGAAAGAAGATTTTAATGCAAGTTTGAAAACAATTTTAATGCAATTTTTGAAAGCAAGTTTGAAAACAAATTTTGGAGGAATGCAAGATCATGATATGCACAATGCAAGTTGGGGTCGTGAACATACAAGGTTAAGACTTCACCATATAATCAAGGAGACCGAACCCACGTGGTTTCCGGTTAGACTAAGAGAAAGCCCCCGACACGGTGACTTTCAATAACTTAATCCTACACATGGATCAGGAAGTTCCTTGTTTCAAGCATGCAAGAAAGGGAGGGAAAAAGATGGGAGATTAAAATAGAAGAAAACCCAAGTGGGTTCGGAGAGAGAAGAGAGAGGGAGAAGATGTGTAAATTTAAATAGGAAGCCCACCTTGTGTCTTCTTTTATTTGCTTTGTTTTATGCGCTTTGTTTCGGTCTTCGCTTCAATCTTCGTCTTGATCTTCGAGTGCCCGCTTGGATCTTCCGAAACTTCAGAGTTGCAACACTTCAAGTCTTCAATGGAGGGTTTGGAGGCTAGTGTAGGAGTGTATAAGGAGTATATGGGAGCTAGGGTTTGTGTATGGAGGCTGGGGTTTTGGAAAACATAAAGAAGAAGACTAGGGTTTAGGGAGGCTACGAGCTTTGCACATCGAAGAGGAGAGTTTTTAGACTGAGTTTGCGGACCCTTTTCACTCTGGAGGAGGCTTTGTATTTATAGACAAAGGAATGACCTGGCGCTTGTTGCAGTGGCACCAAGCGAAAAATTACATTAGTGGTGCTAGCCAACTAGGTAATGTTTAAGGTCAGCAAACAACGTATTTTCAGAAGATTTGAGCGCTTGTACTAGTAACCACCATGCAATTTTTGGCCTGACTTCACTAGGAGTGACTCCGAAAAGTCTGGGAATGATTTGAAGGGGCCGGGAATGTCCTAGAAAGCTAAAAAGGGACAAGAACACTTAGAACAGTGTCTTGGAGGTACTAGATTTGAAAAATGATGACAGTATGTGTTGAATGGGTTGATCGAGCCATTAGGGGCAAAACGGTCAACTGGACTGAAAAACCGCCGGGATAGACTTGGAATGTCCTAGAAGAAGACTCGAGGTTTGGAAACATTACTTAGAATGCTCCAAGAGGTTACCGGTTTGATACCCAGAGCCGGTGTGGTTGGAAGAGATGACTGGCCCACCAGGAGCAAAACTATCATTTTGCACTGGGTTTACCGAAATTGACTCAGAATGATCTAAAAGATAAGGAAAGGTTAGGAATACTATAAAAAGCATTCTCAGGAGGTTACCGATTTGATACTCAGAGCCGGTGTGGTTCCCGGGGCGCTCGGATGCCTAGGGGAAAAATGGTCATCTTAACCGGAATGTCTCGGAATTGGCCCAAAACTTACTAGAAGGCACCTAATCATGCCGGATTGTCTTTAAGACAATCTTGGAAAGGTGGACTTGCCTTTCTGAGGACTTAGGTACTGTCTCGAAGAACATGTCGAAAATGGCCCTAGGGGCAATCCAGTCATTTTTCACCGAAGTAGACTGGCAGGCACGGGTGTTGACCTAGGTTTCGAGTATTTTTGTCACTCTAACGGCGGTCCTGTGATATTGGGGTTTGTTGGCAATTCCCCATATCGACTTGTTTACGAATGTTTCCGTCACAACTATTATAAGGGTTCCTGTCCTTTTCTGGCCCTTTGGGCTATTCCAGGTCCTTTAAATCATACCCAGACTTTCCAGAGTCACTTCTAGTGAAGCTAGGCTAAAAATTGCATAGTCGTTACTAGTACAAGCACCCAAATCTTCTGAAGATACGTTGCTTGCCGGCCTTAAAACTTTCCTAAGTGGCTGGCACCACTAGCAGTGGCGCCAAGCCAAAATTTGGCCTTGTGCCACTCCTAATGCGCTAGAAGGAAATTTTGCCTAGCATCACTGCAGCAGGCACTAGGTCAATCTTCTGTCTATAAATACAGAGCCTCCTACAGCATGAAAAGGGTTCACAAACTCAGTCCAAAAACCCTGCTCTTTGATATACAAAGCTCGAAGTCCTTCCAAACCCTAGTTCTCTTTAGGTTTTCCAAACCCGAGCCCCCGTGCACTAAACCCTAGCTCATATACACTCTTATACACTCATATACAAGCCTTCGAAGCCTCCATTGAAGACTTGAAGTACTTTAACTCCAAAACTCCCGAAGACTCTTTAAGACCGCAGTAACACAAAGCAAATAAAAGCAAGCAAAAAAAAGACAACACATGGTGGGTTTCCTATTTACGTTTACGCAATTCCCCCTCTCTCTTTTCTCTCCTAACCCATTTGAGTTTTTTTCTATTTTAATCCCCAACTTTTACCCCCCTCCCTTCTTGCATGCTTGAAACAAGGGACTCTCCGGTTCATGTGTAGGATTAGACTATTGAAAGTCATCGTGTCTGGGATTTTCTCTTAGTTTAACTGGAGACTATGTGGGTTCGGCCTCCTTGATTATGTGGTGAAACCTTTAACCTTGTATGTTCACAACCCCAACTTGCATTGTCCATATCATGATCATGCATCTCTCCAAAAATTGTTTTCAAAATCGTTTTCAAAACTTGCATCGAAAATTGTTTTCAAAGCTTGCGTCAAAATGGTTTTCAAAACTTGTATTTAAATCTTCTTCTTCAAAATTTGTTTTTGAAACCACAATCCTAAGGTGATTCTAGCCATTCCATGGTTAGGGTTACTTTAGTAAAGTGTTATATTTAGAGTGACTATTATGGTTCATATTTTCAAATCCTTGTTGTTTTCAAAACCATAATCCTAGAATGGTTTTAATCCCTCCTTGGTTAGAATCGTTTTAGGAAAGTGGGATATTTTTAGAGACTTGCAAAAGTCCATATTCCAATCTCTTTCCAAACTTCTTTCTCAATCTATTTTCCAAAACACTTTTCAAAATTTGCTCCTAAAAACTCTCTTTCCAAAAATCCTTTTCTAAAATCTCATTTCAAGTCTACTCTTTAAAATCACTTTTCCAATATACTTTCTAAAAACTTTCTCCAATCTCCTTTCAAAAATTGCTTTCTAGAAATTTCCTTCAAAAACTTTCTAAAAAACTCTTTTCAAATTCCTTCTCAATAGCTCTTTTGAAAAATTCACTTTCTAAAAAAGGCACTCTTCAAGTTTCCTTCCTAGAAACTCTCTCCAAAGTTTTACTTTTCAAAAATCTCTTTCCTTGAAGTCCAAGTCAAACCCTAGAGCCATGATTAGGAAACCCTAATTTTCTTTTCTAAAATATGATTTTTTATCTTGCCTCAAAGCCTAGGTTTTCAAAATATCCTTTTTCACATCAAAATCATAAATTTTCAAAACCTATTTTCTACATCAAACTATAGCCTTCCAAATCTAGGATTTTCAAAACTTCATCTTTCCAATTCCATGTCAAATCTAATCTCCCCATTTAGGAAACCAAATCCAATCTCCCTATTTAGGAAACTAGATGCTATCATCTATTTTTGGAAACAAAATCAAATCATTTCATTTTAGAAACAAAATCCAATATTTTGTCTTAGGAAGTAGAAATCCAAATCCTTCCTAATCCAAATCTTTCCTAATTCCAACCTTTCCTAATTCCATACCTTTTCAATTTTTAACTTTCCAAATCTTTCTTAAACTCAAACCTTTCCTAATTTCAAGTATTTCAAAAACTCAAATTTCGAATCTTTCTAAATTCAAACCTTCCTTCAATTCAAATATTTCCAAATCTAAAATTTTCTAAATTCAAAACTTTCTTAAGTCAAAACTTTCTAAATTCGAAATTTTCTTAAGTTAAAACTTTCTAAATTCAAAACTCAAATTGTGACTCGAGTAAATAAATGCTTTGAATCACAATCTGCAATTCCTGCTCCTACTTTTTCTTTTTTCCCCATATGTCCCTCGTGCCTAGTCCGTGTTACTTGTTAATTTTGAAGACTTAAAGATGCTGTTCAGGGATAGTTGCACCATAAGACAGCGAAATGCTATTTTAAGCACTCAAATTGTGATTCAAGTGAAAAAAATGCTCTGAATCACAATCCCAAGTGTCCGCCTCTTGCGTTTTTTTCCCTGATATCCCTCGTGCCTAGGCCGTGCTACATGTTGATTTTGAAGATTCAAAGACGTTGTTCGAGGACATTAGCAACGTAAGATGATGAAACGCCATTTTAAGCACTCAAATTGTGACTTGAGTGAAAAAATGCCCTAAATCACAATCCAAGCATCCGCCTCTTGCATTTTTTTCCCTAATGCCCCTCGAGCCTAGGCTGTGCTACGAGTTGATTTTGAAGACTCAAACACGCCGTTTGGGGACAGTTGCACCGTATGACCACTTAAAGTCATTTCAATCACTCAAATTGTGACTGAAAAGAAAAAAAAAAAGCTCTGTATCATGATTCAAGAGTCTGGCTCATGCACTCTTTTGTTCCCACACATCTCTCATGCTTAGGTCATTTTAGGTGTTGATTTTGATGAGTCAAAGACTCCGATTGGGGCATGTAGCAGCCTAAAACCACAGAACACCATTTAAAGCACTTAAATTGTGATTTGATTGAAAAAATACTTCAATCACCATTCGAGAATCTGGCTCATGTATTTTTTTATTACCACACTTCCATCCTACCTAGACCGTGCTATGTGTCAATTTTGAGTGTTCAATGACGTTGATTGGGGCCTGTAGCACCATAAAACCACGAAACACTGTTTTGTGCACTCAAATTGTAACTTGATTGAAAGAATTGTCAGAATTTTAATCTGAGAGTCCGACTAGTGCATTTTCTATTCCCACACGTCACTCATGCCTAGGCCATGTTACTTGTCGATTTTGACTACTTAATGACACCGAATGGGGCTTGTAGTACCTAAAACCACAGAATGCCATTTTAAGCATTGAAAATGTAACTCGATTGAGAGAATGCTCTAAATCACAATCTGAGAGTCAAGCATGTACATTTTTTTATTCCCACATGTGCCTCGTGCCTAGGCCGTTATATGTGTAGATTTTCAAGGCACAAAGACGCTGTTTGGGATCTGTAGCATTGTAAACCATGGAAAGCCGTTTTAAGCAGTCAAATTGTGATTTAAGTGAAAAATGTTCCCAATCACAATCCGAGAGTCTAGCATATGTGATTTTTATTCCTACACGTCCCTCTTTCTTAGGCCATGCTACGTGTCGATTTGTCTACTCAATGACGCCGTTTGGTACCTGAAGCACTGTAAAACCATGGAATGCCGTTTTAAACGCCTAGATTGTGACTTGAGTAAAAAAAAATGCTACACATCACCATTTGTGAGTCCAGTTCATGCGGTTTTTGTTCTCACACATTCCCTGTGCCTAGGCCAGGCTACATGTTCATTTTTAAGACTCAAAGACGCTAGTTGGGCCTGTCGCACTGTAAAACCACGAAACACGATTTTAAACTCTTAAATTGTGACTCGAGGAAAAAAGTCCTCCACATGACAAATCAAAGTGTCCCTCTTGTGCATTTTTTGGTTCCCACAGTCCGAGAGTCCAACTCCTGTTTTTTTTTCCTACTCACCCCTCATCCCTAAGTTGTGTTACAAGTCGATTTTGGCTGCTCAATGACGCCATTTAGGGCCTATAACACCATAAACCATGAAATGCCATTTTAACCACTCAAATTATGAATCGAGTGAAAAAAATGGTAGAAATCACAATCTGAGAGTTTGACTAATGCGTTTTTTGCCCCCGCACATCCCTCGTGCCTAGACTATGTTGCGAGCAAATTTTGATGACTCAAAGATGACATTTGCGGCTTGTAGCACCACAAAACCATGAAATACCATTTTAAGCACTCAAATTATGGCTCAAGGGAAAAATTACTCTAACTAACAAACGAATAGTTCAACTCATTCGTTTTTGGGTCCTAAATGTCCCTCGTCCCAAGGCCATGATGCATGTCGATTTAGAAGACTCAATGATGCTGTCTTGGACCTGTATCACCTTAAAACAATAGAACACCGTTTTAAGCACTCAAATTCTAACTCAATTAAAAGAATGCTCCTAATCACGATCTGAGGCTGCCTTACGTGTTGATTTTGAACGCACAAAATCATGGAAGACTGCTTCAGGCACTCAAATTATGACTTTAGTGAAAAAGTGCTCCCAATCACAATCTAAGAGTCCGGTGAGTGCGATTTTTTTCCAACGTCCCTCATGCCAAGGCCGTGTAACACGTTGATTTTAAAGACTTAAACACCACATTTGCAGCCTGTAGCATCGTTAGACCACAAAACACTGATTTAATCACTCAAATAGTGACTCAAGTGAAAAAATGCTTTAAATCACAATCCGAGTGTTCGACTTTTGCGTTTTCTTTCCAGATACCCCTTATGCCTAGGCTATGCTACAAGGTGATTTTGAATACTGAAAGACGCCGTTTGGGGATAGTAGCACCTTAAGACCGCATAAAGTTGTTTTACACACTCAATTTTTGACTGAAGAGAAAAAGAGCTCTAAATCACAATCCGAGAGTCCAGCCCATGCATTTATTTGTTCTCACACGTCGCTCATTGCCTTGGCCATGTTACATGTCGCGCCAGATTTTTCGCACTCGAGGAATACTCACACAAGCGGGAAAAATACTGTACTCTCTCGTTAGAATTCACCCTCCTAGAAGAATGAGTGCGACTAGGTTTGAATTGAAAAATTGATTTGAATAAAGGATTTTTGAAAAAGATTGGGAGCCACCACCTAACTTAATTAAGGTGATTAGGTCACCTAAAAACTAAGCATAGTCAAAAAACTACACTTAGGGTTTTTGAAAAACGATTTTGAAAATATCTCCTCAAGAAAGGGTTTTTAGGAAAACAGGTTGTTTGGCAACCTTTAGAAAATATTTAGCCCTTTTTGAAAAATAACTCCTTTTGGTCTTCGAAAACAGTGATCTAGGTTCGGAGGTTGGTTACGTGTAGGGAAGATGCACTAAGCCATCACCCTACCCCGCCCTTTCGGTACCTACATGTCATTCTACCCTAGATTCACCTATGAGAGTCTTCAACTAACTATTGGCCAAACCTATCCACTTTGAAAAACAATGCTTGAAAAGAAACTAACATGATGCATGATATGCAAGTGCAAGTTAAGAGAATTGAAAAATAGATTTGGAAAGAGATTGATTTGAAATTGATTTGATTTGAAGAAATGGAATTGAAATTGGAAAGTTTGAAAATTTGGAAATAGAAATTTGAAAATAGAAATTTTGAAATTGGAATTTTGAAAATAGATTAGAATTTGAGATTTGAAAAATGTGGAGACCGCACCCATGAGGGTGGAATTGAAAGTTTGAAAAGTATTGCGACCGCACCTATGAAGATTGCCTACGTAGGGGGGAATCAGGTCAGTCGTAGTTCGGACAAGAGTCCGATTAAAAATAGAAGAGTTGATTGAATTGGAAATTTAGTTGGAAGATTGAGAGATTGAACTTTGAATAGAGGATTGAAAATTAGAATTTGAAATTTTGGAATTGAAAAGATTTAATTTTGATTTGAAAAGATAGAACTTGGAAGAAAGATTTAGACTTTTTTTGAAAAGGCGAAGGTTTAAGAAACTTAGACTTAGGAAAGATTTGACTTGACTTGGAAGGTTTAGGAGATTAGGAAAGATTAGATTTAGGAAATGTTTGAATTAGGAAAGGTCCTATTTAAGAAAGTTTTCAAATTAGGAAAGTTTTGAATTAGGAAAGTTTTAACTTAGGAAAGTTTTGAAATAGGAAAGTTTTGAAAGTAGGAAAGTTTCGTTTTAGGGAAGGTTTGAAAAAGGAAAGTTGTGAATTTAGAAATGTTTTGAATTAGGAAAAGTTTAGTTTAAGAAAGGTCTAAAATTTGGAAAGTTTCAAGTTAAGAAAGTTTTGAATTTAGAAAGCTTAGAATTTTAGAAAGATTTTAAATTAGGAAAGATTTAGAAAAGGTTTGAATTAAGAAAGTTTTGAATTTAAAAAGCTTAGAATTTGGAAAGATTTGAAATTTAGAAAGTTTAAGATTTAGAAAGTTTTAGAGTTTTAGTTTTAGAAAATCTTGAAATTAGAAAAGTTTGAATTTAAGAAAGGTTTGAAAAATTAGATTTGGAAAGGGGTAGAACTAGGAAAGAGTTGGATTGGGAAGGGATTGAATTTTGTTTCTAAAAGGAAAGGTTTGATTTTGTTTCCAAAAACAGAGGATAGGATCTAGTTTCCTAAGTGGGTAAATTAGATTTAGTTTCCTAAAGGGAAGATAGGACTTGGCAAGGATTTAGAAAGGGAGATTCTAGAAACCCTAGTTTTCAAAAATTATAGTTTTGACGTAGAAAATAGGTTTTGGAAACATGTATAGTTTTGATGTAGAAAACAAGAGGTTTTGGAAACCTAGGTTTGGGCAAAGTTTGAAAATCATGTTTTTGGAGAGAAAATTAGGGTTTCCTAATTGTGGGTTTTAGGGCTTGACTTGGGCTCTAAGAAAAGAGGATTTTGGAAAGTGCATTTTTTGGAAAGAGGGATTTTTAGAAAGTGCGTTTTTGAAAACGAAGGTTTTCTAGAAGGGAATTCTAGGGAGGAGTTTTGGAAAGTGAATCTGAAAATAGAGTTTTTGGAAAAAGATTTTAAAGAAAATGAGTTTTTTTTTTTTTTTGGAAAGTGTGCTTTTGGAAACGAAGATTTTAGAAGGAAAATCCTAGAGGGGAATTTCTAGAAGGAAGATTTTGGGAAGAGAGTTTTTTAGAAAGATTTTTAGAAGGAGATTGTTGGAGAGAGTTTTTAGGAAAGTGAATTTAGGGAGTGTTTTTAGAAAGTGGATTTTGGAAAGGAGTTGAAAAGGAAAGTTTTGAAAAATAGATTTTGGGAGTGAGTTTTTGAGAACAATTTTGGAGAGGAGAGTTTTAGGAAAGTATGTTGAAAAAGAGATTTTTAGGAGGAAGACTTTTGAAAAGAGAGCTTTTTTTTTTAGAAGGTGTAAAAACATCTCACTTTCCTAAAGCAATTATAACCATAAGAGGGCTAGAACCACTTCAGGAAAGCGGTTTTGAAAACAACAAGATTTGAAAATATGAACCGTATTAGTCATTTTAAATGTAACATTTTCCTAAAGCAATCCTAGCTATGGAAAAGCTAGAATCACCCTAGGATTGTGATTTTGAAAACAAGTTTTTGAAAAGAAAATTTTGATGCAATTTTGAAAACAAGTTTGAAAACGGTTTTGAAAACAAGTTTGAAAACGAATTTTGGAAGATGCAAGACTATGATATGCACAATGCAATTTGGGGTCGTGAGCATACAAGGCTAAGGCTTCACCACATAATCAAGGGGGTCAGACCCATGTGGTCTCTGGTTAGACTAGAAGAAAGCCCCCGACACGGCGACTCTCCAATAGCCCAATCCTACACATGGACCGGGAATCCCCTTATTTCAAGCATGCAAAGAAAGGGGGGAAAGAGATGGGGGATTAAAATAGAGAAAATCCAAGTAGGTTAGGACAGAGAAGAGAGAGGGGGGAAGTGCGGAAATTTAAATAGGGAGCCTACCGTATGTCTTGTTATTTTGCGCGCCTTGCTTTCTTCGGTCTTTGGTCTTCGTCTTGATCTTCACCTTCAGTCTTCAAGAGTTGTCTTCAAGCTTCAAACTTCATATTACAACTCTTCAAGTCTTCGAAGGAGGGTTGAAGGTTAGTGTATGAGTGTATGGGGATATATAGGAGTGTATAGGAGGCTAGGGTCTAGTGTATAGTGGCTAGGGTTTGGAAAACCTAGGGAAGCTAGGGTTTAGGAGGTGCTCGAGCTCTATATGTCGAATTATATGATTTTTAGGTTTAATTTGCGGATCCTTTTCACGTTGAATGAGGCTCTGTATTTATAGAGGTTGGACAACACTAGCGCCTGTTGCAGTGGCGCCAGGCCAAATTTTACACTGGCGCCACTAGGAGTGGCGCCAAGCCATTTTTTGGCTTGGCGCCACTAGTAGTGGTGCCAGCCATTTAGGAAATGTTTAAGGTCGGCAAGCAACGTATCTTTGACTAGATTTGGGCGCTTGTACTAGTGACTACCATGCAATTTTTAGCTTGGCTTCACTAGGAGTGACTCCGGAAAGTCCGGGAATGATTTTAAGAGACCGAGAATGGCCCGGAAGGCTGGAAAAGAGCAGAAACACTTAAAATAGTGTCATGAAGGTATTTGACTTGAAAAATGAGGATAAGATGGGTCGGAAAGGTTGACCGGACCTTTAGGGGTAAAACGGTTAATCTGATCGAGAAACTGCCGGGACAGACGTGGACTATCCCGGAAGAAGACTTGGGATCTGGAAACATTATTTAGAATGTTCCCAAAGGCTGCCGATTTGATACCCAGAGCCGGTGTGGTCAGAAAAGAAGACCGGCCCACCAGGGGCAAAACGGTTATTCCGTACCGGGTTGGCCGGAACTGACTCGGAATGATCCGAAAAGATAAGGAAGGGTTGAGAGTACTATAAGAAGCATTCTCGAAAGGTTACCGGTTTGATACCCAGAGTCGGTGTGGTCGAAAAAGGAGACCGGCCCACTAGGGGCAAAACGATCATTTAGCTTCAAGTGGGCCCTACGGGCCCGAGAAGCGACTGGTGGACTAAATTCAAGTTTAAAAGGTAGGCTTAGAGTCTAAATATGCATGTGATGTGTGAACATGAGCTTGGTCAGCTCGGAGATTGCCGAGCGGGCAAAAATGGGGTGCTTACACTACATGTTGAGTCTGAAGTTCAAAGACGTCGATCGAGACTGTAACTTCTTAAAAGCACATAACATTGTTTTAAGCATTAGAATTGTGAACAGATTGAAAAAAAGCTTCAAATCACAATCCGAGAGTCTGGCTCGCACATTTTTTTCCCCACACGTTTCTTGTGCCCATGTCGTCTTACAAGTTGATTTTGAACACTAAAAAATGTCCATTGGGGCTTGTAGCATTGTATAATCATGGAAGGCCATTTTAGGCACTCAAACTTTTACTTGAGTGAAAAAAATCCTCCAAATCATAATATAAGAATTTGGATAGTGTAAGCACCCCATTTTTGACCGTTTGGCAGTCTACAGTCCGTCCAGACTTGTATTCAAGTCAAGGGGGACATATTTTGAGTCAAATCAACTTTTCAAGTCAAGGGGGAGATATTTTGAGTCAAATCAACTTTTCAAGTCTAATCCCGTCTATCCATTGCTTCGCGGGCCCGTCGAGCCTAAATAGAGGCAAAATGCCCTTGGGGCATTGTTCGGTCCAATTCTATCAGGTACGTCTTTTCGAAGACGGTAAGTCCCCTTTCCAATTCTTTTTTCAATTTCAATTCCAATTCCAATTCCAATTCCAATTCCTCTCTCGAGAAAGTTAATTCCTCAAGACGGTAAGTCTATCCAATCCGGCACCTTTTCCGAAGAAATTCTCTTTGGAACGGTAAGTCCCTTCAAACCTGTCAACAAGGACGAGACCCCAAGTCCCCTAAATGGTAGAACAGTCTACCTTTGGCGCCTGCTAGCCCGCCAATACAGAAATGTCCGTTTCGGCACGCCTTTCAAGAGAGTTAATTTCTCAAGCACTAAGTCCCTTTAGCAACTTCCCGAGATCAGGCAGTCTCAAGAATGATTGCAAACCGTCAGAGTATCAGAAATACTCGCAAACATCACAATCGTCAGAGTAGCGAAATACTCGCAAATAGGTCAATATAGGAAATTACCAACAAACCCTTGTATCACGGGACCGTCGTCAGAGTGGCGGAAACACTCAAAACCTAGGTCAACACCGGTACTTGCTAGCCCACTTCGGTGAAAAATGACCAAACTGTCCCTAGGGCCATTTTCCAGCACGTTTCTCGAAAAAGTACCTAAGTCCTCAGAACGGTAAATCCACCCTTCCAAGATTGTCTTAAAGGCAATCCGGCATGATTAGTTGCCTTCTAGTCTGTTTCGGGCCAATTTTGAGACTTTCCGGTCAAAATGACCATTTTATCTAAACGCCTCAGGGACCACACCGGCTCTGAGTATCAAACCGGTAACCTCCCATGAATGCTTCTTATAGTATTCCCGAACTTTCATTATCTTTTCGAATCATTCCAAGTCAATTCTGGCAAACCCGGTGCAAAATGATTGTTTTGCCCCTGGTAGGCCGGTCGCCTTTTTTAACCACATCGGCTCTAGGTATCAAACCGGTAACCTCCTGGGATAGTCCAAATAATGTTTCCAAATGTCGAGTCTTCTTCCAAGACATTCCGAGTTCGTCCTGGCAGCTTTCTGGCTCGATTGACTGTTTTGCCCCTAATGGCCCGATCAACCTTTCCAACACATCTTGTTATCCTTTTTCAAGTCCATTACTCCCGGGACCCTATTCTAAGGGTTCTTGCCCTTTTCCGGCCTTCCAGGCCATTCCTGATCCCTTAAATGCTTCCCGGATCTTTCAGAGTCACTCTTAGTGAAGTCATGCTAAAAATTGCATGGTAGTCACTAGTACAGGCACCCAAATCTTTCGAAGATACGTTGCTTGTCGACCTTAAAGCTTTCCTAACTGACTGGCGCTACTAGTAGTGGCGTCAAGCCAATATTTGGCTTGGCGCCACTCCTAGTGGTGCCAGTAGCATTTTTGGCCTGATGCCACTGCAACAGCCGCCAGGTCATCCCTCTCTCTATAAATACAAAACTTCCTCCAGTGTGAAAGGGGTCCGTAAACTCAGTATGAAAACCCTACTTTTCGATATATAGAGTTCGTAGCCTCTCTAAACCCTAGTCTTCTTAGGTTTTCCCAAACCTTAGCCTCCATACACAAACCCTAGCCTCCCCTACACTTATACACTCTCATATACTCATACACTAGCCTCCAACCCTCCATTGAAGACTTGGATTGCTATAACTACGAAGCTTTGAAGATCAAAGACAAACTCTTAAAGACTGAAGTGAAGACCGAAGCGAAACAAATAAAGCAAAGCGCGTAAAACTAAGCAAAATAAAGAAGACACAAGGTAGGCTTCTTATTTACGTTTACGCATCTTCCCCCTCTCTCTTCTCCCTTTGAACCCACTTGGGTTTTCTTCTATTTTAATCCCCCATCTTCTTCCTCGCTTTCTTACATGCTTGAAACAAGGGACTTCCCGGTCCATATGTAGGATTAGGCAATTAGAGGGTCATCGTGTCGGGGGCTTTCTTTTAGTCTAACCGAAGACCACGTGGGTTCGGCCCCCTTGATTATGTGGTGAAGCCTTAACCTTGTATGTTCACGATCCCAATTTGCATTGTGCATATTATGATCTTGCATTCTTTCAAAATTCGTTTTCAAAACTTGCATTAACATCGTTTTCAAACTTACATCAAAATTTTCTTTTTTAAAACTTGTTTTTAAAATCACAATCCTAGGGTGATTATAGCCTTTTCATGATTAGGGTTGCTTTAGGAAAGTGTTACATTTAAAGTGACCAATATGGTCCATATTTTTCAAACATTGTTGTTTTCAAAACCATTATCTTAAAGGGGTTCTAACCTTCTTATGGTTAGAATCGCTTTAGAAAAGTGAGATATTTTATATATTTTCTAAAAAATCTCCTCCTAAAAATCTCTTTTCCAACATGCTTTCTATAAACTCTCTTTATATTGCTTTCCAAAATTATTTTCAAAAACTCCCTCCAAAAATCTATTTTCCAAACATTCCTTATCAATCTCCCCTTCCAAAAACTCTCTTTTCAAAATTCATTTTCCAAAAACTCCTTTCGAATTTCCTTCCAAAAAACTCCTTCCTAAAACCCACTTTCCAAATTCTCCTTTCTTGGTGTCCAAGTTAACCCTAGAGCCAACGATTAGAAAATCCTAATTTTCTTGCTTAAAACATGACTTCCCATATTGTCTTAAAACCTAGGTTTCCAAAATCTTGCTTTCTACACCAAAACCATATATTTCCTAAACCGATTTTCCACTCTAAAATCTAAGGTTTCTAAAACCTCACTTTTCAAATCCATGTCAAATCAAATCTTCTCCTTTAGGAAACCAAATCCAATCTCCCATTTAGGAAACTAGATCCTATCCTCCGTTTTTGAAAACAAAATCAAAACACCTCTTTGAGAAACAAAATCTAATCCCTTGTTTTAGGCAATAGGAATCTCAATCCTTCCTAATCTCCTACTTTCCTAAACTATAAGTTTCCTAACCTAAACTTTTAAATCTTTCCTTAAACTTTAAGCTTCCAAATCTTTCCTAATTCAACCTTTTCCTAGTTCCATCTCTTTCCAAATCTTTCTAAACTTCCAAACTTTCTAAACCTCAAATCTTTCAAAATCTAAAACTTTCTAAATTCAAAACTTTCTTAAATTCAAAACTTTCTTATTTCAAAACTTTCCTATTTCAAAAATATTCCTTTTTCCTAAAACGAAACCTTTCTTATTTCACAACTTTCCTAAATCAAAACTTTCCTAATTTGAAAACTTTCCCAATTTAAAACTTTCCTAATTTGAAAACTTTCTTGATTCGAAGCTTTCCTAATTCGAAACTTTCCTAACATAAAACTTTCCTAATTTGAAAACTTTCCTATTTCAAAGCTTTTTCAATTTGAATGTTTCCTAAATCCAATCCTTACTTAATCTTCCAAGTCTAACACTCGAGTCAAATATTTCCCAAGTCTCAAGTCTTTCCTAAGTCCAGGTTTCTTAAACCTCAATTTTTTCAAAACAAATCCAATCTTCTCAATTCCAATTTCCAATCTTCTATTCTAAGTTCAAATCAAATCCTTTTTCAAATCTATTTTCTATCGGACTCTTATCCAAACTACGACTGACCTGATTCCTCCAAAAGGATACGTAGGCAACCCTCATGGGTGCGGTCACAACCTTTTTCAAGCTTCTATTTCCACAACTTCTTTCAAATCTCTAATTCTATAATCTATTTCCAATTTCGAATTCTAGAAATCTATATTCAATCCTCAATTTCAATTTCTAAACTTTGTTTCCAATTTCAAACTTCAATTCTTCTTTTCCAAATCTGTTTTCCAACTCTCTTTTTCTTGCAGTTACATATCATGCATCATTCTTTTCAAAATTGTTTTCTAAAGTGGATATGATTGGGCATTTGTTAGTTGAAGACTCTCATAGGTGAATTTAGGGTAAATAGACATGTAGGTACCTCAAGGGTGGGGTAGGGTGATGGCTTATTGCGTCTTCCCTACACGTAACCAACCTCCGAACCTAGGATCACTGTTTTCAATAGATCAAAATGGAGTTGTTTTCTAAAAAGGGCTTAAATGTTTTCTAAAGGTTGCCAAACAACCTGTTTTCTTAAAAACCCTCTCTAGAGGTAGTATTTTCAAAATTTGTTTTCAAAAGCCCTAAGTGTGATCCTCGGATTGTGCTTAGTTTTTAGGTGACCTAACTCACCTTAATCAAGTTAGGTGGCGACTCCAAATTGTTTTTCAAAAGCCTTTTATTCAAATCAATTTTCAATTCAAACCTACTCGCACTCATTCTTCCAGAAGGGTGACTTCTAATGAGAGAGTACAGTGTTTTTTCTGCTTGTGTGTGTATTCCTTGAGTGCAAAAAATCTAAGCGTAACAGTTGGCGACTCTGTTGGGGATACTTAGAGGGTTAGGTCGTAGTCATGTCTCTTTACCCTTCACCCATGTAGAGTCTTCAATTAACTTGTTGAATCCTATTCACTTTAACTTTTCAAAACCAAATTTTCAAAATTATATTTAAAAAACATGCATTTATTTGTATTATCTTATATTAAGTTTGTCATCCACATGCTAACTCTAGCATCTTTGTTTTATAGGTGCACTTTTTCTTTAAATTTTATTAACTGCTATGTATGAATGTGATGAGCAGAATGAATGGGAGTTGTTGAGCTCTTTCTTCCACTTTCAAAAATCACACACACACACTGCATGTGCACCTGCATTCTGCATACTTGCATTTTTATCCTAATACGACCCTTCTTGTTAGAAAAGGGGAATGGTATATTGGTTGTGGGCAAGATGCTGTGTCAGTTTCTTCGCCTACGGCCTCTTGATGGTTCCCCAACTTGGATCACCAACTGATCATGGCACCACCTCGGGGAGTGAGCCTAGGTTTGAAGATCCGGAGACCGAGCCTTTTTAGGATGCATTAGTCAACCCTCAACCTAATGCTCATATAGACATCTTGCATAGCCGAACCTCTGCCAGATTTAAGACACGCGCATCGTTTTTCAAAACCATGAAGGAAATAGCGACTGCTCTTATTTTCATTTATACCTGTCTATTCCTATTGTTATAATGACTATACTCTTACTGTTATAATGCCTGTCTAACTGCTCATACATGCATATGTACTTCAACTGTATTCTTTTTCCTTATACTCTATGCACCTATTTTCATGCATCCCATATTCCGTGTCAAGACGAGAATTCCATGTAACTCAAGTCACTGCATTCGCATGCATATGATCAACCCATTGAGAGTGACACCTAGTTCACTCTCCTTTGCATTAAATCTACCCAAACCCTAAGGGTTCCCATGTAACCCTAAGAACTCATGGCATGCACATCAATTCATTCCATAAGAGGGGCTCTAATCCCTCTATGCTCACGGAGATAGGATTGCCAAGAAGACAAGGGGCAATTGATCAACAAAGTCTCTCAGCGACCCCCTCGACATCAAATCCAACGAAGGCAAATCTGAAGACTCAATAGTAGTTTTGGTTTTCCTTTGTAAGACTAGATAGGTATAACCCTAAAGGAAAATGTTCCCCCTCCCTCTATTAAAATGTATTCCAACTCTTTTGTATATTAAACCCGAAGTTAAATACTTTCCACGAACGAGTGAGTGAATAAATGCATGAACGAAGAAAAGGTTCCTAATTGACGGTAAGGCATCTGCATACAGGGGCAAATCCCCAATCTCCAAAAGTGAGCTAATACATCATGTGTAGTTTCCCTCCTAAAGAAGGGCGCCCTAGAGCATGCATTGCATAAAGACTTGTCAAGATAAAACACTGACTCTTTTCCTTTGTTGGTTTCAGGTACCTCTCCTCATCCCCCCATCGTTATAGGCCAAAAGCTCAAAAACGCTCATGGAATCACTCACTCTCGATACCTTAACTCTACTACTAGCAGAGGCGAGAGGAGTCAGACCTAGGATGACCAAAATGGAAGGCATACTTTCTTCACTCTTATCCCATGCAACCCATGAACAAGTAGAGTCCTTACAAGCCCAAACTCATGATGAACGAAAAAGGATGAAGAAGGAAGACCAAGACTATGCCCCGACCATTGCTTACCAACGACCTCCCCAGGCCGAGGGCCTTGTTCCGATGCCTTTCAAACCAACCTCTAACCAAACCCCAGGATTATATAATCTCTCATACGGATACCAGCCCAACCCATTTGGCCTTGACACCGAAAATTATCCCATTTTGAAACATAAAACCCGAAGTCCTTTCAATTCTCGAACCTTCAACCCGCTTGTGACCTCACTAAAACTCGGTTCCCAATCTTCAACACCTCCTCGGCCTAGGCGAATAAGTGGGAAAAAGTGGACATTTACTAAACTCACGTGTTCACAGACCACTGCTTGTTTTGGTCTCTTAGCAGCAGGATATCTGAAGCCTATACCTGCTCGACCCCGGCCCAATCCTCTGCCTCATTACTTTGAATCTGCAGCAAGCTGTAAGTGCCATTCAGGCGGCCAAGGACATGACACTGAAGATTGTTTGACCCTCAAGCATAAGATTCAAGACCTAATAGATAATAAGATCATTGGTTTACAACCAATAAATCCTTCTCTGAACGGCACTACAGACCCTCTGCTAGACCATAATGTCAACGCCATTACAAAATTTGGTAACAACAAGGTGTGTTTTGTTGCATGCCAAGAGATATATTACAAGGGTGGGGAGGAAATGGAATGCGAAGATATGGAGCAATATCATGCTTGGTTACGGTCTAACCCCGATAAAGTTTCGATCCCCGAAGACGAACTCGCATATGAATCTGTGAAGAAAATTGACCAGGAGCTGTCCAAACTCAGTGATAAGAATCCCCTATTATGTACACCTGAGGAACACCAAGCCACGGCTGGACGCTAGAGCAGAAAACCCCGGGCTCGATTTATCAAGCTGGAAGAAGACGAGCTGCTCAACTGGTTTGTTAAAGAAATTACGGAGCAAACAAATGAAGGCAAGACGATCAAGAAAGCTGACAATTACCTCATCGTTGCCAACTCACTTGGAGCTCCGGGAGAAGCATCTACCTGTCCTGTTGTGGCTGAAGATCTCAACTATGGATGGAATGCTGAAGAATGCAGGAATTCCATCAAAAGCGTAAAAGAGAGGGGTGTTTTCACCCACTTTCTTTCAATCCCTTTTACTTTCTATCTTTAAATTAATGTTTACATTTCGTTTTTTGCTTAAGAACTCTATGCTTTCCATAAAAAATGATAACAATAATCAAATGATAGTCTTTTATTCCATCGTTGTTGTCTTATCTTCTCTTAGGAATGGTAACTACTTTCTACGCAAGGGACATGGTTTATCTTATAGAATGATCTAACTTGAAGGGATGATAACATGAGTTAACCACTCCCTCAACGATCAGCTTTTTGAAAAAAGAGAGTTCTTGGATGAGTGAGAATACTACCCAAAGGCAACACTTACAAGACATCAAAGCTGAGCGATGTGCGGTCAGATTATCAAAGTGAAGGGGAGCCATCTTTCATTTTCCAACATATAAAAAATAGTAATAATAAAAAATGCTTATATTCCCTTTGCTTAACCCCTAGTGCCTCGTGGAAAGCAAAAATTTTCTTTGTTAACCCCGATCCAAGACCGTCCCCCCCCCACACTGGGGCAAACAATAGTTGAGAACTCTAGGAATGGTATCCATCTTCTATCAGGTTGGGGTAGCACAGAAGGCTCTATAGATCAAGCAATCTAATTCAAAGTGAAGAGAGGCCCTCATTTCATTTCCCATATAGTCAAAAGCAACCCCTTGCCAAACTCGTTGAGCCATTTATCTTTTTCGAGAAAACCCAACCTAGGGATCACCGCCCACATTGGGTTAGATTGAACTGCCAAGGAAAGGTCTAAGGAAGATGTCACGACCCAAAACCCAGCCTATACAGATTTAGGGTGCATGACCGGCCCGCATTACATAAACTGGTTGAACACTTGTGCATTTGTAATTTAAAAGATACATAACTGTAGAATTAAACTTTAATAAATGTAAAGTAGAATGTGCATTATACATAGCAGAGCTGTGCTTAATCTCCAAAACATGAACATACCATAAAATGGGCCTATCGAAGGCCACCTCAAATATAACATTATAATATGACAACATTAGGGTCTAGCCCTTATACACGTTACATATCATAAGGCCCATGGGCCACAACCCAAATATCCTCATAATGGGCCACCCTCTAAGACTTCCTTGTTTGGTCACCTGAAAATATTTTTAGAAAATGTAAGCTAATGCTTAGTGAATAATAATGATACAGGAGTATAAAATACCATGGACTAGCAATTATAGCTACATATGAGTCAATAGGTAAACATGTGTGCATATGGGGCGTGAGCGTCGCATTAAAACATGTACCGTTTGGAAACCATAATATCATAGAGGAGAGATGCGACATACATAACTCATCATAAGCATTTAACATATCTTAATTCTTGTTCTAAAACATAAGTGTGTTACCACCCGACTAATATTTCTCTTCAACATATATGACAATAGCTGAACGTTTATACATACATATCATGTACTTAGAAATGTATAAGTGTAAGCTTAAAACCGCATGGCTTATACTGCCATTTTAACATAATTTGTTATTTCTAAAACATAATGTCGAGGGAGTGAGAGACATGTCGTGGCATGCTCCCGTAGCACGTGACATAGCTTGTCATTAATATAACATATCATAACTTGTAAGCATACATCTTAACTCATCGTGTAGCATTAGACACATCCATATCGTCGTTCTTAAGATGTATAAGGCGTAACTTTGAGAACATAGGTATCATAGCGTTATATTAGAACATTACATCATGAGCTTTCATAACTAAAAGCTATAACGTTTCGACATAGTACCGTAGGAGTGAGACATAACACATAACATGATTTCGTAAGGCATAACATAGCTGTCATAAGCGTGCCATGGCATGATATTATAAGGGCATATCTTAACGTCATAGAAATGAGAGATATATCGTGACGTTAGTACTTGTGAAAATATACGTAACTTGTCGTAAAGCATGTGAACAATCATATTACTCATTCTAGAACATAAGTGTGTCATGCCTTCACATTAGGCAACCATATCCCTCACTTGACCCCACTTAAGAGGTTTTTCTGGTGTTGGGCATCATAGTAACCCCAAGGGTCACGCGTAAGGCTCTTTAGGCCAATATAGTAACCATAAAGGTCACGGATAGGCTCTTTAGGCCAACATAGTAACCATAAAGATCACGCATAGGCTCTTTAGGCCAACATAGTAATCGCGAAGGTCACGCATAGGCTCTTTAGGCCAACATAGTAACCGCAAAGGTCACGCATAGGCTCTTTAGGCCAACATAGTAACCGCGAAGGTCACGCATAGGCTTTTTAAGCCAACATAGTAACCATAAAGGTCACGCATAGGCTCTTTAGGCCAACATAGTAACCAGAAAGGTCATGCATAGGCTCTTTAGGCCAACCATGAGAGCTAGGCTCAGTCATTATGAGCTACGCTCAGTAATTAGCAACATAGAGTGCTTTAAGCCATTCATAAGAGCAAAGCTTAATCTTGAGACAAGGCTTAGTCTTTAAGAGCTATGCTAAGTCATTAGCACGCAAGGTGCATTAGGCCAATCATAAGAGCTAGGCTCAGTTATGGTAATCGTAAAGGTCACACATAGGCTTTTTAAGTTGATCATAAGAGCTATGCTCAGTTATAGTAACCGTAAAGGTCACATCAAGACTTTTAAGCAAAGGGACGTCTCCCAACATGACGATAGATTATTTCGTGTCCCCTATCGTAGGACCATCGTTGCTAGTTTAGGGTCTTGCCACGAAAGACCTTACATGTCGATGGTTTATTTCACATCCCCCATCCTAGGACTATCGGGCTAGATTAAAGTCTCGCCACGAAAAGACTTTGAGTTAGAGTCGTACGTTAGGAATCTCACATCTACTTTATGCGAACGTTTTAGTCCGTGAGTTGTAATTCATATCATAGGTAAGGTTCATATGTAATTCAAAGCATGACATTTATACTTAAACGTAATACACATTCATGATATAGAAGTGAGCTTAAAACATTTGAAAAATAATAGAGTTTTACTCATGGCATATCGTTACTCACCTCTCTCCGATTGAACGGGCGATAAACGAGGTGTTCTTACACATAATTCACATAGAAACATAGAACATCAATACACAATGCTAAGGCAAGGCAATAACGTATAAACCAAGACTAAGCACATAATCTTTCGACCCCGACTCACCAACACCTCACTCTCACCATGGAGGACGAGACTAACTCTAGGGCAAGGCCCTTAACGTAAAAGGAGAATATAAGGTTGAGGGTGGAGTGTGAAACTTGAAACATCGATTCTTTCATCGCGTCCCAACCACCCCGAACAAAGGATTCTCACACAAGACTAGCTCCGTATGAAAATATGCTTAAAGGCCTCTACTTTGATAAGTCATGGCTTAAAAACACATTTCGGGTGAAGAAGTAAGGTCTCACGAAGAATGGGGTAACACTTTGGAAAAACAAGGTTTTTGGCATAGTTTTGGGTCAACTTCAAACTTTAATATCTCTCAATCTATAATGAATTAGAGAGCAAACTTCATATGGTTACAAAGGTATATGTGTCTAGTTTCTAATGCTTCAAACGGCCTATCAATCTGAGTTTTGTAGAGAAAGTTATGCTCGTTTTACTAAACAGTGGCGAAGCTAGCAGACCGTTCGAACGCCTAATCGGGGAGTTCAAACGCTGAGGCAAAATGAACTGAGAGTTCGAAAGCCCAAATGGGAGTTCGAACTCCAAGAGGAAAATTGGAAAAACCCCTTCTCTAAGGGTTCGAACTTCCCCCGAGAGAGTTCGAACTCCTAGGCTTATTTCTTACGCCCTGAACTGGGCAGCACCCGTAGTTCAACCAAAACACAACCAAAACTCTTCCAAACACAACCAAACCTTCCCAAACTTCTCCAATGCTTCTAGGGTTCAAAGATTGACCCAAGAAGATAACCATAACTGAAAATGGGACAAGATAAACAAGCCAATCAAATAGATCTAGGGTTTGAAATCTCAAACCCAACATATACAAATTTGGGGGTTTTTCAACCCCAACTCCCTATCTACCAACATATACTTACAAGCCCTCAATTTCGAATCAAATGGGACTCAAAGGAGTCTCCAAACATAAATAAAACATGTATATATACTTGCTCACATAAGAGTGGGACGAAATCTTACCTTCTTCCAAGCTTTCTCAAGCTTCAACAATGGTGGTTCTAGCTTGGGTTGAGATCTCCCACCTTCAATCTCCTCTTAGCTTCCTTCCTCTTAATCTTCCCCTTTTTCCCTTTCTTCTTCTTCTCCTCCTTCCTCTTCCTCCCGGCTAGTGTGTGTATGTGTATATGGGTGTGTGTATGTGTTGTGTATATAAGATGATACACATGGAAAATAATCCCATGTGTCTCACCCCAAAGGTTCAAGTTACAACATGACTTTTAATTGGTCAACTTGACCCAAATGTATATTAGAATGATATAAAATTTAAAGAAACACATAAATAGGGAAATTAATGGGTTCAGGGTACTACAGAAGAAGGGTTGAAGAAATATTTGTTTCATAAAAAGAAAGAAAAAAGGGATAAAAAGAAAAAAAAAAAAAAGCAAAGAAAAGGAACTCCAAGGGGCAAGAGGCCGAAAAAAAAAATCTAAAGAAAGGCTCGAAGAAATCCATGATTGTGCCACAATAAGAAGAAAAGAAAGTCATGTTAGAAGCAAGAAGGAAATTTGAAGGTGATCCTAGGTTACAAAGAAACCCAATAGAAATAATAGGTTTGAGCCTTTACCCTTTCTTGCAAAACACCAAAACCATGGCCTACATTACAACCCTACTAAAGTCCACTCAGATTGAACACAGATTGCTTGATCTAAATGAGCTAGATACGCTGCCGAAGCTAAAAAGGGATGCTAGGCCTACTGAAAAAGAGTCAAGGATGGTACGAATCTAAACCCTGCTGAAAACAACATCAAATTTGATCCTGCATATCCCGTTATTTCCAAAACCCCATAACCTAGCCTACATCACGGTCCTAAACAAAGTCTCCTTGGATTGAAAGGATTGGCCCCTTATCACTCCGCTGAAGGTCGGGAAAGCTGTTGCTAAAACCCCGAGAGTCGAGAGTTTCAGCCTAATAACCATATACACTAACCCCAAGGCAGAGAGTCGGAGGTGATCAAAAGGTTGAGAAAGGTGCGAAGTGCTATCATCCAATCAAGGTAAGGTTGAGCCAGAGGAGAGGCTAGACCCCCGAAAAGAAAGGAGTTACCATTCTAAAGATATCGAGTTCGACAACACCCCTTGTCATTCTATTAGTTATTGTATTTCTAATATGTGCATATATAATATAAAAAAAAAAGAAGAAAAAAAAATCACATGAGCTTCGCATAGGACATAACTCCATGTAAAAACAAAATTCACCAATATCAACTCATGTAATAGATACATAACAACATCATTTCTACACATGCATTTGATCATATGCCTAGCTGAAAAGATAATAAATGTCTCTGTCTATCCATGCATCTAAATGTCATAAATATCCATCAAAATAAAACTGTCTAACATAAATACATCTTGGGAATAGGGGCAAAGGAAAATCAAAGTCTCCATAAGGGGCATCCATCAAAGGTCAAAGTCAATGTCATCTGGATTGAAATCCCCAAAACCCGGCATCGGAGGAGGCGGATAGCTACTCGAAGCACCAATATCTTGCAGGGAGGATAGAACCGAAATCAGCTACATGAAGGAAGAACTAAATAACAGCAGAGCAAAAAGAAGGAGAGAAAAGACGACATACCTCGCCACCTCCCATCTGAGCTATCCGAGCTGTCAAGGAAGCCACCTCGGCTTGGTACTGATCCTGCTCCGTCTAGTATCGATCCCTCTGGTCCCTCACAGCAACAAACTTGGCCTGGGGCACATATCCTCCGACTCGGCGCCACAAGTCAACCACCTCTTGGCCCACAACGTATCCGCCGACTACTACCTCAAACTGGGTAAAGGCACCGACAGAATGAGCCCCGAAGTATGCAGCATAGTCTGTATCCGGAGAAAGCAAGAACCCGGCACCCGGCTGGTGCTCCTGATAGGGGATAGGCAGTCCCGCCACCAAGGCCCCAAACATATACTCTGGCGGAGCTCCTGCTGATCGGAACTCCTCATGAAACTGCCTCCAGTGTCGCTCTTTAAGATAGGACTCCCAAGTATCATCACTGAGAAAAGCAGCCCTCGACAGGGACAACGGAACCAAGTACCGCACTGTCTCATAGTGAACTGATCCAATGAAGGGTCGCTAAGTCACGTCCCTCGCCTCAATCAACTCCAGGTTTGCCCGTAGCGTCACGAAGTCAGTAATCTCCAATCGCTGGGCCACCCGGTCACGAGCCCACCTCAAAGCACGAGGATAAAGGTCATCCTCGACAACTGCAGGACGACGAAGGGCAGATACTCATGGCTCCACCAGACAAGAAAAGGCTAGAAACTAGTCATGCTGCCCCAACGGGAAGAAGCCTGGACCCGCATCGATCGAAGGAAGCAACCGAAGGAGAAGGACCCTTAACCAGCTCCAATAAAGCCCCAAGATCAGCTACTATGCTCACCAAACGAAAAGGCACGAGCGACTTGTTGTTGCAGAAGTAGCTGAAGATGAGGTACAAAACAAGTCGCCGTCTCATAGTATCCCCCCTGGCAAGCGATGGCTCAGCAACAAAGGTACGATCATCTTGACTGAGCCAAGAGACTGGGAAGGCAGAATGCTCAGAGGGGGCAAGTCTAGCAGAATGCAGGCCTCGTCTCTACTTACTGACTGTAAAGTGATCCGCTAGCCGACGAAGGAAAGCCCTATGATGATCGCCCAATCCAAGGGGGTGGGACCCAACTCAAAGCCAACAAAATGAAAGGTCCTCGTCTCTCCAAACCACCGCTCAACCAGTGCCAGTACCAGATGTCGATTCAAGCGATTAGCTTGTAATCCCATGAAGGCTCTGAATCCAATCTCAGCCAAGAAGGCATGATATGATGCAGCAGCCCGTTGTATGGTCACGAAGACCTGATGAACAGCTCCTTTAAAAGCTGTGTGTACCCGAGGAGGGGGCAAATGCTGTCTAGAGTATACACTGGGATGATAAGCAAGATCCCCGAGCGGTGGGATGTCTGGTACCTCCAGGTCACCCAAATCAGCATCCGTCTGCCTATGTCTAGAGGAGGCTCTCCCATAACCAGTGACCTGGTCGCCTAGACCCGGTACCTCCTCCTCTCCACCGATGTCCTCTACAAAGGCTTGCTCAATCGGAGGAAAGGGGTCGACAGGTGGCCTACTCCCTCGACCACTCTGGCTAGACGGCGCCCGTCCGGTAGATCGTCGGCTACCTCTGGTTCAACTGGAACTGCTAGTGAAATTTGTTTGAGTTGCCTTCCCCGAGCAACGTCTACTCTCAAAACCATCATCATCCGCGTCAGCCATCCTGAAAAGGTAAGCCTAGGTAAGAGGTGTTAATATACGGTACATGCAGATAAATAATAATAAAATAAAGTAAATGAATAATAAAAACAAACAATAAATAATAATAAAAAGATTTCAAATGATAAGTCAAAACGAATTTCCTACACCTTTTGATTTTCCAACTTCAAGTCAAATTTCATGGGTATTCTGTCTTTTTCCTTCAAAAATATTTTATTTCTAAACTTTTTCCAACTCTTTTCTTGATTTCAAAAAATTTTGACAGAGTTTCGTTTAAAAATTGTCCCTACAACACCCATGACATCAACACAAAACACAAACTGTGCACTTCATAACGTTACAATCACATGACATCAGCACGCGCGCACACTTTTTAAATTTTTAAAATTTTCAAAACACATGTTTTATTTTTCCAATAAATCAATGGTTTTCAAAAATGTCATAAAATTCCTCAAAATCATTTCAAATGTTTTCTAAAATATTCCTACATTTTTCCAAATTTTAAACTTCATTAATTTCATCAATTTCCCATTTTCCTAATTTTCTAAGTATTTTTTCATTTTTCAGAAAATGAAAAATTCACCAAGTTTTCAAAAAATCACGAAACTTCACACGGTTGTTAAACACATCTTTCTAAGGCACACAGTATAAAAATCTAGCCAAAAAACCTAATGCCCAAGCCTGTAGGAACAAACCCTCACATCCTGCAGAAAGCCCTCTTCACATAATCACGTAAAATCCCTCAAATTCAGTCCAACAAGCACTAAAATGCAAAAATAACTTCACCCCAGTGTTTAAAACATGTCAAAACATCAATTTTCACTATTCACATGGTTCAAACGGAATTCTACATATCAAAATCAACAGAAAATTGAAAACTCACCTTTTGGAGTTCTTCGGCTAAATCTTTTCTTCCGGCGACTTTTCCGACAATGGCGTCTACTTCCGGCAATCCCCCGTGGTCCCCAAGAGATGCTCCTTCAATGTCTAGGTTAGTTTCCTCACAATGCCTCTCAATCTTTCACAAACTGTTCAAAATCCCGCAAGTGCTCGAACCAGAAATGTTTTTGGTTTTGATCCTAGGCCTGGTGCCACTAGCCATGGCGCCAATTGTCAATTCCAGGCAGTTTTGCCCTTTTTCCTGCCAAACTCAATTTGAAAGGCCTTTTGGGCCCAATATCCATTTCCAAACCCCCGCTGTCGAAAATTTCCAAAGTTCGTCCCTCCGACCGCCTCACGGTTAACATGGGACTCTTACTCTATCATTTTCTGTCTTTGAAAAGTAAAGACAGAAAAAGAGAGGCAGCTGTAAACACCCCATTTTTTATCGCTCGACAGTCTACAGTCCGTCCAGGCTTGTATTCAAGTCAAGGGGGACATATTTTGAGTCAAATCAACTTTCCAAGTCTAATCCCGTCTATCCATCGCTTCGCAGACCCGCCGGGCCCAAATAGAGGCAAAATAACCAAAATGCCCTTGGGGGCATTGTTCGGTCTAATTCCAACAGGCACGTCTTTCCGAAGACAGTAAGTCCCCTTTCCAATTCTTTTTCTAATTCCAATTCCAATCCCTCTCTCGAGAAAGTTGATTCCTCGAGACAGTAAGTCTATCCAATCTGACACATTTTCCAAATAAAGTCTCTTTGGAATGGTAAAACCCTTCAAATCTGTCGATTGGGACGAGACCCCAAGTCCCCTAGATGGTAGAACGGTCTACCTTTAGCGCCTGCTAGCCCGCCAATGCAGAAATGTCCGTTTTGGCATGCCTTTTGAGAGAGTCGATTTCTCAGGCGCTAAGTCCCTTTAGCAGTTTCCCGAGATCAGGCAGTCTCGGGAATGATCGTGAACTGTCAGAATAGCGAAAATACTAGCAAACATCGCAACCGTTAGAGTAGCGAAAATACACACAAACAGGTCGATATAGGGAATTGCCAACAAACTCCTGTATCACGGGACCGCTGTCAAAGTGGCAAAAATACTCAAAACCCAAGTCAACACTGGTGCCTGCTAGCCCACTTCGGTGAAAAATGACCAAACTGCCCCTAGGGCCATTTTTTTGGCACGTTTCTCGATAAAGTACCTAAGTCCTCAGAACGGTAAGTCCACTCTTCCAAGATTGTCTTAAAGGCAATCCGACATAATTAGGTGACTTCTAGTCTATTTCGGGCCAATTTCAAGACTTTCGAGTCAAGATGACCATTTTATCTGAACGCCCCGGGGACCACACCGGCTCTAGGTATCAAACCGGTAACCTCCCAGGAATGCTTCTTATAGTATTCCTGACCTGTCATTATCTTCTCGGATCATTCCGAGTCAGTTCCGGTAAACCCGATGCGAAATGACCGTGTTGCCCCTGGTGGGCCGATCGCCTTTTTTAACCACACCGGCTTTGGGTATCAAACCGGTAACCTCTTGGGACATTCCAAATAATGTTCCCAAACCTCGAGTCTTCTTCCGGGACATTCCGAGTCTGTCCCGACAGCTTTCTGGTCCGATTAACCGTTTTGCCCCTAATAACCCGGTCAACCCTTCCAACACATCTTGTCATCCTTTTTCAAGTCCATTACTCCCGAGACCCTATTCTAAGGGTTCCTGCCCTTTTCCGGTCTTCTATGCCAGTCTCGGTCCTTTAAATGCTTCTTGGACCTTCCGAAGTCATTCCTAGTGAAGTTAGGCTAAAAATTGCATGACAATCACTAGTACAGACGCCCAAATCTTCTAAAGATACGTTGCTTGCCGACCTTAAAACTTTCCTAACTGGTTGGCGCCACTACTAATGGCGCCAAGATAATATTTGGCCTGGCGCCACTCCTAGTGGTGCCAGAAGCATTTTTGGCCTGGTGCCACTGCAACAGGCGCTAGGTCATCCCTCTTTCTATAAATACAGAGCCTCCTCCAACGTAAAAGGGTTCCGCAAACTCAATCTGAAAACCCTAGTTTTCGATATACAGAGCTCGTAGCCTCTCTAAACCCTAGTCTCCTTAGGTTTTCCCAAACCCTAGCCTTTATACACAAACCCTAGCCTCCTCTACACTCATACACTCTCATATACTCATACACTAGCCTCTAACCCTCCATTGAAGACTTGGATTGCTGCAACTACGAAGTTTTGAAGATCGAAAACAAACTCTTGAAGACTGAAGTGAAGACCGAAGCGAAGCAAGCAAAGCAAAACTCGCAAAGCTAAGCAAAATAAAGAAGACACAAGGTCGGCTTTTTATTTACGTTTACACATCTTCCCCCTCTCTCTTCTCCTTCTGAACCCACTTGGGTTTTCTTCTATTTTAATCACCCATCTTCTTTCCCTCTTTCTTGCATGCTTGAAACAAGGGACTTCCTGGTCTATGTGTAGGATTAGGCTATTGCAGGGTCACCATGTCGGAGGCTTTATTTTAGTCTAACCGAAGACCACGTGGGTTCGGTCTCCTTGATTATGTGGTGAAGCCTTAACCTTGTATATTCATGACTCCAATTTGCATTGTGCATATCATGATTTTGCATTCTTCCAAAATTCGTTTTCAAAACATGCATTAACATCATTTTCAAACTTGCATCAAAATCTTCTTTTTCAAAACTTGTTTTCAAAATCACAATCCTAGGGTGATTCTAGTCTTTTCATGGTTTGGGTTGTTTTAGGAAAGTGTTACATTTAAAGTGACCAATATAGTCCATATTTTCCAAACATTATTGTTTTCAAAACCATTATCTTAAAAGGGTTCTAACCTTCTTATGGTTAGAATTGCTTTAGAAAAGTGAGATATTTTGTATACTTTCTAAAAAATCACTTCTCAAAAATCTCCTCCTAAAAATTTCTTTTCCAACATGCTTTCCATAAACTCCCTTTAAATTTCTTTCCAAAATTGTTTTCAAAAACTTTCGCCAAAAATCTATTTTTCAAAAACTTCTTTTTAATCTCCCCTTCCAAAAACTCTCTTTTCAAAATTCATTTTCAAAAAACTCCTTCCTAAAACCCACTTTCCAAATTCTCCTTTCTTGGTGTCCAAGTTAACCCTAGAGCCAACGTTTAGGAAACCCTAATTTTCTTACTTAAAACATGACTTCCCATATTGTCTTGAAACCTAGGTTTCCAAAATCTTGCTTTCTACACCAAAACCATATATTTTCAAAACCTATTTTTCACTCTAAAATCTAGGGTTTCTAAAACTTCACTTTCCAAATCCATGTCAAATCAAATATTCTCCTTTAGGAAACCAAATCCAATATCCCATTTAGGAAACTAGATCCTATCTTCTGTTTTTTGAAACAAAATCAAAACACCTCTTTTAGAAACAAAATCCGATCCCTTGTTTTAGGCAATAGGAATCTCAATCCTTCATAATCCAAATCTTTTCTAATTTAAATCCTTCCTAATCGCATACCTTCCTAAACTATAAGTTTCCTAACCTAAACTTTTAAATCTTTCCTTAAACTCTAAGCTTCCAAATCTTTCCTAATTCAACCATTTCCTAGTTCCATCTCTTTCCAAATCTTAACTTTCCAAATCTTTCTAAACTTCCAAACTTTCTAAACTTCAAATCTTTCCAAATCTAAAACTTTCTAAATTCTAAACTTTCTTATTTCAAAACTTTCTTATTTCAAAAACATTCCTTTTCCTAAAACGAAACGTTTCTTATTTCACAACTTTCCTAAATCAAAACTTTCCTAATTTGAAAAATTTTCCTAATTTGAAAACTTTCTTAATTCATAGCTTTCCTAATTTGAAACTTTCCTAACATAAAACTTTCCTAATTTGAAAATTTTCCTAATTCGAAACTTTGTTATTTCAAAACTTTCCCAATTCGAATCTTTCCTAAATCCAATCATTCCTTAATCTTCCAAGTCCAACACTCGAGTCAAATTTTTCCTAAGTCTCAAGTCTTTCCTAAGTCTAGGTTTCTTAAACCTCAATCTTTCCAAAACAAGTCCAATCTTCTCAATTCCAATTTCCAATCTTCTATTCTAAGTTCAAATCAAATTCTTTTTCAAATCTATTTTCTATCGGACTCTTGTCTGAACTACCACTGACTTGATTCCTCCAAAAGGATACGTAGGCAACCCTCATGGGTGCGGTCACAACCTTTTTCAAGCTTCTATTTTCACAACTTCTTTCAAATCTCCAATTCCATAATCTATTTTCAAATTTCAATTCTAGAAATCTATTTTCAATCCTCAATTTCAATTTCTAAACTTTCTTTCTAATTTCAAACTTCAACTCATCTTTTCCAAATCTATTTTCCAACTCTCTTTTTCTTGCATTTACATATCATGCATCATTCTTTACAAAACTATTTTCTAAAGTGGATAGGATTGGACATTTGATAGTTGAAAACTCTCATAGGTGAATTTAGAGTAAATAGACATATAGGTACCGCAAGACGAGGTAGGGTGATGGCTTAGTGCGTCTTCCCTACACGTAACCAACCTTCGAATCTAGGATCACTATTTTCGATAGACCAAAATGGAGTTATTTTCTAAAAAGGACTTAAATGTTTTCTAAAGGTTGCCAAACAACCTGTTTTCTTAAAAACTCTCACTAGAGGTAGTATTTTCAAAATTTGTTTTCAAAAGCCCTAAGTGTGATCCTCGGATTGTGCTTAATTTTTAGGTGACCTAACTCACCTTAATCAAGTTGGGTGGCGACTCCAGATTGTTTTCCAAAAGCCCTTTATTCAAATCAATTTTTAATTCAAACCTACTCATTCTTCTAGGAGGGTGAGTTCTAACGAAAGAGTACAATATTTTTCCCGCTTGTGTGTGTTTTCGTCGAGTGCAAATAATCTGGGCGCGACACACAGCACATTTTTTATTCTCACACAACCATTTTAATCACTCAAATTGTGACTCGAGTGAAACAATGCTTTGAATCCCAATTTGAGATTGAGCTCATGCTTTTCCATATGTCTCTCATGCCAAATCCGTGCTACATGTCAATTTTGAAGAATCAAAGATGATGTTCGGGGATAGTAGCATAGTAAGATGATGAAATGCCATTTTAAGCACTCAAATTGTGACTCGAGTGAAAAAATGCTTTGAATCACAATCCAAGGGTCCGCCTTCTGCATTTTGTTCCCTGATATCCCTTATGCGTAGGCCGTGCGACGAATTGATTTTGAAGACTCAAAGTCGCCGTTAGGGGCTGTTAGCACTGTAGGACTACTTAACGTCGTTTTAATCACTAAAATTGTGACTGAAAAGAAAAGAAAGCTCCAAATCACAATGCGAGAGTCCGGCTGATGCATTCTTTTGTCTGGCTTGTCCCTCGTGCTTAGCATTGTAAAAGATGCCGATTGGTGCCTATAGCATCATAAAACCGTAGAATGCCATTTAAAGCACACAAATTGTGACTTCACTAGAAAAATGTTTCAAATCACCATTCGAGAATCTGGCTCGTGTGTTTTCTATTACCACACATCCCTCCTGCCTAAACCGTGCTACGTGTTGATTTTGACAGCTTAATGATGCCGATTGGGGATTGTAGCACTATGAAGCCACAAAACTCCCTTTTAAGCACACAAATTGTAATTCCATTGAAAGAATGCTCATAATTACAATATAAGAGTCCGACTTGAGCTTTTATTGTGTCCACACGTTATGCCCAGGCCGGGTTACGTGTCGAGTTTGACTACTTAATGACGCCGAATGTGGCCTGCAGTACCATAAAACCACAGAATGCCGTTTTAAGCACTGAAAATGTAATTGGATTGATAGAATGCTACAAATCACAAACCAAGAGTTGTGCTCGTGCATTTTTGTTTCCCATATGTGCCTCGTGCCGAGGCCCGTAATATGTGTTGAATTACAATACTCAAAGACACTATTAGGGATTTGTAGCATCATAAAACAACAAAAAGTCATTTTAAGCAATGAAATTGTGAATCAAGTGAAAAACGCTCCCAATCACAATCTGAGAGTTCGACACATGTGGTTTTTATTGCTAGATGTCTCTCCTTCCTATGTCGTGCTACGTGTCGATTTTGACTACTCAACTATGCCATTTGCTTATCGCAGCACAGTAAAATCACAGAATGCTGTTTTAAGCACCCAGATTGTGACGTGAGTTAAAAAAAAAGCTACAAATCACAATCTGTGAGTCCTGTCACGCATGTTTAGTTCCCTCATGCTTAGGCCGTGCTACATGTTCATTTTTCGAACGGGGCATGCAGTACCTTAGAACCACAAAATGCCGTTTTAAGCACTGAAAATGCAACTGGATTGATAGAATTCTTCAAATCACAAACCAAGAGTTGGGCTCGTGCACTTTTGTTTCCCATATGTGCCTCATGATGAGGCCCATCATATGTGTTGATTTACAATACTCAAAGACACTGTTAGGGATTTGTAGCATCGTAAAAAACAGAAAATCATTTTAAGCAATGAAATTGTGAATCGAGTGAAAAATACTCCCAATCACAATCCGAGTGTCCAACACATGTGGTTTTTATTGCTAGACGTCTCTCGTTCTGATGCCGTGCTACGTGTTGATTTTGACTACTCAACGATTTCGTTTGCTTATCGAAGCACAGTAAAATCACAGAATGCTGTATTAAGCACCCAGATTGTGACGTGAGTTAAAAAAATGCTATGAATCACAATTTGTAAGTCCTATCACGCATGTTTAGTTCCCTCACGTCCCTCATGCTTAGGCTGTGCTACATGTTCATTTTTAAGACTCAGACCCCGTTTAAGCCTATAGCACCATAAAACAACAGAATGCTGTTTTAAACTCTTAAATTGTGATTGGAAGGAAGAAGTCCTCCACATGACAATCGGAGAGTCCATCTTGTGCGTTTTTTTGTTCTTGCTCGTCCCTCGTGCTTAGGATGTGTTAGGTGTTTATTTTGAAGACTCAAAGACGACAATATGTGCCTACAGCATCATAAAACCATAGAACACCGTTTTAAACACTCAAATTGTCACTTGATTGAAAAAATGCTTCAAATCACCTTTCGAGAATTCGGCTCGTGTGTTTTTTATTACCACATGTCCCTCCTACCTACACCGTGCTACGAGTCGATTTTGACTACTCAACGACACTGATTGGGGCCAGTAGCACCATAAAACCATGGAACGCCGTTTTAAGCACTCAAATTGTAACTCGATTGAAAGAATTCTCAAAATTACAATCGAAGAGTCCAGCTTGTGCTTCTTTTGTTCACACACGTCATTCATACCTAGGGCATGTTACGTGTCGACTTTGACTGCTTAATGACACTAAATGGGGCCTGTAGTACCTTAAAACCACAAAATGTCGTTTTAAGAACTAAAAATGTAACACGATTGATAGAATGGTGATAATCACAATCCGAGAGTTAGGCTCGTGCATTTTTTGTCGCCACACGTGCCTCATGCCTAGGCTATCATATGTGTTGATTTTCAAGACTGAAAGACGCTGTTTGGGATCTATAGCATTGTAAAACCCCGGAAAGACGTTTTAAGCAGTCAAATTGTGATTTGGGTGAAAAATGATCTCAATCACAATCTGAGGATCCAGCACAAGTGCTTTTTATTCCTACACGTCCCTTATTCCAAGATCGTGCTACGTGTCGATTTTGACTACTCAATGACTCCATTTGGTTAAAAACGTGGAACGCCATTTTAAGCACTCAGATTGTGACTTGGTTTAAAAAAATGCTACAAATCACAATCCGTGAAACAAGTTCATGCATTTTTTGTTCCCAAATGTCCATCCTGCCTTAGCTGTGCTATGTGTTCATTTTTAAGACTGAAAGATGTCATTTGGGCTTGTAGCACCGTAAAACCACGGAATGCTGTTTTAAACTCTTAAATTGTGACTCGAGGGAAAAGTGCTTCACAACACGATTGGAGAGTCCGGCTGGTGTGTTTTTTTTTTTTTTTCTCAGTGCGTCCCTTGTACCTAGGCTGTTGTACGTGTTGATTTTGAAGACTTAAGGACGCCACTTGGGATCTATAGCATTGTAACACCTCGGTACGCCATTTTAAGCGCCTAATTCGTATCTTAATTAAAAAGAAAAATACTACAAATCACAATCGTAGAGTCCAGCTCTTGTCTTTTTTTGTTCAGACAGGTGCCTTGTTCCTAGGCCATGTAACGTGTCGATTTTGACAACTTAATGACGCTATTTGGGGCCTGAAATACCATAAACCACGAAATGCCTTTTAAGCACTCAAATTGTCAACTGAGTGAAAAAATGTTACAAATCGCAATCTGAGAGTCTGGCTCGTGTGTTTTCTGCTCCCACACGTCCCTAGTGCCTAGACCGTGTTACAAGTAAAGTTTGATGACTCAAAGATGACGTTTGGGGCCTGTAGCACCTTCGAAACCATGAAATATGATTTTAAGCACTCAAATTGTGGCCCAAGGGAAAAATTACTCTAACTGACAAACGAATAGTTTAGCTCATTCGTTTTCGGATCCTAAACGTCCCTCATCCTCAGGCCATGTTGCATGTCAATTTAGAAGACTCAATGATGCTGTCTTGGACCTGTATCACCATAAAACAATAGAACACCGTTTTAAGCACTCAAATTCTAACTTAATTAAAAGAATGCTCCAAATCACGATCCGAGAGTTTGACTCCTGCGTCTTTCATTCCCACGTGTCCCTCATGCCTAAGCCGTACTACGTGTTCATTTTAAAGACTAAAAAATGTTGCTAGGGGCCTGTAGCATCGTAAAAGCATGAAACACGTTTTTAAGCACTAAAATTGCGACTTAAGCGAAAAATGCGCCAAATCACAATTCGTGATTCTGGCTCACATAATCATTTTTTTCACATGTTCCTCGTGCCGATGCTGCCTTACGTGTTGATTTTGAATGCACAAAAACGTCGTCCAGGGCTTGTATCACTGCAAAATCATGGAAGGCCCCTTCAGGCACTCAAATTACGACTCTAGTGAAAAAAAAACTCCCAATCACAATCTAAGAGTCTGGTGAGTGCGATTTTTTTCCAACGTCCCTCATGCCAAGGCCGTGTAACACATTGATTTTAAAGACTTAAACACCACATTTGCAGCCTGTAGCATCGTTAGACCTAGAACACCGATTTAATCACTCAAATAGTGACTCGAGTGAAAAAAATGCTTTACATCACAATCCGAGTGTTTGACTTTTGAGTTTTTTTTTTTCCAGATGCGCCTTATGCTTAGGCAATGCTACAAGGTGATTTTGAAGACAAAAAGACGCCGTTTGGGGATAGTAGCACCTTGAGACCACTTAAAGCTGGTTCACACACTCAATTTGTGACTGAAGAGAAAAAAAAAGCTCTAAATCACAATCCGAGAGTGCGGCCCATGCATTTATTTGTTCCCACACGTTCCTCATTGCCTTGGCCGTGCTACGTGTTGAGTTTGAAGTTCAAAGATGTCGATTGGGACAGTAACTTCTTAAAAGCACAGAACGCTGTTATAAGCACTTCAATTGTGAACAGACTAAGAAAAATGCTTCAAATCACAATCCGAGAGCCTGGCTCGCACATTTTTTTCCCCACGTTTCTTGTGCCCGTGTCGTCTTACAAGTTGATTTTGAACACTCAAAAATGTCCATTGGGCCTTGTAGCACTATAAAATCGTGAAAGACCATTTTAGGCACTCAAACTTTTACTTTAGTGAAAAAAATTCTCCAAATCACAATATAAGAATCTGGAAAGTAAGGTTTTTATTCTCACACAACCGTTTTAATCACTCAAATTGTGACTCGAGTGAAACAATGCTTTGAATCCCAATTTGAGATTTCAACTTATGCTTTTTCTTTTTTCCCCATGTATCCCTTGCGCCTAATCCATGCTACATGGTCAATTTTGAAGAATCAAAGATGCTGTCCGGGGATAGTAGCATAGTAAGATGATGAAATGCCATTTTAAGCACTCAAATTGTGACTCGAGTGAAAAAAATGCTTTGAATCACAATCCAAGTGGCCGCCATTTGCATTTTGTTCCCTGATGTCCCTCGTGCGTAGGCCGTGCTACGAATTGATTTTTGAAGACTCAAAGTGGTCGTTAGGGGCTGGTAGCACCGTAGGACTACTTAACATCGTTTTAATCACTGAAATTGTGACTTAAAAGAAAAGAAAGCTCCAAATCACAATGCAAGAGTCTAGCTGATGCGTTTTTCTATCGGCTTGTCCCTCGTGCTTAGCATTGTAAAAGATGTCGATTGGTGCCTACAGCCTCGTAAAACCACAGAATGCCATTTGAAGCACTCAAATTGTGACTTGACTAGAAAAATGTTTCAAATCACCATTCGAGAATCTGCCTCATGTGTTTTGTATTACCACACGTCCCTCCTGCCTAAACCGTGCTACGTGTCTATTTTGACAGCTTAACGATGTCGATTGGGGACTGTTGCACTATGAAGCCACAGAACTCCCTTTTAAGCACACAAATTGTAATTCCATTGAAAGAATGCTCATAATTAGAATCTAAGATTCTGGCTTGGGCTTTTATTATGTCCATATGTCACTCATGCCCAAGCCGGATTACGTGTCGATTTTGACTACTTAATGACGCCGAATGGGGCATGCAATACCTTAAAACCACAGAATGCCGTTTTAAGCACTGAAAATGTAACTGGATTGATAGAATTCTTCAAATCTTAAACCAAGAGTTGGGCTTGTGCATTTTTGTTTCCCATATGTGCCTCGTGATGAGGCCCGTCATATGTGTTCATTTTCAATACTCAAAGACACTGTTAGGGATTTGTAGCATCGTAAAACAACAGAAAGTCATTTTAAGCAATGAAATTGTGAATCGAGAGAAAAATGCTCCGAATCACAATCCGAGAGTCCAGCACATGTGGTTTTTATTGCTAGACGTCCCTCGTTCCTATACCGTGCTATGTGTCAATTTTGACTACTCAACGATGCCGTTTGCTTATTGAAGCACAGTAAAATCACAGAATGATGTTTTAAGCACCCAGATTGTGACGTGAGTTAAAAAAATGCTACAAATCACAATCTGTAAGTCCTGTCATGCATGTTTAGTTCCCTCACGTCCCTCATGCTTAGGCTGTGCTACATGTTCATTTTTAAGACCCAGACACCGTTTAAGCCTATAGCACCATAAAACAACGGAACGCTGTTTTAAACTCTTAAATTGTGATTGGAAGTAAGAAGTCCTCCACATGACAATCGGAGAGTCCATCTTGTGCGTTTTTTTGTTCCTGCTCGTCCCTCGTGCTTAGGTTGTGTTAAGTGTTTATTTTGAAGACTCAAAGACGACAATATGTGCCTACAGCATCATAAAACCGTAGAACACCGTTTAAAACACTCTTTTTTTATTTGCTAAGTAAGAAAGAATATCTATAGACAAAAAAGAACGAAAGATCAAGTACAAATACAAGGGGCATACCCCAGGCCAACCATCCAAACAAACTAAAGAACCTAACTAGCACTAGCTAAGAAAAGTACACAAAGAAGCTAACTTAGCTCAACAACTATAAGAACTAAACAAATTGCAAAGAATGGTTGCTCTTAGTTCTTGAAAATATCATTGGGAATCCGCCATATTTGCTGGAGGTCCCTATTTGGTGCCGTTCCATGAAAGCCTCTCAAGCTAGCCATCCTACTACGAACTTGAAAGACTATATCATTGAGCACTGCCTTCATGTCCCTACACTTGTTAGCCATTAATCTCTCATTCCTTTATTTCCAAAGGAAATAAATAGTGGTGGAGAGCATTAACTTGCAAATAATATTCTTCAAAGCCTTCCCCTTCAAGGTACAAGCCCAAGATACAATCCCTTGCCACTCATTACTCAAGCATTGGGCCTTACATTTTGCTAGCAGCTGCACCCATAATCTGTTGGTGATTGAACACTGGAAGAAGAGATGGTTATGGTCTTCAATTTTATCTCTACAAAACACACAACACATGTCATTTAACATACCATAGGCAACAAGTTTGTCTTGGGTGGCTAATCTTTCTCGAATAGCAAGCCAAAGGATGAAGCTATATCTAGGAATAGCCTTCTTAAACCAAGCAACTTCAGCCCACTCCACTTGAGGACTATGACTATTAATACTTTGCCAAGCTGATCTAACTGAAAAATTGGTGATTTTTTTCTAGAATCCACATGGCTTGATCAGTACAAGAACTATTAGGAAGTGGAATACATGACATACACCTTTTGAGCTCCATCAATTCGATGGAATTTGCCATAGGTCAATGCCACTGGTTGTCTCTAATAATAGCGCTAACTTTTGCTTCTTTACCTAGCCCAGAATCATAGATCACCCTATCCCCCATTCTTTGATGTATAGGCCCCATTGGCAACCAATTATCATACCAAAGGGAAACTTGTGAGGCTTCCCCAATTTTGTACTTAATCAAAGGCCTAATGAGATCTCTTAGCTGCAAAATTTTCCTCCAAGTCCAAGAGCAATCTCAAGGAACCTTAGCCACCCAGAATTGACTTCTAACTAAAAGGTTAGCTTTGACCCACTTCACCCAACAAGAGGTTGTAGAAGATTGGCACAACAACCAGATGTATCTAGTGATATTAGCTTGGTTCCAATCTACCAACTTCTTTATGCCTAGACCACCTTCATCATTTGGTTTAGTAACCTCTTCCCAATTAACCTTAGCTCTAGTACTCTTTAAATCAGGCCCTTTCCAAAGAAAAGCTCTGAAGCATTGATCAATTTTCTTCAAAACTTTCTTAGGCATAATGAAATGGGCACACCAGTAGCTTTGCATGCTAAATAAGACTGATTTGATGAGCTGCAACCAACTAGCATAAGAGAGGAACTTACCAGTCCAAGACTTGGCCTTACTCACAATTCTATCAACCAAGTTATTGCAATCTTCAAGTTTCAGCTTAGAAGAAATCAGGGGAACCCCTAGGTATCGAATTGGAAGCACACCTGGCTGAAACTTGAAGAGATTTAACAATTGCTCTCTCCCTTGATCATCCAAACCAGTGAGAAATATATTACTCTTGGCACAATATGGAACAAGACCTGAGAATTCAAAAAATATATCCAAAGCCTCCTTTAAAATCCTAGCAGAAGCAATCTCACCCTTGCAATAAAGCATCAGGTCATCAGCAAAACAAAGGTGAGTTAAGCTAGTTTTCTTGCATCTCCAATGAAACGGAAAATTGGGGCTCCTCTTTACTTGCTGCTGAATAATTTGAGATGGGACATTTATACAAATTACAAATAAGTAAGGGGATAAAGGATCACCTTGCCTCAGGCCTTTAGCTCCAGGAAAGAAACCCTCCAAGGCACCATTAAGGCTGGTTGAGTACATAGGAGTAGAGATGCAGACCTGTATCCAATTCCTTAGCTTCTCTGGAAATCCCATAAGCTCCAAAACATCTAACACGAATTCCCATCTGATTGAGTCATAGGCCTTCATAAGATCTACCTTCACAGCACATTTAGCCAACTTGGTGTTCTTATGATAGCCTCTCATAAGTTCTTGAGCAAGTAAGATGTTATCACTAATCTTCCTTCCTTGAATAAAAGCTGATTGGGCTTCATCAATAACCAGAGGCAGCAAACTCTTAATTCTATTCGCAATAATCTTAGTAATGCATTTGTATAGGGTATTGCAACAAGAGATAGGTCGATAGTCCTTTAAGGTTGTGGGATTAGGAACTTTGGGGATTAAGGCTACAATGGTAGCATTGACTTCCTTTAACAAACAACCAGAATCAAAGAATGATTTAATGGCAGCAACCACCTCCTTTCCAACTATAGGCCAAGCTTTCTTAAAGAAAAAGCCATTGAAACCATCAGGACCAGGGGCCTTGTTTGGATTTAAGTTAAAGAGCACTTGCTTAATCTTATCTTCCCTGACATTCCTGTCCATATTTGCAGCAGCTTCTTCAGAAATCACTTTATAAACATATTGCTGAAGTTCTTGCTTCCCTGGATACTTCACATCATTTTCCTTCCTCAACAAGTTCTGGAAGTACTTTACAAATTCCACTTTGACCTCTTTAATATCCTCCACTACAGTACCGTCTTCCTTCTTTATGGAGGAGATTTTATTCCTATTAGCTCTATTCCTTACTGACATGAAGAAAAAATTGGTGTTTTGATCCCCTTCATTCAGCCATAGAATTATGCTCTTTTGCTTGGCAAAGCTCTCCTCTAGGTTATTCAAAGCATTAAGTTTGGAAAGGCTCTCTTTCTCCTTGGCCAAGAGCCCTGGATCCCCACCATTTGCCTCTAGAACACCGTTTTAAACACTCAAATTGTCACTTGATTGAAAAAATGCTTCAAATCACCATTCGAGAATCCGGCTCGTGCATTTTTTATTACCACACGTCCCTCCTACCTACGCCGTGCTACGAGTCAATTTTGACTACTCAACGACACTGATTGGGGCCAGTAGCACCATAAAACCATGGAACGCCGTTTCAAGCACTCAAATTGTAACTCGATTGAAAGAATTCTCAAAATTACAATCTAAGAGTCTCGCTTGTGCTTCTTTTGTTCCCACACGTCATTCATGCCAAGCGCATGTTACGTGTCGATTTTGATAGCTTAATGACACTAAATGGGGCCTGTAGTACCTTAAAACCACAGAATGCCGTTTAAAGAACTAAAAATGTAACACGATTGATAGAATTGTGCAAATCACAATCCGAGAGTTAGGCTCATGCCTAGGCCGTCATATGTGTTGATTTTCAAGGCTGAAAGACGCTGTTCGGGATCTATAGCATTGTCAAACCCCGGAAAGGCATTTTAAGCAGTCAAATTGTGATTTGGGTGAAAAATGCACTCAATCACAATTTGAGGATCCAGCACAAGTGCTTTTTATTCCTACACGTCCCTTATTCCAAGATCGTGCTACGTGTCGATTTTGACTACTCAATGACTCCATTTGGTGCTCCACGCACCCTAAAAACATGGAACGCCGTTTTAAGCACTCAGATTGTGACTTAGTTTAAAAAAATGCAACAAAACACAATCCGTGAGCCAAGTTCATGCATATTTTGTTCCCAAATGTCCATCCTGCCTTGGCTGTGCTATGTGTTCGTTTTTAAGACTGAAAGATGTCATTTGGGCCTGTAGCACCGTAAAGAAACGGAATGCTGTTTTAAACTCTTAAATTGTGACTCGAGGGAAAAGTGCTTCACAACACAATTGGAGAGTCCGGCTGGTGTGTTTTTTTTCTCAGTGTGTCCCTCATACCTAGGCAGTTGTACGTGTTGATTTCGAAGACTTAAAGACGCAACTTGCGATCTATAGCATTGTAACCCCTCGGAACGCCATTTTAAGCGCCCAATTTGTATCTTAATTAAAAAAAAAACTCCAAATCACAATCCTAGAGTCTAGCTTCTGTCTTTTTTTGTTCGTACAGGTGCCTTGTTCCTAAGCCATGTCACGAGTCGATTTTGACAACTTAATGACGCTATTTGGGGCCTGTAATACCGTAAACCACGAAATGCCATTTTAAGCACTCAAATTATCAGCCGAGTGACAAAATGTTACAAATCGCAATCTGAGAGCCTGGCTCGTGTGTTTTCTGCTCCCACACGTCCCTCGTGCCTAGACCGTGTTACGAGTAAATTTTGATGACTCAAAGATGACGTTTGGGGCTTGTAGCACCTTCGAAACCATGGAATATGATTTTAAGCACTCAAATTGTGGCTCAAGGGAAAAATTACTCTAACTGACAAACGAATGGTTCAGCTCATTCCTTTTTGGGTCCTAAACGTCCCTCGTCCCCAGGCCGTGTTGCATTTCGATTTAGAAGACTCAATGATGCTGTGTCGGACCTGTATCACCTTAAACCAACAAAACACCGTTTTAACCAATCAAATTCTAACTCAATTAAAAGAATGCTCCAAATCACGATCCGCGAGTTCGACTCCTGCATCTTTTGTTCCCACGTGTCCCTCGTGCCTAAGCCGTACTACGTGTTCATTTTAAAGATTCAAAAATGCTGCTAGGGGCCAGTAGCATCGTAAAAGCATGAAACACGTTTTTAAGCACTAAAATTGCGACTCAAGTGAAAAATGCGCCAAATCACAATTCGAGATTCTGGCTCACATAATCATTTTTTTTCACACGTTCCTCGTACTGAGGCCGCCTTACGTGTTGATTTTGAACGCACAAAAACGTCGTTTGGGGCTTGAATCACTACAAAATCATGGAAGGCCCCTTCAGGCACTCAAATTATGACTCTGGTGAAGAAAAACTCCCAATCACAATCTAAGTGTCCGGTGAGTGCGATTTCTTTCCAACGTCCCTCATGCCAAGGCCGTGTAACACATTGATTTTAAAGGCTTAAACACCACATTTGCAGCCTGTAGCATCGTTAGACCACAGAACACCGATTTAATCACTCAAATAGTGACTCGAGTGAAAAAATGCTTTAAATCACAATCTGAGTGTTTGACTTGTGCGTTTTTTTTTTCCAGACGCCCCGTATGCCTAGGCTATGCTACAAGGTGATTTTGAAGACTGAAAGACGCCATTTGGGGATAGTACCACCTTGAGACCACTTAAAGCTGTTTTAGACACTCAATTTGTGACTGAAGAGAAAACAAAAGCTCTAAATCACAATCCGAGAGTCCGGCCCGTGCATCTATTTGTTCCCACACGTCCCTCAGTGCCTTGGCCATGCTACCTGTTGAGTCTGAAGTTCAAAGACGTCGATTGGGACAGTAACTTCTTAAAAGTACAAAACGCTGTTTGAAGCTTTAGAAAGTAAAACAGACTAAGAAAAGTGCTTCAACTCACAATCCGAGAGTCTGGCTCGCACATTTTTTTCCCCACACTTTTCTTGTGCCCGTGTCGTCTTACAAGTTGATTTTGAACACTCAAAAATGTCCATTGGGGCTTGTAGCACTGTAAAATCATGAAAGACCATTTTAGGCACTCAAACTTTTACTTGAGTGAAAAAAGGTCTCCAAATCACAGTATACAAACCAGGAAAGTACGTTTTTTATTCTCACAACCATTTTAATCACTCAAATTGTGACTCGAGCGAAACAATGCTTTGAATCCCAATTTGAGATTGCGGCTCATGCTTTTTTTTTTCCCCCATTTGTCCCTCATGCCTAATCCGTGCTACATGTCAATTTTGAAGAATCAAAGATGCTGTTCGGGGATAGTAGCATAATAAGATGATGAAATGCCATTTTAAGAACTCAAATTGTGACTCGAGTGAAAAAAAATGCTTTGAATCACAATCCAAGTGCCCACCTTTTGCATTTTGTTCCCTGATGTCCTTCGTGCATAGGCCGTGCTACGAATTGATTTTGAAGATTCAAAGTCGCCGTTAGCGCTGGTAGCACCGTGGGACTACTTAACGTCATTTTAATCACTGAAATTGTGACTGAAAAGAAAAGAAAGCTCCAAATCACAATGCAAGAGTCTGGCTGATGCGTTCTTTTGTCCGCCTCGTCCCTCGTGCTTAGCATTGTAAAAGGTGCCGATTGGTGCCTATAGCATTGTAAAACCACAGAATGCCATTTGAAGCTCTGAAATTGTGACTTAACTAGGAAAATGTTTCAAATCACCATTCGAGAATCTGGCTCATGTGTTTTCTATTACCACACATCCTTCCTGCCTAAACCATGCTACGTGTCGATTTTGACAGCTTGACGATGCCGGTTGGGGACCGTAGCACTATGAAGCCACGGAACTCCCTTTTAAGCACACAAATTGTAATTCCATTGAAAGAATGCTCAAAATTACAATCTAAGAGTCCAACTTGGGCTTTTATTGAGTCCACACTTCACTCATGCCCAGGCCGGGTTGCATGTCGATTTTGACTAGTTAAGGACGCCGAATGCCGTTTTAAGCACTGAAAATGTAACTGGATTGATAGAATGCTTCAAATCACAAACCAAGAGTTGGGCTCGTGCATTTTTGTTTCCCATATGTGCCTCGTGCCGAGGGGTGTCGTATGTGTTGATTTACAATACTCAGAGACACTGTTAGGGATTTGTAGCATCGTAAAACAACAGAAAGTCATTTTAAGCAACGAAATTGTGAATCGAGTGAAAAATGCTCCCAATCACAATCCGAGAGTCCAACACATGTCGTTTCTATTGCTGGACGTCTCTCGTTCCTATGTCGTGCTACGTGTCGATTTTGACTAGTCAACAATGCCGTTTGCTTATCGAAGCACAGTAAAATCACAGAATGATGTTTCAAGTAGCCAGATTGTGACGCGAGTCAAAAAAATGCTACAAATCACATCCTGTCAGTCCTGTCACGCATGTTTAGTTCCCTCACGTCCCTCATGCTTAGGCCGTGCTATATGTTCATTTTTAAGACTTAGACACCGTTTAAGCCTATAGCACCAAAAAACAACGAAACACTGTTTTAAACTCTTAAACTATGATTGGAGGGAAGATGTCCTCCACTTGACAATCGGAGTGTCCAGCTTGTGCGTTTTTTATTACTGCCCGTCCCTCGTGCTTAGGTTGTGTTAGGTGTTTATTTTGAAGACTCAAAGACGACAACATGTGCCTATAGCATCATAAATGTCCGTCCTGCCTTGGTTGTGCTATGTGTTCGTTTTTAAGACTGAAAGATGTCATTTGGGCCTGTAGCACCGTAAAGAAACGGAATGTTGTTTTAAACTCTTAAATTGTGACTTGAGGGAAAAGTGCTTCACAACACAATTGGAGAGTCCGGCTGGTGTGTTTTTTTTCTCAGTGTGTCCCTCGTACCTAGGCAGTCGTACATGTTGATTTTGAAGACTTAAAGACGCAACTTGCGATCTATAGCATTGTAACCCCTCGGAACGCCATTTTAAGCGCCCAATTTGTATCTTAATTAAAAAAAAAAACTCCAAATCACAATCCTAGAGTCTAGCTTCTGTCTTTTTTTGTTCGTACAGGTGCCTTGTTCCTAAGCCATGTCACGTGTCGATTTTGAAAACTTAATGACGCTATTTGGGGCCTGTAATACCATAAACCACGAAATGCCATTTTAAGCACTCAAATTGTCAACCGAGTGACAAAATGTTACAAATCGCAATCTGAGAGTCTGGCTCGTGTGTTTTCTGCTCCCACACGTCCCTCGTGCCTAGACCGTGTTACGAGTAAATTTTGATGACTCAAAGATGACGTTTGGGGCCTGTAGCACCTTCGAAACCATGAAATATGATTTTAAGCACTCAAATTGTGGCTCAAGGGAAAAATTACTCTAACTGACAAATGAATGGTTCAGCTCATTCCTTTTTGGGTCCTGAACGTCCCTCATCCCCAGGCCGTGTTGCATGTCGATTTAGAAGACTCAATGATGCTGTATCGGACCTGTATCACCTTAAACGAACAGAACACCGTTTTAACCACTCCAATTCTAACTCAATTAAAAGAATGCTCCAAATCACGATCCGCAAGTTCGACTCCTGCGTCTTTTGTTCCCACGTGTCCCTCGTGCCTAAGTTGTACTATGTGCTCATTTTAAAGACTCCACGCGTCTTTTGTGTTAGGTGTTTATTTTGAAGACTCAAAGACGACAACATGTGCCTACAGCATCATAAAACCGTAGAACACCGTTTTAAACACTCAAATTGTCACTTGACTAAAAAATTGCTTCAAATCACCATCCGAGAATGCGGCTCGTGCGTTTCCTATTACCACACGTCCCTCCTACGTGCACCGTGCTATGAGTCGATTTTGACTACTCAACGACACTAATTGGGGCCAGTAGCACCATAAAACCATGGAACGCCATTTTAAGCACTCAAATTGTAACTCGATTGAAAGAATTCTCAAAATTACAATCAAAGAGTCTCGCTTGTGCTTCTTTTATTCCCACACGTCATTCATGCCTAGGGCATGTTACATGTCGATTTTGACTGCTTAATGACACTAAATGGGGCCTATAGTACCTTAAAACCACAGAATGCCGTTTTAAGAACTAAAAATGTAACACGATTGATAGAATGGTGCAAATCACAATCCGAGAGTTAGGCTCGTGCCTAGGCTGTCATATGTGTTGATTTTCAAGACTGAAAGACGCTGTTCGGGATCTATAGCATTGTCAAACCCCGGAAAGGTATTTTAAGCAGTCAAATTGTGATTTGGGTGAAAAATGCCCTCAATCACAATCTGAGGATCCAGCACAAGTGCTTTTTCTTCCTACACGTCCCTTATTCCAAGATCGTGCTACGTGTCGATTTTGACTACTCAATGACTCCATTTGGTGCTCTACGCACCCTAAAAACATGGAACGCCATTTTAAGTACTCAGATTGTGACTTGGTTTAAAAAAATGCTACAAATCACAATCCGTGATGCAAGTTCATGCGTGTTTTTGTTCCCAAATGTCCGTCCTGCCTTGGCTATGCTATGTGTTCGTTTTTAAGACTGAAAGATGTCATTTGGGCCTGTAGCACCGTAAAAAAACGGAATGCTGTTTTAAACTCTTAAATTGTGACTCGAGGGAAAAGTGCTTCACAACACAATTGGAGAGTCCGGCTGGTGTGTTTTTTTTTTCTCAGTGTGTCCCTCGTACCTAGGCAGTCGTACGTGTTGATTTTGAAGACTTAAAGACTCAACTTGCGATCTATAGCAATGTAACCCCTCGGAACGCCATTTTAAGCGCCTAATTTGTATCTTAATTAAAAAAAAAACTCCAAATCACAATCCTAGAGGCCAGCTCTTGTCTTTTTTTGTTCGTACAGGTGCCTTGTTCCTAAGCCATGTCACGTGTCGATTTTGACAACTTAATGACGCTATTTGGGGTCTGTCATACCATAAACCACGAAATGCCATTTTAAGCACTCAAATTGTCAGCCGAGTGACAAAATGTTACAAATCGCAATCTGAGAGCCTGGCTCGTGTGTTTTTTTCTCCCACACGTCCCTCGTGCCTAGACCGTGTTACGAGTAAATTTTGATGACTCAAAGATGACGTTTGGGGCCTGTAGCACCTTCGGAACCATGTAATATGATTTTAAGCACTCAAATTGTGGCTCAAGAAAAAAATTACTCTAACTGACAAATGAATGGTTCAGCTCATTCCTTTTTGGGTCCTAAACGTCCCTCGTCCCCAGGCCATGTTGCATGTCGATTTAGAAGACTCAATGATGCTGTGTCGGACCTGTATCACCTTAAAACAATAGAACACCGTTTTAAGCACTCAAATTCTAACTCGATTAAAATAATGCTCCAAATCACGATCCGAGAGTTCGACTCCTGCGTCTTTCGTTCCCACGTGTCCCTCGTGCCTAGGCCGTACTACGTGTTCATTTTAAAGACTCAAAAATGCTGCTAGGGGCCTGTAGCATCGTAAAGCCATGAAACGCGTTTTAAAGCACTAAAATTGCTACTCAAGTGAAAAATGCGCCAAATCAGAATTCGAGATTCTGGCTCACATAATCGTTTTTTCCACATGTTCCTCGTGTCGAGGCCGCCTTACGTGTTGATTTTGAACGCACAAAAACGTCGTTTGGGGCTTGTATCACTGCAAAATCACGGAAGGCCCCTTCAGGCACTCAAATTGTGACTCTGGTGAAGAAAAACTCCCAATCACAATCTAAGAGTCTGGTGAGTGCGATTTCTTTCCAACGTCCCTCATGCCAAGGCCGTGTAACACTTTGATTTTAAAGACTTAAACACCACATTTGCAGCCTGTAGCATTGTTAGACCACAGAACACCGATTTAATCGCTCAAATAGTGACTCGAGTGAAAAAATGCTTTAAATCACAATCCGAGTGTTTGACTTTTGCGTTTTTTTTCCAGATGCCCCGTATGCCTAGGCTATGCTACAAGGTGATTTTGAAGACTAAAAGACGCCATTTGGGGATAGTACCACCTTGAGACCACTTAAAGCTGTTTTACACACTCAATTTGTGACTGAAAAGAAAAAAAAAAGCACTAAATCGCAATCCGAGAGTCCGGCTTGTGCATCTATTTGTTCCCACACGTCCCTCAGTGCCTTGGCCATGCTACCTGTTGAGTCTGAAGTTCAAAGACGTCGATTGGTACAGTAACTTCTTAAAAGTACAGAACGCTGTTTTAAGCACTAGAAAGTTGAACAGACTAAGAAAAGATCTTCAAATCACAATCCGAGAGTCTGGCTCGCACATTTTTTTCCCCACACATTTCTTGTGCCCGTGTCGTCTTACAAGTTGATTTTGAACACTAAAAAATGTCCATTGGGGCTTGTAGCACTGTAAAATCATGAAAGACCATTTTAGGCACTGAAACTTTTACTTGAGTGAAAAAAGGTCTCCAAATCACAATATACGAACCTGGAAAGTAAGTTTTTTATTCTCACACAACCGTTTTAATCACTCAAATTGTGACTCGAGCAAAACAATGCTTTGAATCCCAATTTGAGATTGCGGCTCATGCTCTTTTTTTTCCCCATATGCCCCTCGTGCCTAATCCGTGCTACATGTAAATTTTGAAGAATCAAAGATGCTGTTCGGGGATAGTAGCATAGTAAGATGATGGAATGCCATTTTAAGAACTCAAATTGTGACTCGAGTGAAAAAAAATGCTTTGAATCACAATCCAAGTGTCCGCCTTTTGCATTTTGTTCCTTGATGTCCGTCGTGCGTAGGCTGTGCTACGAATTGATTTTGATGACTCAAAGTTGCCGTTAGGGGCTGGTAGCATCGTAGGAGTACTCAACGTCGTTTTAATCACTGAAATTGTCACTGAAAAGAGAAGAAAGCTCCAAATCATAATGCTAGAGTGTGGCTGATGCGTTCTTCTATTCGGCTCGTCCCTCGTGCATAGCATTGTAAAAGGTGCCGATTGGTGCCTATAGTATCGTAAAACCACAGAATGCCATTTGAAGCACTCAAATTGTGACTTGACTAGAAAAATGTTTCAAATCACCATTCGAGAATCTGGCTTGTGTGTTTTGTATTACCACACGTCCTTCCTGCCTAAACCGTGCTACGTGTCGATTTTGACAGCTTGACGATGCCGATTGGGGACTGTAGCACTATGAAGCCACGGAACTCCCTTTTAAGCACACAAATTGAAATTCCATTGAAAGAACGCTCAAAATTACAATCTAAGAGTCCAGCTTGGGCTTTTATTGTGTCCACACTTCACTCATGCCCAGGCCGGGTTACGTGTCGATTTTGACTACTTAAGGATGCCAAATGCCGTTTTAAGCACTGAAAATGTAACTGGATTGATAGAATGCTTCAAATCACTAACCAAGACTTGGGCTCGTGCATTTTTGTTTCCCATATGTGGCTCGTGCCGAGGCCCGTTGTATGTGTTGATTTACAATACTCAAACACACTGTTAGGGATCTGTGGCATCGTAAAACAACAGAAAATCATTTTAAGCATTGAAATTGTGAATCGAGTGAAAAATGTTCCCAATCACAATCCGAGAGTCTAATACATGTGGTTTTTATTGCTAGATGTCTCTCGTTCCTATGCCGTGCTACGTGTCGATTTTGACTACTCAACGATGCCGTTTGCTTATCGAAGCACAGTAAAATCACAGAATGATGTTTTAAGCAGCCAGATTGTGACGCGAGTTAAAGAAATGCTACAAATCACATCCTGTGAGTCCTATCACGCATGTTTAGTTCCCTCACGTCCCTCATGCTTAGGCCGTGCTACATGTTCATTTTTAAGGCTCAGACACCGTTTAAGCCTATAGCACCATAAAACAACGAAACACTGTTTTAAACTCTTAAACTGTGATTGGAGGGAAAATGTCCACCACATGACAATCGGAGAGTCCAGCTTGTGCGTTTTTGATTACTGCCCGTCCCTCGTGCTTAGGTTGTGTTAGGTGTTTATTTTGAAGACTCAAAGACGACAACATGTGCCTACAGCATCATAAAACCGTAGAACACCGTTTTAAACACTCAAATTGTCACTTGACTGAAAAATTGCTTCAAATCACCATTCGAGAATCCGGCTTGTGTATTTTTTATTACCACACGTCCCTCCTACTTACACCGTGCTACAAGTCGATTTTGACTGCTCAACGACACTGACTGGGGCCAGTACCACCATAAAACCATGGAATGCCGTTTTAAGCACTCAAATTGTAACTCGATTGAAAGAATTCTCAAAATTACAATCTAAGAGTCCGGCTTGTGCTTCTTTTGTTCCCACACGTCATTCATGCCTAGGGCATGTTACGTGTCGATTTTGACTGCTTAATGACACTAAATGAGGCCTGTAGTACCTTCAAACCACAGATTGCCATTTTAAGAACTAAAAATGTAACACAATTGATAGAATGGTGCAAATCACAATCCAAGAGTTAGGCTCATGCCTAGGCTGTCATATGTGTTGATTTTCAAGACTGAAAGACGCTGTTCGGGATCTATAGCATTGTTAAACCCCGGAAAGGCATTTTAAGCGGTCAAATTGTGATTTGGGTGAAAAATGCTCTCAATCACAATCTGAGGATCCTGCACAAGTGCTTTTTATTCCTACACGTCCCTTATTCCAAGATCGTGCTACGTGTCGATTTTGACTACTCAATGACTTCATTTGGTGCTCTACGCACCCTAAAAACATGGAACGCCGTTTTAAGCACTCAAATTATGACTTGGTTTAAAAAAATGCTACAAATCACAATCTGTGACGCAAGTTCATGCATTTTTTTGTTCCCAAATGTCCGTCCTGCCTTGGCTGTGCTATGTGTTCGTTTTTAAGACTGAAAGATGTCATTCAGGCCTGTAGCACCGTAAAAAAACGGAATGCTGTTTTAAACTCTTAAATTGTGACTTGAGGGAAAAGTGCTTCACAACACAATTGGAGAGTCCGGCTGGTGTGTTTTTTTCTCTCAGTGTGTCCCTCGTACCTAGGCAATCATATGTTTTGATTTTGAAGACTTAAAGTCGCAACTCGCGATCTATAGCATTGTAACCCCTCGGAACGCCATTTTAAGCATCTAATTTGTATCTTAATTAAAAAAAAAACTCCAAATCACTATGCTAGAGTCCAGCTCCTGTTTTTTTTTGTTCGTATAGGTGTCTTGTTCCTAAGCCATGTCATGTGTCGATTTTGACAACTTAATGACAAAATGTTACAAATCGCAATCTGAGAGCCTGGCTCGTGTGTTACAAGTAAATTTTGATGACTCAAAGATGACGTTTGGGGCCTGTAGCTCCTTCGAAACCATGAAATATGATTTTAAGCACCCAAATTGTGGCTCAAGGGAAAAATTACTCTAACTGACGAACGAATGGTTTAGCTCATTCCTTTTCAGGTCCTAAACGTCCCTCGCCCCCAGGCCGTGTTGCATGTCGATTTAGAAGACTCAATGATGCTGTCTTGGACCTGTATCACCTTAAAACAACAGAACACCGTTTTAAGCACTCAAATTCTAACTCAATTAAAATAATGCTCCAAATCACGATCTGAGAGTTCTACTCCTGCATCTTTCGTTCCCACGTGTCCCTCGTGCCTAGGCCGTTCTATGTGTTCATTTTAAAAACTCAAAAATGCTGCTAGGGGCTTGTAGCATCGTAAAAGCATGAAACACATTTTTAAGCACTAAAATTGCGATTCAAGTGAAAAATTCGCCAAATCACAATTCGAGATTTTGGCTCACATAATCATTTTTTTCACACATTCCTCGTGCTGAGGCCGCCTTATGTGTTGATTTTGAACGCACAAAAATGTCATTTGGGGCTTTTATCACTGCAAAATCATGGAAGGCCCCTTCAGGCACTCAAATTACAACTCTGGAGAAGAAAAACTCCCAATCACAATCTTAGAGTTTGGTGAGTGCGATTTCTTTCCAACGTGCCTCATTCCAAGGCCGTGTAACATGTTGATTTTAAAGACTTAAACACCACATTTGCAGCTTGTAGCATCGTTAGACCACAGAACACCGGTTTAATCACTCAAATAGTGACTCGAGTGAATAAATGCTTTAAATCACAATCCAAGTGTTTGACTTTTGCGTTTTTTTTCCAAATGCCCCGTATGCCTAGGCTATGCTACGAGGTGATTTTGAAGATTGAAAGACGCCGTTTGGGGATAGTACCACCTTGAGACCACTTAAAGCTGTTTTACACACTCAATTTGTGACTGAAGAGAAGAAAAAAAAACGTTTAAATCACAATCCGAGAGTCTGGACCATGCATCTTTTTCTTCCCACACGTCCCTCAGTGCCTTGGCCATGCTACCTGTTGAGTCTGAAGTTCAAAGACATCGATTGGGACAGTAACTTCTTAAAAGCACAGAACGCTGTTTTAAGCACTAGGAAGTTGAGCAGACTAAGAAAAGCGCTTCAAATCGCAATCCGAGAGTCTGGCTTGCACTTTTTTTTTCCCCACACGTTTCTTGTGCCCGTGTTGTCTTACAAGTTGATTTTGAACACTCAAAAATGTCCATTGGGGCTTGTAGCACTGTAAAATCATGAAAGACCATTTTAGGCACTCAAACTTTTACTTGAGTGAAAAAAGGTCTCCAAATCACAATATACGAACCTGGAAAGTACGTTTTTTATTCTCACACAACCATTTTAATCACTCAAATTGTGACTCAAGCGAAACAATGCTTTGAATCCCAATTTGAGATTGCGGATCATGCTTTTTTTTTCCCCATATGTCTCTCGTGCCTAATCCGTGCTACATGTCAATTTTGAAGAACCCAAGATGCTGTTTGGAGATAGTAGCCTAGTAAGATGATGAAATGCCATTTAAGCACTCAAATTGTGACTCGAGTGAAAAAAAAATTCTTTGAATCACAATCCAAGTGTCCGCCTTTTGCATTTTGTTCCCTGATGTCCCTCGTGCGTAGGCCGTGCTACGAATTGATTTTGAAGACTCAAAGTCGCCGTTAGGGGCTGGTAGCACCGTAGGACTACTTAACGTCGTTTTAATCACTGAAATTGTGACTGAAAAGAAAAGAAAGCTCCAAATCACAATGCAAGAGTCTGGCTGATGCGTTCTTCTGGCCGGCTCATCCCTCGTGCTTAGCATTGCAAAAGGTGTCGATTGGTGCCTATAGCATCGTAAAACCACAGAATGCCATTTGAAGCACTCAAATTGTGACTTGATTAGAAAAATGTTTCAAATCACCATTCGAGAATCTGGCTCGTGTTTTGTATTACCACACGTCCTTCCTGCCTAAACCGTGCTACGTGTCGATTTTGACAGCTTGACGATGCTGATTGGGGACTGTAGCACTATGAAGCCACGGAACTCCCTTTTAAGCACACAAATTGTAATTCCATTGAAAGAATGCTCAAAATTACAATCTAAGAGTCCGGCTTGGGCTTTTATTGTGTCCACACGTCACTCATGCGCAGGCCAAGTTACGTGTCGATTTTGACTGCTTAAGGACGCTGAATTTGGAGTTTTTAAAGTTGGAAAGAGATGAGTACAAATTTGAAATTGAAAAACTCAAGGCTATGGTGTCTGAGCTATGCAATACTCCAGTTAGTAACTCTTCATCCAAAAGCTGGGCAGATAAGGTTGAAGAGGAAGAGCAAACTTTTGTGGTGTGTTCTCCCCATGAAGTAGCCGGTGTCCAAGCCTCAGCTTGTAGAGAAGATGGGTACGGTTCTGGCAGAGAAGCTTGGAGCAAAGGAGGAAACTAATGTGGTGATTGCTTCCCATGTAGCAGCTGTAAATTTGGTGTCCAAACCTCAGCTTGTGAAGAAGGAGGGTACTGTTCACGCACTTGGTGGAGAGAGTGCAAATTCAAAGGTGATGGGGATGGGTCTTGTCTCCACTACTTTGGATTTAGGTAATGGGATGCAGCATGCTTGCATGGGTGAAGAGTGTGCAAATGCAAAGGGGATGGAGATAGGCCATGTCCCCACTACTTTAGGCTTGAGAAATGGAGTGCAACATGCTTACTTGGGTGGAGGGAAAGCTGGAGAAAATTCTGTTGTGGCAGAATTTGCAGTCAACCAAGCATGGAGGTAGCATGGGAGGGGCACGGTCAATGAACCTAGTGGAAAGCAAAGTGGTCCCAATGGTCCAAGTAAGTGGGTTTCCATTTTAAAGTCAAAGAAAGGCTCTTTTATGAATCTTGAATATTTCAAACCTAAATTGGAAAATGATAGAGTTAAAGTTAAAGCCCCCTCGGATGTGACTGCCCAGGGTGCTGAGTTATGGGAAAATACTCTTGTTGGGTACTTTATGCAAAATAAACTACCCTTTAATTTAGTCAACAACATTGCCAAGAAATTATGGGATAAGCATGGGTTTGAAAAATTGTTGACCACTGATAATGGGTTCTATTATTTCAAGTTTTCATCAGCTACGGGTTGTGAATGGGTCATTGAGAATGGACCATGGCACTTTGATGGGCGTCCTATATGCCTAAGAAAATGGCGACTCAACATGAACCTTAGTAAGGATAGCTGTAAACCAGTCCCCATTTGGGTTAATTTCTATAATGTTCCTTTGGAATTGTGGACAGCAAGAGGCCTAAGTTGTGTGGCTAGTGCAGTGGGGAAACCCCTATACCCGGATAACTTGACTGAAGAGTTAAAGAGAATAAACTTTGCTAGAATTTGTGTGGAAGTTAATGTTGAATCTAAGCTTCCAGACTCCTTTGATTTGGAGGTGGAAGGTAGAGGTGTTATTGAAATAGCTGTTGAGTACAATTGGGTTCCAAAGATTTGTGAAGTTTGCAAAGAATTTGGGCACGTAGTGAGCAAGCGCACAAAGGTGATTAAACAAGAATGGAAAGTTAAAAAGAATTCAATAGTAGAGATTGCAAATGAAGAGGGCTGGACAGAAGTTAAGCGCAAAGGAAAGGAGAATACTATTGATGAGGATACTATAAGTGCTCCAAGTTTAGCTGGTCCAAATGGTGTTGGGCAATTAGAGGAGATGCTTTCTACTACTCCGAGGGCAACAAATGTCATTCCAAGTGGTGCTTGCAGAGGTGATCAATTAGTCCCCATACAACCAGCCAATCTGATGATGAAACCTGTTGTTGAGGTCATAACTCTCAATAGATTTCAACAATTGGACAAGATGGAAGATGTTGAAGCCATGGAAACTAGTGAGGATGGTTAGTCAAATTTGATGGCAACTTCTATTGCAAATCCTCTCAGAGACAAGGCGACGGTAGTGGATGAAGTTGATAGGAAGATACAAAAGAATAAGACGAAGAATGAGAAGAGAAGAAGGCAGAGCTCAGCTAGTAGCTCTACGGGGAGCACCTCTTGTTCTAAGTAATTAATGTCATTTGCTTGATGGAATGTGAGAGGTCTCAATGATCTCTCCAAGCAGAGAGAAATCAAAGATTTTGTTCGGTGCCACAACATTTGGTGCTTTGGTTTTGTAGAAACTAGAGTCAAGTTGGAGAATAGGGATTCAATCTGTCGTGGGCTGATGAAGAATTAGGATTTCATCCATAATTATAACACTAGTGGGGATGGTAGAATTTGGGTTGGGTGGAATTCGAATTTTGTGAAATTGGATGTTCTAAGCATGTCTAACAAATTATTCATTGTAAGATCTTTCTTATTGAGCAGAAGATCCATTGCTACATTTCTTTCACTTATGGTTTACACACTGTAACACTTAGAAGGCAGCTTTGGAGGGATCTTGAGCAACATGCAAATTTGGTCTGTAATGAACCTTGGCTTGTCATAGGTGATTTTAATGCTATAAGATCTCCTTTTGAGAGAAGGGGGGAAGCATTGATTGGCCTGGTTTCATGGACGAATTTAATGAGTGTCTTGTGGAGGCTGAGCTAGATGATCTTCGATATGGGGGTTTCCATTTTACTTGGAACAATGGATGTGCTAAGAATTATATCCTAAGAAAAATTGATAGAGCTCTTGTTAACAGTTGCTGGAACTCTAATTTCAGATTTTCTTTAGCTGAATTATTTCCTTTTGGGGTTTCAGATCATAGCCCTATTTTGGTTTGGTTGGGGCTCCATATGAAGGAAGGTACTAAACCATTTAAGTTCTTTAATTTTTGGGCTGAGTATGAGGAGTTTTTGCCTACAGTGCAGCAAGCTTGGAATACTATTGTTGATGGGTACCCAATGTACCGAGTTGGCAAGAAGCTGAAAATGGTGAAATCAAGTTTGAAGGAGCTAAATAAGAAAAAATGTTATGATATTTCACTACGAGTTAATGAAGCTAAAGAGGAGTTGCTTAATCTTCAAAGACAGTTAGAGGGAAATGGTGGGGATCATGGGCTCTTGGCCAAGGAGAAAGAGAGCCTTTCCAAACTTAACGCTTTGAATAACCAAGAGGAGAGCTTTGCCAAGCAAAAGAGCAGAATTCTGTGGCTGAATGAAGGGGATCAAAACACCAATATTTTCTTCATGTCAGTAAGGAATAGAGCTAATAGGAATAAAATCTCCTCCATAAAGAAGGAAGCGGTACTGTAGTGGAAGATATTAAAGAGGTCAAAGAGGAATTTGTAAAGTACTTCCAGAACTTGTTGGGAAAGGAAAATGATGTGAAGTATCCAGGGAAGCAAGAACTTCAGCAATATGTTTGTAAAGTGATTTCTGAAGAAGCTGCTGCAAATATGGACAGGAATGTCACGGAAGATGAGATTAAGCAAGTGCTCTTCAACTTAAATCCAAACAAGGCCCCTGGTCCTGATGGTTTCAATTGTTTTTTCTTTAAGAAAGCTTGGCCTATAGTTGGAAAGGAGGTGGTTGCTACCACTAAATCATTCTTTGATTCTGGTTGTTTGCTAAAGGAAGTCAATGCTACCATTGTAGCCTTAATCCCCAAAGTTCCTAATCCCACAACCTTAAAGGACTATCAACCTATCTCTTGTTGCAATACTCTATACAAATGCGGTACTAAGATTATTGCGAATAGAATTAAGAGTTTGCTACCTCTGGTTATTGATGAAGCCCAATCAGCTTTTATTCAAGGAAGGAAGATTAGTAATAACAACTTACTTGCTCAAGAACTTATGAGAGGCTATCATAAGAACACCAAGTTGGCTAAATATGCTGTGAAGGTAGATCTTATGAAGGCCTATAACTCAGTCAGATGGGAATTCATGTTAGCTGTTTTGGAGCTTATGGGATCTCTAGAGAAGTTAAGGAATTGGATACAGGCCTGCATCTCTACTCCTATGTACTCAATCAGCCTTAATGGTGCCTTGGCGGGTTTCTTTCCTGGAGCTAAAGGCCTGAGGCAAGGTGATCCTTTATCCCCTTACTTATTTGTAATTTGTATGAATGTCCTATCTCAAATTATTCAGCAGCAAGTAAAGAGGAACCCCAATTTTCAGTTCAATGGAGATGCAAGAAAACTAGCTTAACTCACCTTTGTTTTGCTGATGACTTGATGCTTTATTACAAGGGTGAGATTGCTTCTGCTAGGATTTTAAAGGAGGCTTTGGATATATTTTCTGAATTCTCAAGTCTTGTTCCAAATTGTGCCAAGAGTAATATATTTCTCACTGGTTTGGATGATCAAGGGAGAGAGCAATTGTTAAATCTCTTCAAGTTTCAGCCAGGTGTGCTTCCAATTCGATACCTAGGGGTTCCCCTGATTTCTTCTAAGCTGAAACCTAAAGATTGCAATAACTTGGTTGATAGAATTGTGAGTAAGGCCAAGTCTTGGACTGGTAAGTTCCTCTCTTATGCTGGCAGGTTGCAGCTCATCAAATCAGTCTTATTTAGCATGCAAAGCTACTGGTGTGCCCATTTCATTATGCCTAAGAAAGTTTTGAAGAAAATTGATCAATGCTTCAGAGCTTTTCTTTGGAAAGGGCCTGATTTAAAGAGTACTGGAGCTAAGGTTAATCGGGAAGAGGTTAATAAACCAAATGATGAAGGTGGTCTAGGCATAAAGAAGTTGGTGGATTGGAACCAAGCTAATATCACTAGATACATCTAGTTGTTGTGCCAATCTTCTACAACCTCTTGTTGGGTGAAGTAGGTCAGAGCTAACCTTCTAGTTAGAAGTTAATTCTGGTTGGCTAAGGTTCCTTGGGATTGCTCTTGGACTTGGAGGAAAATTTTGCAGCTAAGAGATATCATTAGACCTTTGATCAAGTACAAAATTGTGGAAGGCTCACAAGTTTCCCTTTGGTATGATAACTGGCTGCCAATGGGGTCTATACATCAAAGAATGGGGGATAGGGTGATCTATGATTTTGCGCTTGGTAAAGAAGCAAAAGTTAGCACTATTATTAGAGACAACCAGTCGCATTGGCCTATGGCAAATTCCATAGAGTTGATGGAGCTCAAGAGGTGTATGTCATGTATTCCACTTCCTAATAGATCTTGTACTGATCAAGCCATGTGGATTCTAGAAAAAAAATCACCAATTTTCAGTTAGATCAGCTTAGCAAAATATTAGAAGTCATAATCCTCAAGTGGAGTAGGCTGAAGTTGTTTGGTTTAAGAAGGCTATTCCTAGATATAGCTTCATCCTTTGGCTTGCTATTCGAGGAAGATTAGCCACCCAAGACAAACTTGCTGCCTATGGTATGTTAAATGACATGTGTTGTGTGTTTTGTAGAGATAAAATTGAAGACCACAACCATCTCTTCTTCTAGTGTTCAATCACCAACAAATTATGGTTGCAGCTGCTAGCAAAATGTAAGGCCCAATGCTTGAGTAATGAGTGGCAAGGGATTGTATCTTGGGCTTGTACCTTGAAGGGGAAGGCTTTGAAGAATATTTTTTGCAAGTTAATGCCTCCACCACTGTTTATTTCCTTTGGAGAGAAAGGAATGAGAGATTAATGGCTAACAAGTGTAGGGACATGAAGGTAGTGCTCAATGATATAGTCTTTCAAGTTCGTAGTAGGATGGCTAGCTTGAGAGGCTTTCATGGAATGGCACCAAATAGGGACCTCAAGCAAATATGGCGGATTCCCAATGATATTTTCAAGAACTAAGGGCAACCATTCTTTGCTATTTGCTTAGTTCTTATAGTTGTTGAGCTAAGTTAGCTTCTTTGTGTACTTTTCTTAGCTAGTGCTAGTTGAGTTCTGATGAGGACATCAAGGCTATCAAGACTCATGGACCGATTCAAGTTCCAATTGGTCCGGTGACGAGGTCACGAGCTAAGAGATTCAAAGAAGAGATGAATAACCTAGTCCGGAGAGTTCTACAACAAGGAGAAAATATGCTCACCACCAAGAGTGAACAAAGCTTGGTTTTACTACTCAAATTTGATCCGAGAGAGAACCAATCGACCATACACGTGCAAGGGAGGTCCCAATCAGATGTGGACGTATTTCTCTAAGTCATATACGTCCAAGTAGGCTCACAATCTGATGTGGCTTAATTGATTAGCAATAAATCAGATGGAGATTCGAATTTGAATTTTGAATTTGAATTTTTTTTTGAATTTCCTTGATTTGGTTTGGTTTTGGAAAGGATTAGATTTATATTGATTTGGATCAGATTTAGAATGTGAGCAGATTTGGGAAAATACCAAATTTGGAGGATTGTATTGGCTAGGAAGTAATTAAGGAAATCTCCAAAGATTAGAATATTCTAGAGATCTTATCATGTAAGCCTATAAAAAGTCTCTTGGTTGTAAAATTTGAAATCAATGAATATTTTGTGAGTTTTCTATATTCTTCTTGAGTTTCTTGAAGAACTAATCCGAACTTATCAAGGGATTCCTTGTGGCGTTCAAACCAGACTTATCAAACGAATTATCCATTCCCGTTTGTGGCGTCTTCACCATACCAAGGTTCTTGCTTTGCTAAGCAACGGGTCGCGGTTTCCTTCAAGCTTGTAGGTTCTTTGGTCAAGTTTTCTAGATTTGGTGTCGGGTTTCGTCACATTGTTGGCGGGGTTTGTATTAGTTGGTATCAGAGCCCTACGTTCCTCAGGTTTGCCTATCCTTTTTTTTTTTTTTTGTTTCCTTGTCCAATCGTCCATCCTTTCTTGTTTCCCTTGTTTACC
>CM065399.1:9282500-9285000 GCA_033060915.1 Euryodendron excelsum | reverse complement strand
AGGAGGATCGAGAGGGTACAATGGCTAGGTTTTTACTTGGATTAAACCGGGAGATCCAAGATAGGGTAGAGATGCAGCATTATGTGGAGTTGGAAGATATGGTGCACATGGCCATCAAAGTGGAACAACAACTCAAGAGGGGGGGTGGATCACGTGCAGCCCATAATACCAGTGCTACATCTTGGAAACCGAGTTATACCAAGCAGATGGACAAGGCCCAAACGTCCAAATCTGAGCCCAAGTCTACAAACACCAGCCACGTTCCTCAAGGTAAAACCAATACTGCTACCTCTAGGAATCGTGATATTAAATGTTTTAAATGTCAAGGCAGGGGACACATAGCAAGTCAATGTCCAAACAAGCAGGTCATGCTATTGCAAGACAATGGGGAAATTGTGACCGACAATGAAGATTCCGACACCGACGACATGCCACCATTGGAGGACATTTCCGGGGAGGAATATTCTGCCCCTGATGCATTGACATTAGTGGCGAGGAGAGCGTTGAGCCTACAAGCAAAAGAAGAGGATGAAGTGCAACGGGAGAACATCTTTCACACTAGGTGCTACGTCAAGGACGAGGTATGTAGTGTGATTATTGATGGTGGTAGTTGTACTAATGTGGCCAGCACAATCATGGTTGAAAAATTGGGACTACCCGTGTTGAAGCACCCTAGGCCATACAAGTTGCAATGGCTGAATGATAGTGGGGAAATGAGGGTGAACAAGCAGGTGTTAGTTGCATTTCGAATAGGTAAATATGAAGATGAAGTGCTGTGTGATGTTGTGCCAATGCAAGCGGGACATTTATTGCTAGGGCGTCCATGGCAGTTTGATAGGCAAGTAAAGCATGATGGCTTTACAAACAAATACTCTTTTGTGCTCAATCAATGATCAATCACTCTTGTACCGTTGACTCCACAGCAAGTATATGAGGATCAAGTGAGATTGCAAAAAGAGAGTGAACAAAAGAAAGAGAGTGAGCAAAAGAAAAGGAGTGAAAATCAAAGAGAGGCTAAGAAAAATGAGAGAGAAAAAGACAATCAAAATTTGGGCCTTGAGAGAAAATCAGAGAGAAAACAAAAGAATTTCTATGCAACAATGAGTGAAGTTAAGCGAGCAATATTTTCAAAACAGCCAATGATTGTACTTTTGTACAAAGAGGCATTTTTAAATACTAACAAACTTGACCTTGCTTTGCCTAGTTCTGTTGTTTCTCTTTTGCAGGATTATGAGGATGTCTTTCCCGAGGAAACACCACACGGGTTACCTCCAACCCGAGGGATTGAGCACCAAATTGATTTTGTTCCAGGTGCGACAATTCCAAACCGACCAGCCTATAGGAGCAATCCCAAGGAGACAAAGGAGCTTCAACGGCAGGTAAGTGAGTTGTTGGAAAAGGGGCACGTGAGGGAGAGCATGAGCCCATGCGCCGTTCCAGTTTTACTTGTACCTAAGAAGGATGGGACATGGAGAATGTGCGTTGATTGCCGGGCTATCAACAACATCACGGTAAAGTATCGTCATCCTATTCCTCGCTTAGATGACATGTTAGATGAGCTGCATGGTTCTTGTGTATTTTCTAAAATTGATTTAAAGAGCGGTTATCATCAGATTAGAATAAAGGAAGGAGATGAATGGAAAACTGCCTTCAAAACGAAATATGGTTTGTATGAATGGTTAGTTATGCCTTTTGGCTTGACTAATGCTCCGAGCACCTTTATGAGACTTATGAACCATGCTTTGCGAGCATTTATAGGCCGGTTTGTTGTTGTCTACTTTGATGATATACTCATATATAGCAAAAATGTGGCAGACCAGGAAGTACATTTAAAATCTGTTTTAGATGTGCTTAGGAAAGAAAAGTTGTTTGCTAATTTGAAGAAGTGTACTTTTTACACAGATAAGCTTGTGTTTCTTGGATTTGTTGTTAGTGCACAAGGTATACAGGTTGATGAAGAGAAGGTACGTGCAATCCAAGAGTGGCCAAGTCCCACAAGTGTAGGTCATGTTCGTAGTTTTCATGGACTTGCTAGTTTTTACCGGCGGTTCGTGAAAGACTTCAGTAGCATAGCCGCACCACTCACTGAAGTGATCAAGAAGAACGTTGGATTTAGTTGGGGAGAAGAACAAGAGAAGGCGTTTCAATTAATCAAAGAGAAGCTGACCAACGCCCCCTTATTGTCTTTACCTAATTTTTTGAAAACGTTTGAAATTGAATGTGATGCTTCAGGTGTTGGCATAGGCGCAGTTCTTATGCAAGAGGGACGACCAATTGCTTACTTCAGTGAGAAACTAAATGGGGCAGCCTTAAAACTACCCAACTTACGATAAAGAGTTGTATGCCTTGGTTCGAGCTTTAGAGACATGGCAGCACTACCTATGGCCCAAGGAATTTGTGATTCACACTGACCATGAGTCCTTGAAGCATTTGAAAGGCCAACATAAGCTAAACAAAAGGCATGCGCGATGGGTGGAGTTCATTGAAACGTTCCCATATG
>CM065399.1:9265000-9275000 GCA_033060915.1 Euryodendron excelsum | reverse complement strand
AGACCCCGGAAAGGCATTTTGAGCAGTCAAATTGTGATTTGGGTGAAAAAAGCTCTCAATCACAATCTGAGGATCCTGCACAAGTGCTTTTTATTCCTACACGTCCCTTATTCCAAGATCGTGCTACGTGTCGATTTTGACTACTCAATGACTCCATTTGGTGCTCTACGCACCCTAAAAACATGGAACGCCATTTTAAGCACTCAGATTGTGACTTGGTTTAAAAAAATGCTACAAATCACAATCCGTGACGCAAGTTCATGCATTGTTTGTTCCCAAATGTCCGTCCTGCCTTGGCTGTGATATGTGTTCATTTTTAAGACTGCAAGATGTCATTTGGGCCTGTAGCACCGTAAAAAGGCAGAATGCTATTTTAAACTCTTAAATTGTGACTCGAGGGAAAAGTGCTTCGCAACACAATTGAAGAGTCTTGCTGGTGTGTTTTTTTTTCTCAGTGCGTCCCTTGTACCTAGGCTGTCGTACGTGTTGATTTTGAAGACTTAAAGACGCAACTTGGGATCTATAGCATTGTAACACCTCGAAACGCCATTTTAAGCGCCTAATTTGTATCTTAATTAAACAAAATACTCCAAATCACAATCCTAGAGTCCAGCTCCTGTCTTTTTTGTTCATACAGGTGCCTTGTTCCTAAGCCATGTCACGTGTCGATTTTGACAACTTAATGACGCTATTTTGGGGCCTGTAATACCTTAAACCACGAAATGCCATCTTAAGCACTAAAATTGTCAACCGAGTGACAAAATGTTACAAATCGCAATCTGAGAGTCTGGCTCGTGTATTTTCTGCTTCCACACGTCCCTCGTGCCTAGACCGTGTTACGAGTAAAATTTGATGACTCAAAGATGACGTTTGGGGCCTGTAGCACCTCCGAAACCATGAAATATGATTTTAAGCACTCAAATTGTGGCTCAAGGGAAAAATTACGCAAACTGACAAACGAATGGTTCAGCTCATTCCTTTTTGGGTCCTAAACGTCCCTCGTCCCAAAGCCGTGTTGCATGTCGATTTAGAAGACTCAATGATGCTGTTTCGGACCTGTATCACCTTAAAACAACAGAACACCGTTTTAAGCTCTCAAATTCTAACTCAATTAAAAGAATGCTCCAAATCACGATTCGAGAGTTCGACTCCTGCGTCTTTCGTTCCCACATGTCCCTCGTGCCTAGGCCGTACTACGCGTTCATTTTAAAGACTCAAAAATGCTGCCAGGGGCCTGTACCATCCTAAGAGCACGAAACGCGTTTTTAAGCACTAAAATTGCGACTCAAGTGAAATATGCGCCAAATCACAATTCGAGATTCTGGCTCACATAATCATTTTTTTCACACGTTCCTCGTGCCGAGGCCGCCTTACATGTTGATTTTGAACGCACAAAAACGTCGTTTGGGGCCTGTATCACTGCAAAATCATGGAAGGCCCCTTCAAGCACTCAAATTATGACTCTGGTGAAGAAAAACTCCCAATCACAATCTAAGAGTTCGGTGAGTGCGATTGCTTTACAACGTCCCTCATTCCAAGGCCGTGTAACACGTTGATTTTAAAGACTTAAACACCATATTTGCAGCTTGTAGCATCGTTAGACCACAGAACACCGGTTTAATCACTCAAATAGTGACTCGAGTGAAAAAATGCTTTAAATCACAATCCGAGTGTTTGACTTTTGCATTTTTTTTCCAGATGCCCCGTATGCCTAGGCTATGCTACAAGGTGATTTTGAAGACTGAAAGACGCCGTTTGGGGATAGTAGCACCTTGAGACCACTTAAAGCTGTTTTACACACTCAATTTGTGACTGAAGAGAAAAAAAAAAAGCTCTAAATCACAATCCGAGAGTCCGGCCCATGCATCTATTTGTTCCCACACGTCCCTCAGTGCCTTGGCCATGCTACGTGTTGAGTCTGAAGTTCAAAGACGTCGATTGGGACAGTAACTTCTTAAAAGCACAGAACGCTGTTTTAAGCACTAGAAAGTTGAACAGACTAAGAAAAGTGCTTCAAATCACAATCCGAGAGTCTGGCTTGCACATTTTTTTCCCCACACGTTTCTTGTGCCCGTGTCGTCTTACAAGTTGATTTTGAACACTCAAAAATGTCCATTGGGGCTTGTAGCACTGTAAAATCATGAAAGACCATTTTAGGCACTCAAACTTTTGCTTGAGTGAAAAAAGGTCTCCAAATCACAATATACGAACCTGGAAAGTACGTTTTTTATTCTCACACAACCATTTTAATCACTCAAATTGTGACTCGAGTGAAACAATGCTTTGAATCCCAACTTGAGATTGCGGATCATGCTTTTTTTTTTTCCCCATATGTCCCTTGGGCCTAATCCGTGCTACATGTCAATTTTGAAGAACCAAAGATTCTGTTTGGGGATAGTAGTCTAGTAAGATGATGAAATGCCATTTAAGCACTCAAATTGTGACTCGAGTGAAAAAAAAAAAAATGCTTTGAATCACAATTCGAGTTTCCGCCTTTTGCATTTTGTTCCCTGATGTCCCTCGTGCGTAGGCCGTGCTACGAATTGATTTTGAAGACTCAAAGTCGCCGTTAGGGGCTGGTAGCACCGTAGGACTACTTAACGTCATTTTAATCACTAAAGTTGTGATTGAAAAGAAAAGAAAGCTCCAAATCACAATGCAAGAGTCTAGCTAATGCGTTCTTCTGTCCGGCTCATCCCTCGTGCTTAGCATTGTAAAAGGTGCCGATTGGTGCCTATAGCATCGTAAAACCACAGAATGCCATTTGAAGCACTCAAATTGTGACTTAACTAGAAAAATGTTTCAAATCACCATTCGAGAATCTGGCTCATGTGTTTTGTATTACCACACGTCCTTCCTGCCTAAACTGTGCTACGTGTCGATTTTGACAGCTTGACGATGCCAATTGGGGACTGTGGCACTATGAAGCCACGGAACTCCCTTTTAAGCACACAAATTGTAATTCCATTGAAAGAATGCTCAAAATTACAATCTAAGATTCCGGCTTGGGCTTTTATTGTGTCCACACGTCACTCATGCGCAAGCCGAGTTACGTGTCGATTTTGACTACTTAAGGACATCGAATTTGGAGTTTTTAAAGTTGGAAAGAGATGAATACAAATTTGAAATTGAGAAACTCAAGGCTATGGTGTCTGAGCTATGCAATACTCCAGTTAGTAACTCTTCATCCAAAAGCTGGGCAGATAAGGTTGAAGAGGAAGAGCAAACTTTTGTGGTGTGTTCTCCCCATGAAGTAGCCAGTGTCCAAGCCTCAGCTTGTAAAGAAGATGGGTATGGTTCTGGCAGAGAAGCTTGGAGCAAAGGAGGAAACTAATGTGGTGATTGCTTCCCATGTAGCAGCTGTAAATTTGGTGTCCATACCTCAGCTTGTGAAGAGGGAGGGTACTGTTCACGCACTTGGTGGAGAGAGTGCAAATACAAAGGTGATGGGGATGGGTCTTGTCTCCACTACTTTGGATTTAGGTAATGGGATGCAGCATGCTTGCATGGGTGAAGAGTGTGCAAATGCAAAGGGGATGGAGATAGGCCATGTCCCCACTACTTTAGACTTGAGAAATGGAGTGCAACATGCTTACTTGGGTGGAAGGAAAGCTGGAGAAAATTCTGTTGTGGCAGAATTTGCAGTCAACCAAGCATGGAGGTAGCATAGGAGGGACACGGTCAACGAACCTAGTGGAAAGAAAAGTGGTCCCAATGGTCCAAGTAAGTGGGTTTCCATTTTAAAGTCAAAGAAAGGCTCTTTTATGAATATTGAATATTTCAAACCTGAATTGGAAAATGATAGAGTTAAAGTTAAAGCCCCCTCGGATGTGACTGCCCAGGGTGCTGAGTTATGGGAAAATAATCTTGTTGGGTACTTTATGCAAAATAAACTACCCTTTAATTTAGTCAACAACATTGTCAAGAAATTATGGGATAAACATGGGTTTGAAAAATTGTTGACCACTGATAATGGGTTCTATTATTTCAAGTTTTCATCAGCTACGGGTTGTGAATGGGTCATTGAGAATGGACCATGGCACTTTGTTGGGCGTCCTATATGCCTAAGGAAATGGCGACTCAACATGAACCTTAGTAAGGATAGATGTAAATCAGTACCCATTTGGGTTAATTTCTATAATGTTCCTTTAGAATTGTGGACAGCAAGAGGCCTAAGTTATGTGGCTAGTGCAGTGGGGAAACCCCTATACCCGGATAACTTGACTGAAGAGTTAAAGAAATTAAACTTTGCTAGAATTTGGTTGGAAGTTAATGTTGAATCTAAGCTTCCAAATTCCTTTGATCTGGAGGTGGAAGGTAGAGGTGTTATTGAAATAGCTGTTGAGTACAATTGGGTTCCAAAGATTTGTGAAGTTTGCAAAGAATTTGGGCATGTAGTGAGCAAGTGCACAAAGGTGATTAAACAAGAATGGAAAGTTAAAAAGAATTCAATAGTAGAGATTGCAAATGAAGAGGGCTGGACAGAAGTTAAGCGCAAAGGGAAGGAGAATACTATTAATGAGGATACTATAAGTGCTCCAAGTTTAGCTGGTCCAAATGGTGTTGGGCAATTAGAGGAGATGCTTTCTACTACTCCGAGGGCAACAAATGTCATTCCAAGTGGTGCTTGCAGAGGTGATCAATTAGTCCCCATACAACCAGCCAATCTGATGATGAAACCTGTTGTTGAGGTCATAACTCTCAATAGATTTCAACAATTGGACAAGATGGAAGATGTTGAAGCCATGGAAACTAGTGAGGATGGTCAGTCAAATTTGATGGCAACTTCTATTGCAAATCCTCTCGGAGACAAGGCGGCGGTAGTGGATGAAGTTGATAGGAAGATACAAAAGAATAAGAGGAAGAATGAGAAGAGAAGAAGGCAGAGCTCAGCTAGTAGCTCTACGGGGAGCACCTCTTGTTCTAAGTAATTAATGTCGTTTGCTTGATGGAATGTGAGAGGTCTCAATGATCTCTCCAAGTAGAGAGAAATCAAAGATTTTGTTCGGTGCCACAACATTTGGTGTTTTGGTTTTGTAGAAACTAGAGTCAAGTTAGAGAATAGGGATTCAATCCGTCGTGGGCCGATGAAGAATTAGGATTTCATCCATAATTATAACACTAGTGGGGATGGTAGAATTTGGGTTGGGTGAAATTCGAATTTTGTGAAATTGGATGTTCTAAGCATGTCTAACCAAATTATTCATTGTAAGATCTTTCTTATTGAGCAGAAGATCCATTGCTACATTTCTTTCACTTATGGTTTACACACTGTAACACTTAGAAGGCAGCTTTGGAGGGATCTTGAGCAACATGCAAATCTGGTCTGTAATGAACCTTGGCTTGTCATGGGTGATTTTAATGCTATAAGATCTCCTTTTGAGAGAAGGAGGGAAGCATTGATTGGCCTGGTTTCATGGACGAATTTAACGAGTGTCTTGTGGAGGCTGAGCTAGATGATCTTCGATATGAGGGTTTCCATTTTACTTGGAACAATGGATGTGCTAAGAATTATATCCTAAGAAAAATTGATAGAGCTCTTGTTAACAGCTGCTGGAACTCTAATTTCTGATTTTCTTCAGCTGAATTCTTTCCTTTTGGGGTTTCAGATCATAGCCCTATTTTGGTTCGGTTGGGGCTCCATATGAAGGAAGGTACTAAACCATTTAAGTTCTTTAATTTTTGGGCTGAATATGAGGAGTTTTTGCCTACAGTGCAGCAAGCTTGGAATACTGTTGTTGATGGGTACCCAATGTACCGAGTTTGCAAGAAGCTGAAAATGGTGAAATCAAGTTTGAAGGAGCTAAATAAGAAAAAATGTTATGATATTTCACTGCGAGTTAATGAAGCTAGAGAGGAGTTGCTTAATCTTCAAAGACAGTTAGAGGCAAATGGTGGGGATCATGGGCTCTTGGCCAAGGATAAAGAAAGCCTTTCCAAACTTAACACTTTGAATAACCAAGAGGAGAGTTTTGCCAAGCAAAAGAGCAGAATTCTGTGGCTGAATGAAGGGGATCAAAACACCAATTTTTTCTTCAAGTCAGTAAGGAATAGAGCTAATAGGAATAAAATCTCCTCCATAAAGAAGGAAGGCGGCACTGTAGTGGAAGATATTAAAGAGGTCAACGAGGAATTTGTAAAGTACTTCCAGAACTTGTTGGGGAAGGAAAATGATGTGAAGTATCCAGGGAAGCAAGAACTTCAGCAATATGTTTGTAAAGTGATTTTTGAAGAAGCTGCTGCAAATATGGATAGGAATGTCACGGAAGATGAGATTAAGCAAGTGCTCTTTAACTTAAATCCAAACAAGGCCCCTGGTCCTGATGGCTTCAATGGTTTTTTCTTTAAGAAAGCTTGGCCTATAGTTGGAAAGGAGGTGGTTGCTGCCACTAAATCATTCTTTGATTCTGGTTGTTTGCTAAAGGAAGTTAATGCTACCATTGTAGCCTTAATCCCCAAAGTTCCTAATCCCACAACCTTAAAGGACTATCAACCTATCTCTTGTTGCAATACTCTATACAAATGCAGTACTAAGATTATTACGAATAGAATTAAGAGTTTGCTACCTCTGGTTATTAATGAAGCCCAATCAGCTTTTATTCAAGGAAGGAAGATTAGTGATAACAACTTACTTGCTCAAGAACTTATGAGAGGCTATCATAAGAACACCAAGTTGGCTAAATGTGTTGTGAAGGAAGATCTTATGAAGGCCTATAACTCAGTCAGATGGGAATTCATGTTGGATGTTTTGGAGCTTTTGGGATTTCCAGAGAAGCTAAGGAATTGGATACAGGCCTGCATCTCTACTCCTATGTACTCAATCAGCCTTAATGGTGCCTTGGCGGGTTTCTTTCCTGGAGCTAAAGGCCTGAGGCAAGGTGATCCTTTATCCCCTTACTTATTTGTAATTTGTATGAATGTCCTATCTCAAATTATTCAGCAGCAAGTAAAGAGGAACCCCAATTTTCAGTTTCAATGGAGATGCAAGAAAACTAGCTTAACTCACCTTTGTTTTGCTGATGACTTGATGCTTTATTACAAGGATGAGATTGCTTCTGCTAGGATTTTAAAGGAGGCTTTGGATATATTTTCTGAATTCTCAAGTCTTGTTCCAAATTGTGCCAAGAGTAATATATTTCTCACTGGTTTGGATGATCAAGGGAGAGAGCAATTGTTAAATCTCTTCAAGTTTCAGCCAGGTGTGCTTCCAATTCGATACCTAGGGGTTCCCCTAATTTCTTCTAAGCTGAAACCTGAAGATTGCAATAACTTGGTTGATAGAATTGTGAGTAAAGCCAAGTCTTGGACTGGTAAGTTCCTCTCTTATGCTGGCAGGTTGTAGCTCATCAAATCAGTCTTATTTAGCATGCAAAGCTACTGGTGTGCCCATTTCATTATGCCTAAGAAAGTTTTGAAGAAAATTGATCAATGCTTTAGAGCTTTTCTTTGGAAAGGGCCTGATTTAAAGAGTACTGGAGCTAAGGTTAATTGGGAAGAGGTTATTAAACCAAATGATGAAGGTGGTCTAGGCATAAAGAAGTTGGTGGATTGGAACCAAGCTAATATCACTAGATACATCTGGTTGTCATGCCAATCTTCTACAACCTCTTGTTGGGTGAAGTGGGTCAGAGCTAACCTTCCAGTTAGAAGTCAATTCTGGTTGGCTAAGGTTCCTTGGGATTGCTCTTGGACTTGGAGGAAAATTTTGCAGCTAAGAGATATCATTAGACTTTTGATCAAGTACAAAATTGGGGAAGGCTCACAGGTTTCCCTTTGGTATGATAACTGGCTGCCAATGGGGCCTATACATCAAAGAATGGGGGATAGGGTGATCTATGATTCTGGGCTAGGTAAAGAAGCAAAAGTTAGCGCTATTATTAGAGACAACCAGTGGCATTGGCCTATGGCAAATTCCATAGAGTTGATGGAGCTCAAGAGGTGTATGTCATGTATTCCACTTCCTAATAGATCTTGTACTGAACAAGCCATGTGGATTCTAGAAAAAAATCACCAATTTTCAGTTAGATCAGCTTGGCAAAGTATTAGAAGTCATAATCCTCAAGTGGAGTGGGCTGAAGTTGTTTGGTTTAAGAAGGCTATTCCTAGATATAGCTTCATCCTTTGGCTTGCTATTCGAGAAAGATTAGCCACCCAAGACAAACTTGCTGCCTATGGTACGTTAAATGACATGTGTTGTGTGTTTTGTAGAGATAAAATTGAAGACCACAACCATCTCTTCTTCCAGTGTTCAATCACCAACAGATTATGGTTGCAACTGCTAGCAAAATGTAAGGCCCAATGCTTGAGTAATGAGTGGCAAAGGATTGTATCTTGGGCTTGTACCTTGAAGGGGAAGGCTTTGAAGAATATTCTTTGCAAGTTAATGCTCTCCACCACTGTTTATTTCCTTTGGAGAGAAAGGAATGAGAGATTAATGGCTAACAAGTGTAGGGACATGAAGGCAATGCTCAATGATATAGTCTTTCAAGTTCGTAGTAGGATGGCTAGCTTGAGAGGCTTTCATGGAACGACACCAAATAGGGACCTCAAGCAAATATGGCGGATTCCCAATGATATTTTCAAGAACTACGGGCAACCATTCTTTGCTATTTGTTTAGTTTTTATAGTTGTTGAGCTAAGTTAGCTTCTTTGTATACTTTTCTTAGCTAGTGCTAGTTGGGTTCTGATGAGGACATCAAGGCTATCAAGACTCATGGACCGGTTCAAGTTCCAATTGGACTGGTGACAAGGGCACGAGCTAAGAGATTCAAAGAAGAGATGAATAACCTAGTCCGGAGAGTTCTACAACAAGGAGAAAATATGCTCACCACCAAGAATGAACAAAACTTGGTTTTACTACTCCAATTTGATCCGAGAGAGAACCAATCCACCATACACGTGCAAGGGAGGTCCCAATCAGATGTGGACTTATTTCACTAAGTCATATACGTCCAAGTGGGCTCACAATCTGATGTGGCTTAATTGATTAGCAATAAATCAGATGGAGATTCGAATTTGAAATTTGAATTTGAATTTTTTAATTTCCTTGATTTGGTTTGGTTTTGGAAAGGATTAGATTTATATTGATTTGGATCAGATTTGGAATGTGAGTAGATTTGGGAAAATACCAAATTTGGAAGATTGTATTGGCTAGGAAGTAATTAAGGAAATCTCCAAAGATTAGAATATTCTAGAGATCTTATCATGTAAGCCTATAAAAAGGCTCTTGGTTGTAAAATTCGAAATCAATGAATATTTTGTGAATTTTCTATATTCTTCTTGAGTTTCTTGAAGAACTAATCCGAACATATCAAGGGATTCCTTGTGGCGTTCAAACCAAACTTATCAAACGGATTATCCATTCCTGTTTGTGGCATCTTCACCATACCAAGGTTCTTGCTTTGCTAAGCAACGGGTCGCAGTTTCCTTCAAGCTTGTAGGTTCTTTGGTCCTGTTTTCCAGATTTGGTGTCGGGTTTCGTCACATTGTTGTCAGGATTCGTATCAGTTGGTATCAGAGCCCTACATTCCTCAGGTTTGCCTATCCTTTTTTTTTTTTGTTTCCTTGTCCAATCGTTCATCCTTTCTTGTTTCCCTTGTTTATCTTCGTTCTTTATTGAGTCTTCAATTCTAGTTGCTGGGTTCTTGGTTTTGTTCACTCTTTGAATCTGTTTTAGCAAAACAAAAAAAAAAAAAAGAAGGAAAAAACAAAAAAAAAAAAAAAGAGAACAGTTCGTACAAAAAAAAAAGAAAAAAGAGGACTGTACAAAGAGAGGACAGTTCGTAAAACAAAAAAACAAAAAAAAAAAAAAAAGAGAACAGTTCGTACAAAAAAAAAAAAAATAGAGTACCAGAACCCTTCTTGAATTTTTTTTTTTTTTTAGCCAATCCTGTTTCTTATATCCTAGACCTTTCTTTTCCAAAACCCCACCCTTGAGTTTCCAAAAAATATATATATATATATATATCTGATTCGTTGGGTTTGTTCTTGTTTTGAATTA
>CM065399.1:9242500-9260000 GCA_033060915.1 Euryodendron excelsum | reverse complement strand
TTACGAGTAAAATTTGATGACTCAAAGATGACGTTTGAGGCCTGTAGCACCTCCAAAACCATGAAATATGATTTTAAGCACTCAAATTGTGGCTTAAGGGAAAAATTATGCTAACTGACAAACGAATGGTTCAGCTCATTCCTTTTTGGGTCCCAAACGTCTCTCGTCCCCAAGCCGTGTTGCATGTCGATTTAGAAGACCCAATGATGCTGTCTCGGACCTGTATCACCTTAAAACAACAGAACACCGTTTTAAGCACTCAAATTCTAACTCAATTAAAAGAATGCTCCAAATCACGATCCGAGAGTTCGACTCCCGCGTCTTTCGTTCCCACGTGTCCCTCGTGCCTAGGTGCTACTACGTGTTCATTTTAAAGACTCAAAAATGCTGCTAGGGGCCTGTAGCATCGTAAAAGCATGAAACGCGTTTTTAAGCACTAAAATTGCGACTCAAGTGAATTATTTGCCGAATCACAATTCGAGATTTTGTTCCACATAATCATTTTTTTCACACGTTCCTCGTGCCGAGGCCGCCTTACGTGTTGATTTTGAACGCACAAAAACGTCGTTTGGGGCTTGTATCACTGCAAAATCATGGAAGGCCCCTTCAGGCACTCAAATTATGACTCTGGTGAAAAAAAAACTCCCAGTCACAATCTAAGAGTCCGGTGAGTGCGATTTCTTTCCAACGTCCCTGATGCCAAGGCCGTGTAACACGTTGATTTTAATGACTTAAACACCACATTTGTAGCCTGTGGCATCGTTAGGCCACAGAACACCGATTTAATCACTCAAACAGTGACTCGAGTGAAAAAATGCTTTAAATCACAATCCGAGTGTTTGACTTTTGCTTCTTTTTTTTCCAGAAGCGCCGTATGCCTGGGCTATGCCACAAGGTGATTTTGAAGACAAAAAGACGTCGTTTTGGGGGATAGTAGCACCTTGAGACCACTTAAAGCTGTTTTACACACTCGATTTGTGATTGAAGAGAAAAGAAAAAAAAAAAGCTCTAAATCACAATTCGAGAGTCCGGCCCATGCATCTATTTGGCCATGTTACGTGTTGAGTCTGAAGTTCAAAGACGTCGATTGGGATAGTAACTTCTTAAAAGCATAGAACGCTGTTTTAAGCACTAAAATTGTGAATAGACTAAGAAAAATGCTTCAAATCACAATCCGAGAGTCTGGCTCGCACATTTCTTTCCCCACACATTTCTTCTGCCAGTGTCGTCTTACAAGTTGATTTTGAACACTCAAAAATGTCCATTGGGGCTTGTAGCTCTATAAAATCATGAAAGACCATTTTAGGCACTCAAACTTTAACTTGAGTGAAAAAAGGTCTCTGAATCACAATATAAGAATCCGGAAAGTATGTTTTTTATTCTCACACGACCATTTTAATCACTCAAATTGTGACTCGAGCGAAACAATGCTTTGAATCCCAATTTGAGATTTGCGGCTCATGCTTTTTTTTTTTTCCCCCATATGTCCCTCGTGGCTACTCCATGCTACAGGTCAATTTTGAAGAATCAAAGATGCTGTTCGGTGATAGTAGCATAGTAAGGTGATGAAATGCCATTTTATGCACTCAAATTGTGACACGAGTGACAAACAATGCTTTGAATCACAATCCAAGTGTCCGCCTTTTGCATTTTGTTCCCTAATGGCCTCGTGCGTAGGCTGTGCTACGAATTGATTCTGAAGACTCAAAGTCGCCGTTAGGGGCTGGTAGCACCGTAGGACTACTTAACGTCATTTTAATCACTGAAAGTGTGACTGAAAAGAAAAGAAAGCTCCAAATCACAATGCGAGAGTCTGGCTGATGCGTTCTTCTGTCCGACTCGTCCCTCGTGCTTAGCATTGTAAAAGGTGCCGATTGGTGCCTATAGCATCGTAAAACCACAAAATGCCATTTGAAGCACTCAAATTGTGACTTGACTAGAATAATGTTTCAAATCATCATTCGAGAATCTGGCTCGTGTGTTTTGTATTACCACACGTCCTTCCTGCCGAAACCGTGCTACGTGTCAATTTTGACAGCTTGACGATGCCGATTGGGGGCTGTAGCACTATGAAGCCACGGAACTCCCTTTTAAGCGCACAAATTGTAATTCCGTTCAAAGAATGCTCAAAATTACAATCAAAGAGTTCGGCTCGGGCTTTTATTGTGTCCACATGTCACTCATGCCCAGGCCGGGTTACGTGTCGATTTGGACTACTTAGTGACGCCGGATGCCGTTTGAAGCACTGAAAATGTAACTAGATTGATAGAATGCTTCAAATCACAAACCAAGAGTTGGGCTCGTGCATTTTTGTTTCCCATATGTGCCTCGTGCCGAGGCCCGTCATATGTGTTGATTTACAATACTCAAAGACACTGTTAGCGATTTGTAGCATCGTAAAACAACAGAAAGTCATTTTAGGCAATGAAATTGTGAATCGAGTGAAAAATGCTCCCAGTCACAACCCGAGAGTCGAACACATGTGGTTTTTATTGCTACACGTCCCTCGTTCCTATGCCGTGCTACGTGTCGATTTTGACTACTCAACAATGCCGTTTGCTTATCGAAGCACAGTAAAATCACAGAATGCTGCTTTAAGCAGCCAGATTGGGACGTGAGTTAAAAAAATGCTACAAATCACAACCTGTGAGTCATGTCACGCATGTTTAGTTCCCTCACGTCCCTCGTGCTTAGGTCGTGCTACATGTTCATTTTTAAGACTCAGACACCGTTTAAGCCTATAGCACCATAAAACAACGAAACGCTGTTCTAAACTCTTAAACTGTGATTGGAGGGAACAAGTCCTCCACATGACAATCGGAGAGTCCAGCTTGTGCGTTTTTTTATTCCTGCTCGTCCTTCATCCTTAGGTTGTGTTAGGTGTTTATTTTGAAGACTCCAAGACGACGATATGTGCCTACAACATCGTAAAACCGTAGAACACCATTTTAAACACTCAATTTGTCACTTGACAGAAAAAATTCTTCAAATAACCATTCGAGAATCCGGCTTGTGTGTTTTTTATTACCACACGTCCCTCCTACCTACACCGTGCTACGAGTCAATTTTGACTACTCAACGACACTGATTGGGGCCAGTAGCCCCATAAAACCAGGGAACGCCGTTTTAAGCACTCAAATTGTAACTCGATTGAAAGAATTCTCAAAATTACATTCTAAGATTCTGGCTTGTGCTTCTTTTGTTCCCACACGTCATTCATGCCTAGGGCATGTTGCGTGTCGATTTTGACTGCTTAATGACACTAAATGGGGCCTGTAGTACCTTAAAACCACAGAATGCCGTTTTGAGAACTAAAAATGTAACACGATTGATAGAATGGTGCAAATCACAATCCAAGAGTTAGGCTCGTGCCTAGGCTGTGATATGTGTTGATTTTCAAGACTGAAAGACGCTGTTTGGGATCTATAGCATTGTAAAACCCCGGAAAGACCCTTTAAGCAGTCAAATTGTGATTTGCGTGAAAAATGCTCTCAATCACAATCTGAGGATCCAGCACAAGTGCTTTTTATTCCTACACGTCCCTTATTCCAAGATCGTGCTATGTGTCGATTTTGACTACTCAATGACTCCATTTGGTGCTCTATGCACCCTAAAAACATGGAACGCCGTTTTAAGCACTAAGATTGTGACTTGGTTTAAAAAAATGCTACAAATCACAATTCGTGACGCAAGTTCAAGCATTTTTTCTTCCCAAATGTCCGTCCTGCCTTGGCTGTGCTATATGTTCATTTTTAAGACTGAAAGATGTCATTTGGGCCTGCAGCACCGTAAAAAGGCGGAATGCTGTTTTAAACTCTTAAATTGTGACTCGAGGGAAAAGTGCTTCGCAACACAATTGAGGAGTCCGGCTGGTGTGTTTTTTTTTCTCAGTGCGTCCCTCATACCTAGGCTGTCGTACGTGTTGATTTTGAAGACTTAAAGACGCAACTTGGGATCTATAGCATTGTAACACCTCGGAACGCCATTTTAAGTTCCTAATTTATATATTAATTAAAAAAAATACTCCAAATCACAATCCTAGAGTCCAGCTCCTGTCTTTTTTTGTTCATACAGGTGCCTTGTTCCTAAGCCATGTCACGTGTTGATTTTGACAACTTAATGATGCTATTTTGGGGCCTGCAATACCATAAACCACGAAATGCCATCTTAAGCACTAAAATTGTCAACCGAGTGACAAAATGTTACTAATCGCAATCTGAGAGTCTGGCTCATGTATTTTCTGCTCCCACACGTCCCTCGTGCCTAGACCGTGTTATGAGTAAATTTTGATGACTCAAAGATGACGTTTGGGGCCTGTAGCACCTCCGAAACCATGAAATATGATTTTAAGCACTCAAATTGTGGCTCAAGGGAAAAATTACGCTAACTGACAAACGAATGGTTCAGCTCATTCCTTTTTGGGTCCCAAACGTCTCTCGTCCCCAAGCCGTGCTGCATGTCGATTTAGAAGACCCAATGATGCTGTCTCGGACCTGTATCACCTTAAAACAACAGAACACCGTTTTAAGCACTCAAATTCTAACTCAATTAAAAGAATGCTCCAAATCACGATCTGAGAGTTCGACTCCTGCGTCTTTGGTTCCCACGTGTCCCTCGTGCCTAGGTCGTACTACATGTTCATTTTAATAACACAAAAATGCTGCTAGGGGCCTGTAGCATCGTAAAAGCATGAAACGCGTTTTTAAGCACTAAAATTGTGACTCAAGTGAAATATGCGCCAAATCACAATTCGAGATTCTGGCCCACGTAATCATTTTTTTCACACATTGCTCGTGCAGAGGCCGCCTTATGTGTTGATTTTGAACGCACAAAAACGTCATTTGGGCTTGTATTACTGCAAAATCATGGATGGCCCCTTCAGGCACTCAAATTATGACTGGTGAAAAAAAACTCCCAATCACAATCTAAGAGTCCGGTGAGTGCGATTTCTTCCCAACGTCCCTCATGCCAAGGCCGTGTAACACGTTGCTTTTAAAGACTTAAACAGCACATTTGCAACCTGTAGCATCGTTAGGCCACAGAACACCGATTTAATCACTCAAATAGTGACTCGAGTGAAAAAATGCTTTAAATCACAATCCGAGTGTTTGACTTTTGTGTTTTTTTTCCAGATGCCCCGTATGCCTGGGCTATGCTACAAGGTGATTTTGAAGATAGAAAGACGCCGTTTTTGGGGATAGTACCGTCTTGAGTACACTTAAAGCTATTTTACACACTCGACTTGTGATTGAAGAGAAAAGAAAAAAAAAGCTCTAAATCACATTCCGGGAGTCCGGCCCATGCATCTATTTGGCCATGCTATGTGTTGTGTCTGAAGTTCAAAGACGTCGATTGGGACAGTAGCTTCTTAAAAGCACAGAACGCTGTTTTAAGCACTAAAATTGTGAATAGACTAAGAAAAATGCTTCAAATCACAATTCGAGAGTCTGGCTCGCACATTTCTTTCCCCACACGTTTCTTGTGCCCGTGTCATCTTCCAAGTTGATTTTGAACACTCAAAAATGTCCATTGGGGCTTGTAGCACTGTAAAATCATGAAAGACCATTTTAGGCACTCAAACTTTAACTTGAGTGAAAAAAGGTGTCCAACTCACAATATAAGAACCTGGAAAGAACGTTTTTTATTCTCACACAGCCATTTTAATCACACAAATTGTGACTCGAGTGAAACAATGCTTTGAATCCCAATTTGAGATTGCGGCTCATGCTTTTTTTTTTTGTCCCCCATATGTCGCTCGTGCCTAATCCGTGTTACATGTCAATTTTGAAGAATCAAAGATGTTGTTCGGTGATAGTAGCATAGTAAGATGATGAAATGCCATTTTAAGCACTCAAATTGTGTCTCGAGTGACAAACAGTGCTTTGAATCACAATCCAAGTGTCCGCCGTTTGCATTTTGTTCCCTGATGTCCCTCGTGCATAGGCCGTGCTACGAATTGATTCTAAAGACTCAAAGTCGCCGTTAAGGGCAGGTAGCACCGTAGGACTACTTAACGTCGTTTTAATCACCGAAAGTGTGACTGAAAAGAAAAGAAAGCTCCAAATCATAATGCGAGAGTCTGGCTTATGCGTTCTTCTGTCCGGCTCGTCCCTCGTGCTTAGCATTGTAAAAGGTGCCGACTGGTGCCTATAGTATCGTAAAACCACAGAATGCCATTTGAAGCACTCAAATTCTGACTTGACTAGAAAAATGTTTCAAATCACCATTCAAGAATCTGGCTCGTGTGCTTTGTATTACCACACATCCTTCCTGCCTAAACCGTGCTACGTGTCGATTTTAACAGCGTGATCGATGCCAATTGGGGACTGTAGCACTATGAAGCCACGGAACTCCCTTTTAAGCGCACAAATTGTAATTCCGTTCAAAGAATGCTCAAAATTACAATCTAAGAGTTCGTCTTGGGCTTTTATTGTGTCCACATGTCACTCATGCCCAGGCGGGGTTACGTGTCGATTTTGACTACTTAATGACGCCGGATGCCGTTTGAAGCACTGAAAATGTAACTAGATTGATAGAATGCTTCAAAACACAAACCAAGAGTTGGGCTCGTGCATTTTTGTTTCTCATATGTGCCTCGTGCCGAGGCCCGTCATATGTGTTGATTTACAATACTCAAAGACACTGTTAGGGATTTGTAGCATCGTAAAACAACAGAAAGTCGTTTTAAGCAATGAAATTGTGAATCGAGTGAAAAATACTCCCAATCACAACCCGAGAGTCGAACACATGTGGTTTTTATTGCTACACGTCCCTCGTTCCTATGCCGTGCTACGTGTCGATTTTGACTACTCAACGATGCCGTTTGCTTATCGAAGCACAATAAAATCACAGAATGCTGCTTTAAGCAGCCAGATTGTGACATGAGTTAAAAAAATGCTACAAATCACAACTTGTGAGTCTTGTCACGCATGTTTAGTTCCCTCACGTCCGTCATGCTTAGGTCGTGCTACCTGTTCATTTTTAAGACTCAGACACCGTTTAAGCCTATAGCACCATAAAACATCGAAACGTTGTTCTAAACTCTTAAACTGTGATTGGAGGGAACAAGCCCTCCACATGACAATCGGAGAGTCCAGCTTGTGCGTTTTTTTGTTCCTGCTCGTCCCTCGTGCTTAGGTTGTGTTAGGTGTTAATTTTGAAGACTCCAAGACGACGATATGTGTCTACAGCATCATAAAACTGTAGAACATGGTTTAAAACACTCAAATTGTAACTTGACAGAAAAAATGCTTCAAATCACCATTCGAGAATCCGGCTCGTGTGTTTTTTATTAGCACACGTCCCTCCTACCTACACCGTGCTACGAGTCAATTTTGACTACTCAACGACACTGATTGGGGCCAGTAGCACCATAAAACCATGGAACGCCGTTTCAAGCACTCAAATTGTAACTCGATTGAAAGAATTCTCAAAATTACAATCTAAAAGTCCGGCTTGTGCTTGTTTTGTTACCAAACGTCATTCATGCCTAGGGCATGTTACGTGTCGATTTTGACTGCTTAATGACACTAAATGGGGCCTGTAGTACCTTAAAACCACAGAATGCCATTTTGAGAACTAAAAATGTAACACGATTGATAGAATGGAGCAAATCACAATCTGAGAGCTAGGCTCGTGCCTAAGCCATCATATGTGTTGATTTTCAAGACTGAAAGACGCTGTTTGGGATCTATAGCATTGTAAAACCCCGGAAGACCTTTTAAGCAGTCAAATTGTGATTTGGGTGAAAAATGCTCTCAATCACAATCTGAGGATCCAGCACAAGTGCTTTTTATTCCCACACGTCCCTTATTCCAAGATCGTGCTACGTGTCGATTTTGACTACTCAATGACTCCATTTGGTGCTCTACGCACCCTAAAAACATGGAACGCTGTTTTAAGCGCTTAGATTGTGACTTGGTTTAAAAAAATGCTACAAATCACAATCCGTGATGCAAGTTCAAGCATTTTTTGTTCCCAAATGTCCGTCCTGCCTTGGCTGTGCTATGTGTTCATTTTTAAGACTGAAAGATGTCATTTGGGCCTGTAGCACCGTAAAAAGGCGAAATGCTGTTTTAAACTCCTAAATTGTCACTCGAGGGAAAAGTGCTTCACAACACAATTGAAGAGTCCGGCTGGTGTGTTTTTTTTTCTCAGTGCGTCCCACGTACCTAGGCTTGTCGTACGTGTTGATTTTTGAAGACTTAAAGACGCAACTTGGGATCTATAGCATTGTAACACCTCGGAATGCCATTTTAAGCGCCTAATTTGTATCTTAATTAAAAAAAAAATACTCCAAATCACAATCCTAGAGTCTAGCTCCTGTCTTTTTTTGTTCATATAGGTGCCTTGTTCCTAAGCCATGTCACGTGTTGATTTTGACAACTTAATGACGCTATTTTGGGGCCTATAATACCATAAACCACGAAATGCCATCTTAAGCTCTAAAATTGTCAACTGAGTGACAAAATGTTACAAATCGCAATCTGAGAGTCTGGCTCATGTATTTTCTGCTCCCACACGTCACTCGTGCATAGACCGTGTTACGAGTAAATTTTGATGACTCAAAGATGACGTTTGGGGCCTGTAGCACCTCCGAAACCATGAAATATGATTTTAAGCACTCAAATTGTGGCTCAAGGGAAAAATTACGCTAACTGACAAACGAATGGTTCAGCTCATTCCTTTTTGGGTCCCAAACGTCTCTCATCCCCAAGCCGTGTTGCATGTCGATTTAGAAGACACAATGATGCTGTCTTGGACCTGTATGACCTTAAAACAACAAAACACCGTTTTAAGCACTCAAATTCTAACTCAATTAAAAGAATGCTCCAAATCACGATCCGAGAGTTCGACTCCTGCGTCTTTCGTTCCCACGTGTCCCTCGTGCCTAGGCCGTACTACGTGTTCATTTTAAAGACTCAAAAATGCTGCTAGGGGCCTGTAGCATCGTAAAAGCATGAAACGCGTTTTTAAACACTAAAATTGTGACTCAAGTGAAATAAGTGCCAAATCACAATTCGAGATTTTGGCCCTCATAATCATTTTTTTCACACGTTCCTCGTGCCGAGGCCGCCTTACGTGTTGATTTTGAACGCACAAAAACGTCGTTTGGGGCTTGTATCACTGCAAAATCATGGAAGGCCCCTTCAGGCACTCAAATTATGACTCTGGTGAAAAAAAACTCCCAATCACAATCTAAGAGTCCGGTGAGTGCGATTTCTTTCCAACGTCCCTCATGCCAAGGCCGTGTAACATGTTGATTTTAAAGACTTAAACACCACATTTGCAGCCTGTAGCATCGTTAGACCACAGAACACCGATTTAATCACTCAAATAGTGACTCGAGTGAAAAAATGCTTTAAATCACAATCCGAGTGTTTGACTTTTGCGTTATTTTTCCAGATGCCCCGTATGCCTGGGCTATGCCACTAGGTGATTTTGAAGACAAAAAGACGCCGTTTTTGGGGATAGTAGCACCTTGAGACCACTTAAAGCTGTTTTACACACTCGATTTGTGATTGAAGAGAAAAGAAAAAAAAAAAAGCTCTAAATCACAATCCGAGAGTCCAGTCGATGCATCTATTTGGCCATGCTACGTGTTGAGTCTGAAGTTCAAAGACGTCAATTGGGACAGTAACTTCTTAAAAGCACAGAACGCTGTTTTAAGCACTAAAATTGTGAATAGACTAAGAAAAATGCTTCAAATCACAATCCGAGAGTCTGGCTCGCACATTTCTTTCCCCACACGTTTCTTCTGCCCGTGTCGTCTTACAAGTTGATTTTGGACACTCAAAAATGTCCATTGGGGCTTGTAGCTCTGTAAAATCATGAAAGACCATTTTAGGCACTCAAACTTTAACTGGAGTGAAAAAAGGTCTCCGAATCACAATATAAGAACCTGGAAAGTACGCTTTTTATTCTCACACAACCATTTTAATCACTCAAATTGTGACTCGAGCGAAACAATGCTTTGAATCCCAATTTGAGATTGCGGCTCATGCTTTTTTTCCCCCATATGTCCCTCGTGCCTAATCTGTGCTACAGGTCAATTTTGAAGAATCAAAGATGCTGTTCGGTGATAGTAGCATAGTAAGATGATGAAATGCCATTTTATGCACTCAAATTGTGACACGAGTGAAAAACAATGCTTTGAATCACAATCCAAGTGTCCGCCTTTTGCATTTTGTTCCCTGATGTCCCTCGTGCATAGGCCGTGCCACGAATTGATTCTGAAGACTCAAAGTTGCCGTTAGGGGCTGGTAGCATCATAGGACTACTTAACGTCGTTTTAATCACTGAAAGTGTGACTTAAAAGAAAAAAAAAAAAGCTCCAAATCACAATGCGAGAGTGTGGCTGATGCGTTCCTCTGTTCGGCTCGTCCCTCGTGCTTAGCATTGTAAAAGGTGCCGACTGGTGCCTATAGCATCATAAAACCACAGAATGCCATTTGAAGCACTCAAATTCTGACTTGACTAGAAAAATGTTTCAAATCACCATTCGAGAATCTGGCTCGTGTGTTTTGTATTACCACACGTCCTTCCTGCCTAAACCGTGCTACGTGTCGATTTTGACAACTTGACCGATGCCGATTGGGGACTATAGCACTATGAAGCCACGGAACTCCCTTTTAAGCACACAAATTGTAATTCCGTTGAAAGAATGCTCAAAATTACAATGTAAGAGTTCGGCTTGGGCTTTTATTGTGTCCACATGTCACTCATGCCCAGGCGGGGTTACGTGTCGATTTTGACTACTTAATGACGCCGGATGCCGTTTGAAGCACTGAAAATGTAACTGGACTGATAGAATGCTTCAAATCACAAACCAAGAGTTGGGTTCGTGCATTTTTGTTTCCCATATGTGCCTCGTTGTTGCGCCCATATTTTTTGCACTTGAGGAATACTCACAAAAGTGGAAAAAATGCTGTACTCTCTCGTTAAAACTCACCCTCCTAGAACAATGAGTGCAACTAGGTTGAATTGAAAATCGATTTGAAATAAGGGCTTTTGAAAAAGATTCGGAGTCGCCACCTAACTTGATTAAGGTGAGTTAGGTTCCCTAAAAACTAAGAATAATCTGAAGACTACACTTAGGGTTTTTAGAAAACGATTTTGAAAATATCTCCTCAAGAGAGGGTTTTTTTAGGAAAACGGGTTGTTTGACAACCTTTGGAAAACGTTTAGCCCTTTTTGAAAAATAACTCCTTTTGGTCTATGAAAACAGTGATCTAGGTTCGAAGGTTGGTTACGTGTAGGGAAGACGCACTAAGCTATCACCCTACTCCGCCCTTTCGGTACCTACATGTCAATCTACCCTAAATTCACCTACGAGAGTCTTCGACTAACTATAGTTCAATCCTATCCACTTTGGAAAACAATGTTTGAAACCGAAATTAATATGATGCATGATATGCACGTGTAAGAAAAGAGAATTGAAAAAATAGATTTGGAAAAAGATTTGATTTGATTTGAAAGAGATTTAAAATTGGATAGATTTGAAAAGTTTTGGAAATTGAAAGTAGAGATTTGAAAATAAAAATTTGAAATTGAAAATTTGAAAATAGATTGGAGATTTGGAAAAATTTTGAAATTTGGAAAATATGGAGAAATTTAAAATTTGAAAGAAGTTGTGGAATTTGAGATTTGAAAAAGTTGTGGAAATAGAAACTTGAAAAATGTTATGACGACACCCATGAGGGTGGAATTGAAAGTTTGAAAAGTGTTGTGACCGCACCTATGAATGTTGCCTACGTATCCCTTTGGGAGAATCAGGTCAGTCGTAGTTCGGATCGAAATCCGATTGAAAATAGAATGTTTGATTGGAAGAAAGAGATTGAATTGAAAATTGAATTTGATTTGAAATTAGAAAAGGAGATCGGAATTTGAAATTTTGGAAAAGAAAAGATTGAATTTTGATTTGAAAAGATAGAACTTGGAAGAGAGATTTAGACTTATTTTGGAAAGATGGAGGGTTTCCTTTCTAAATTCAAAACTTTCTAAATTTGAAACTTTCTTAAGTTAAGACTTTCTAAATCTAAAAACTTTCTAAATTCTAAACTCTCTTAAATTTCAAATCTTTCCAAATCTAAGACTTTTCTAAACTCAAAACTTTCTTAATTTAAGACTTTCTTAAGTTGAAACTTTCTTAATTCAAACATTTCCTAAATTGAAAACTTTTCTTTTTCAAACCTTTTCTAAAACGAAACTTTCCTACTTTCTAAATTCAAAACTTTTCAATTTTTTAAACTTTCTTAAATTCAAAACTTTCCTAAAGTGAAAACTTTCTTAAACCTAAAACTTTCCTAATTCAAAACTTTCTTAATTCGAAACTTTTCAAAAATGAAACTTTCCTAATTCGAACCTTTCCTAAATCTAATCTTTCTTAAACTCTTGAGTCTTTCCTAAGTCTCATCTTTCTTAAGTCTAGGTTTTCTTAAACCTTCTCTTTTCCAAAATAAGTCCAAATCTATCTTTCCAAAGCAAGTTCAATCTTTTCTAAAATTTCAATTTCAAATCTCCTTTTCTAATTTCAAATCAAATCCAATTTTCAATTCAATCTTCTTCTTAAAATCAACTCTTCTATTTTCAGTCGGATTCCGGTCCGAACTACGACTGACCTGATTCCCCCAAAGGGATACGTAGGCAACCTTCATAGGTGCGGTCACAATACTTTTCAAACTTTCAATTCCACCCTCATGGGTGCGATTTTCAAAATCTTTTCAAATCTCAAATTCCAATCTATTTTCAAAATTTCAATTTCAAAATTTCTATTCTCAAATTCCTATTTCCAAGTTTTCAAACTTTCCAATTTCAATTCCATCTCTTCAAATCTATTTTCAAATCAAATTCTTTTCAAATCTATTTTTCAATTCTCTCTTATTTTGCACTTACATATCATGCATCATGTTAGTTTTTTTTTTAAACATTATTTTTCAAAGTGGATAGGATTGAACTATAGTTAGTCGAAGACTCTCATAGGTGAACATAGGGTAGATTGACATGTAGGTACCGAAAGGGCGGGGTAGGGTGATAGCTTAGTGCATCTTCCCTACACGTAACCAACCTCCGAAGCTAGATCACTGATTTCAAAGACCAAAAGGAGTTATTTTTCAAAAAGGACTAAATGTTTTCCAAAGGTTGCCAAACAACCTGTTTTCTTTAAAACCCTCTCTTGAGGAGATATTTTCAAAATTATTTTTCAAAAACCCTAAGCGTAGTCTTCGGATTATTCTTAGTTTTTAGGTGACCTAACTCACCTTAATCAAGTTAGGTGGCGACTCCGAATTTTTTTCAAAAGCCCTTTATTCAAACTTGTTTTCAATTCAAACCTAGTCGCACTCATTCTTCTAGGAGGGTGAGTTCTAACGAGAGAGTACAACATTTTTCCCGCTTGTGTGAGTATTCCTCGAGTGCGAAAAATCCGGGCGCGATAGTCACGTGTTGAATTTGACAACTTAATGACGCTATTTGGGGCCTGTAATACCATAAACCACGAAATGCCATTTTAAGCACTCAAATTGTCAACCGAGTGAAAAAATGTTACAAATTGCAATTTGAGAGTCTGGCTCGTGTGTTTTCTGCTGCCACACGTTCCTTGTGCCTAGACCGTGTTACAAGTAAATTTTGATGACTCAAAGATGACGTTTGAGGCCTATAGCACCTTCGAAACCATGAAATATGACTTTAAGCACTCAAATTGTGGCTCAAGGGAAAAATTACTCTAACTGACAAAGGAATGGTTCAGCTCATTCGTTTTTGGGTACTAAACGTCCCTCGTCCCCCTACCGTGCTGCATGTCGATTTAGAAGACTCAATGATGCTATCTCAGACCTGTGTCACCTTAAAACAACAGAACACCGTTTTAAGCACTCAAATTCTCACTCAATTAAAAGAATGCTCCAAATCACGATCCGAGAGATCGACTCCTGCGTCTTTCGTTCCCACGTGTCCCTCGTGCCTAGGCCGTACTACGTGTTCATTTTAAAGACATAAAAATGCTGCTAGGGGCCTGTGGCGTCGTAAAAGCATGAAACGCGTTTTTAAGCACTAAAATTGTGACTCAAGTGAAAAATGCACCAAATTGTGACTCACATAATCATTTTTTTCACATGTTCCTCGTGCCGAGGTCACCTTGCGTGTTGATTTTAAACCCACAAAAACGTCGTTTGGGGCTTCTATCACTTCAAAATCGTGGAAGGCCCCTTCAGACGCTCAAATTATGACTGTGGTGAAAAAAAAAAAACTCCCAATCACAATCTAAGAGTCTGGTGAGTGCGATTTTTTTCCAACGTCCCTCATGCCAAGGCCATGTAACACGTTGATTTTAAAGACTTAAACACCACATTTGCAGCCTGTAGCATCGTTATACCACAGAACACCGATTTAATCACTCAAATAGTGACTCGAGTGAAAAGAATGCTTTAACTCACAATCCGAGTGTTTGACTTTTGCGTTGTTTTTCCAGATGCCCCTTATATGCCTAGGCTATGCTACAAGGTGATTTTGAAGACTGAAAGATGCCGTTTGGGGATAGTTGCACCTTGAGACCACTTAAAGCTGTTTTACACACTCAATTTGTGACTGAAGGATAAAAAAAAAAAAGCACTAAACCACAATCCGAGAGTCCGGCCCATGCATCTATTTGTTCCCACATGTCCCTCATTGCCTTGGCCATGCTACGTGTTGAGTCTGAAGTTTAAAGACGTCGATTGGGAAAGTAACTTCTTAAAAGCACAGAACGCTGTTTTATGCATTAGAATTGAGAACAAACTAAGAAAAATGCTTCAAATCACAATCCGAGAGTCTGGCTCGCACATTTTTTTCCCCACACGTTTCTTGTGCTCGTGTCATCTTACAAGTTGATTTTGAACACTCAAAAATGTCCATTGGGGCTTGTAGCACTGTAAAATCAAGAAACACCATATGTCCACTCAAATTGTGACTCGAGTGAAACAACGCTTTGAATCCCAATTTAAGATTGCGGCTCATGCTTTTTTTTTTTCCCCATATGTCCCTCGTGCCTAATCTGTGCTACTTGTCAATTTTGAAGAATCAAAGATGCTGTTTGGGGATAGTAGCATAGTAAGATGATGAAATGCCATTTTATGCACTCAAATTGTGACTCGAGTGAAAAAATGCTTTGAATCACAATCCAAGTGTCCGCCTTTCGCATTTTCTTCCCTGATGTCCCTCATGCGTAAGCCGTGCTACGAATTGATTTTGAAGACTCAAAGTCGCCGTTAGGGGCTGGTAGCACCATAGGACTACTTAACGTCGTTTGAATCACTAAAATTGTGACTAAAAAGACAAGAAAGCTCCAAATCACAATGCAAGAGTCTCGCTGATGCATTCTTCTGTCAGGCTCGTCCCTTGTGCTTAGCATTGTAAAAGATGCCGATTGGGCCTATAGCATCGTAAAATCACAGAATGCCATTTGAAGCCTCAAATTGTGACTTGACTAGAAAAATGTTTCAAATCACCATTCAAGAATCTGGCTCGTTTGTTTTGTATTACCACACATCCCTCCTGCCTAAACCGTGCTACGTGTAGATTTTGACAGCTTGACGATGCCGATTTGGGACTGTAGCACTATGAAGCCACGAAACTCCCTTTTAAGCACACAAATTGTAATTCCATTAAAAGAATGCTCATAATTACAATCAAAGAGTCCGGCTTGGGCTTTTATTGTGTCCACACGTCACTCATGCCCAGGCTAGGTTACTGTCGATTTTGACTACTTAATGACGCTAAATGGGGTATTTAGTACCTTAAAACCACAGAATGCCGTTTTAAGCACTAAAAATGTAACTGGATTGATAGAACGCTTCAAATCACAAACCAAGAGTTGGGCTCGTGCATTTTTGTTTCCCACATGTGCCTCGTGTCGAGGCCCGTCATATGTGTTGATTTACAATACTCAAAGATGCTGTTAGGGATTTGTAGCGTCGTAAAGCAGCAGAAAGTCATTTTAAGCAATGAAATTGTGAATCGAGTGAAAAATGCTCCCAATCACAATCCAAGAGTCCAACATATGTGGTTTTTATTGCTAGACGTCTCTCGTTCCTATGCCGTACTATGTGTCGATTTTGACTGCTCAACGATGCCATTTGCTTATCGAAGCACTGTCAAGTCTTGTCACGCATGTTTAGTTCCCTCACGTTCCTCATGCTTAGGCCGTGCTACTTGTTCATTTTTAAGACTCAGACACTGTTTAAGCCTATAGCACCATAAAACAATGGAACGCTGTTTTAAACTCTTAAACTGTGATTGGAGGGAAGAAGTCCTCCACATGACAATCGGTGAGTCTAGCCTGTGCGTTTGTTTGTTCCTGCTCGTCCCTCATGCTTAGGTTGTGTTAGGTGTTTATTTTGAAGATTCAAAGACGACAATATGTGCCTACAACATCATAAAACCGTAGAACACCGTTTAAAACACTCAAATTGTCACTTGACTGAAAAAATGCTTCAAATCACCATTCGAGAATCCGGCTCGTGTGTTTTTCATTACCACACGTCCCTCCTACCTACACCACGTTACGAGTCGATTTTGACTACTCAACGACACTGATTGGGGCCAGTAGCACCATAAAACCGTGGAACGCTGTTTTAAGCACTCAAATTCAAACTCGATTGAAAGAATTCTCAAAATTACAATCTAAGAGTCCGGCTTGTGCTTCTTTTGTTCCTACATGTCATTCATGCCTAGGGCATGTTACGTGTCGATTTTGACTGCTTAATGACACTAAATGGGGCCTGGAGTACCTTAAAACCGTAGAATGCCGTTTTAAGAACTGAAAATGTAACACGATTGATAGAAAGGTGCAAATCACAATCCGAGATTTAGGCTCGTGTGTTTTTTGTCGCCACACGTGCCTCATGCCTAGGCCGTCATATGTGTTGATTTTCAAGACTGAAAGACGCTATTTGGGATCTATAGCATTGTAAAACCCCAAAAAGACGTTTTCAGCAGTCAAATTGTGATTTCGGTGAAAAATGCTCTCAATCACAATCTGAGGATCCAGCACAAGTGTTTTTTATTCCTACACGTCCCTTATTCCAAGATCGTGCTACATGTCGATTTTGACTACTCAATGACTCCATTTGGTGCTCTACGCACCCTAAAAACATGGAACGCCATTTTAAGCACTCAGATTGTGACTTGGTTTAAAAAAAATGCTACAAATCACAATCCGTGACACAAGTTCATGCATTTTTTGTTCCCAAATGTCCGTCCTGCCTTGGCTATGCTATGTGTTCATTTTTAAGACTGAAAGATGTCATTTGGGCCTGTAGCACTGTAACAACACGGAATGCTGTTTTAAACTCTTAAATTGTGACTTGTGGGAAAAGTGCTTCACAACACAATTGGAGAGTCCAGCTGGTGTGTTTTTTTTTCTTAGGGCGTCCTTCGTACCTAGGCTGTCATAGGTGTTGATTTTGAAGACTTAAAGACGCCACTTGGGATCTATAGCATTGTAACACCTCGGAATGCCATTTTA
>CM065399.1:9155000-9232500 GCA_033060915.1 Euryodendron excelsum | reverse complement strand
CTACGTGTCGATTTTGACAGCTTGACGATGCCGATTCGGGACTGTAGCACTATGAAGCCACGGAACTCCCTTTTAAGCACACAAATTGTAATTCCATTGAAAGAATGCTCATAATTACATTCTAAGAGTCCGGCTTGGGCATTTATTGTGTCCACATGTCACTCATGCCCAGGCTGGGTTACGTGTTGATTTTGACTACTTAATGACGCCAAATGGGGCATGCAGTACCTTAAAACCACAGAATGCCATTTTAAGCACTAAAAATGTAACTAGATTGATCGAACGCTTCAAATCACAAACCAAGAGTTGGGCTCGTGCATTTTTGTTTCCCATATGTGCCTCGTGCCGAGGCCCATCATATGTGTTGATTTACAGTACTCAAAGACGCTGTTAGGGATTTGTAGCAACGTAAAACAACAGAAAGTCATTTTAAGCAATGAAATTGTGAATCGAGTGAAAAATGCTCCCAATCACAATCCGAGAGTCCAACACATGTGGTTTTTATTGCTAGACGTCTCTCGTTCCTATGTCGTACTACGTGTCGATTTTGACTGCTCAACATGCTGTTTGCTTATCGAAGCACAGTAAAATCACAGAATGCTGTTTTAAGCACCCAGATTGTGACGTGAGTTAAAAAAAAATGTTACAAATCACACCTGTGAGTCCTGTCACGCATGTTTAGTTCCCTCACGTCCCTCATGCTTAGGCCGTGCTACATGTTCATTTTTAAGACTCAGGCACCGTTTAAGCCTATAGCACCACAAAACAATGGAACGCTGTTTTAAACTCTTAAACTGTGATTGGAGGGAAGAAGTCCTCCACATGACAATCGGTGAGTCCAGCCTGTGCGTTTGTTTGTTCCTACTCGTCCCTCGTGCTTAGGTTGTGTTAGGTGTTTATTTTGAAGACTCAAATATGACAATATGTGCCTACAATATCATAAAACCGTAGAACACTGTTTAAAACACTCAAATTGTCACTTGACTGAAAAAATGCTTCAAATCACCATTTGAGAATCCGGCTCGTGTGTTTTTTATTACCACACGTCCCTCCTACCTACATCGTGTTACAAGTCGATTTTGACTACTCAACGACACTGATTGGGGCTAGTAGCACCATAAAACCATGGAACGCCGTTTTAAGCACTCAAATTGTAACTCGATTGAAAGAATTCTCAAAATTACAATCTAAGAGTCCAGCTTGTGCTTCTTTGGTTCCCACACGTCATTCATGGCTAGGGCATGTTACGTGTCGATTTTGACTGCTTAATGACACTAAATGGGGCCTGTAGTACCTAAAAACCGTAGAATGCCGTTTTAAGAACTAAAAATGTAACACGATTGATAGAATGGTGCAAATCACAATCAAAGAGTTAGGCTCATGCGTTTTTTGTCGCCACACGTGCCTCGTGCCTAGGCCGTCATATGTGCTGATTTTCAAGACTGAAAGACGCTGTTTGGGATCTATAGCATTGTAAAACCCCGAAAAGACATTTTCAGCAGTCAAATTGTGATTTGGGTGAAAAATGCTCTCAATCACAATCTGAGGATCCAACACAAGTGCTTTTTATTCCTACACGTCCCTTATTCCAAGATTGTGCTACGTGTCGATTTTGACTACTTAATGACTTCATTTGGCGCTCTACGCACCATAAAAACATGGAACGCCATTTTAAGCACTCAGATTGTGACTTGGTTTTAAAAAAATGCTACAAATCACAATCCGTGACACAAGTTCATGCATTTTTTGTTCCCAAATGTTCGTCCTGCCTTGGCTGTGCTATGTGTTCATTTTTAAGACTGAAAGATGTCATTTGGGCCTATAGCACCGTAACAACACGGAATGCGGTTTTAAACTCTTAAATTGTGACTCGAGGGAAAAGTGCTTCACAACACAATTGGAGAGTCCTATTGGTGTGTTTTTTTTCTCAGTGCGTCCCTCGTACCTAGGCTGTCATACGTGTTGATTTTGAAGACTTAAAGACGCCACTTGGGATCTATAGCATTGTAACACCTCAGAACACCATTTTAAGCGCCTAATTTGTATCTTAATGAAAAAAAAAAAACTCCAAATCACAATCCTAGAGTCCAGCTCCTGTCTTTATTTTGTTCATACAGGTGCCTTGTTCCTAAGCCATGTCATGTGTCGATTTTGACAACTTAATGACGCTATTTGGGGCCTGTAATACCATAAACCACGAAATGCCATTTTAAGCACTCAAATTGTAAACCGAGTGAAAAAATGTTACAAATTGCAATCTGAGAGTCTGGCTTGTGTGTTTTCTGCTGCCACACGTCCCTTGTGCCCAGACCGTGTTACAAGTAAATTTTGATGACTCAAAGATGACGTTTGGGGCCTGTAGTACCTTTGAAACCATGAAATATGATTTTAAGCACTCAAATTGTGGCTCAAGGGAAAAATTACTCTAACTGACAAACGAATGGTTCAGCTCATTCCTTTTTGGGTCCTAAACGTCCCTCGTCCCCAGGCCATGCTGCATGTCGATTTAGAAGACTCAATGATGCTATCTCGGACCTGTATCACCTTAAAACAACAGAACACCGTTTTAAGCACTCAAATTCTAACTCAATTAAAAGAATGCTCCAAATCACGATCCGAGAGTTCGACTCCTGCGTCTTTCGTTCCCACGTGTCCCTCGTGCCTAGGCCGTACTACGTGTTCATTTTAAAGACTCAAAAATGCTGCTAGGGGCCTGTAGCATCGTAAAAGCATGAAACGCGTTTTTAAGCACTAAAATTGCGACTCAAGTGAAAAATGCGCCAAATCACAATTCGAGATTTTGGCTCACATAATCATTTTTTTCACACGTTCCTCATGCCCAGGCCACCTTGCGTGTTGATTTTGAACGCACAAAAATGTCGTTTGGGGCTTGTATCATTGCAAAATCATGGAAGGCCCCTTTAGGCGCTCGAATTATGACTCTGGTGAAAAAAAAACTCCCAATCACAATCTAAGAGTCCGGTGAGTGCGATTTTTTTCCAACGTCCCTCATGCCAAGGCCGTGTAACACGTTGATTTTAAAGACTTAAACACCACATTTGCAGCTTGTAGCATCGTTAGACCATAGAACACCGATTTAATTACTCAAATAGTGACTCGAGTGAAAAAAATGCTTTAAATCGCAATCCGAGTGTTTGGCTTTTGCGTTTTTTTCCAGATGCCCTTTATATGCCTAGGCTATGCTACAAGGTGATTTTGAAGACTGAAAGATGCCGTTTGGGGATAGTAGCACTTTGAGAACACTTAAAGCTGTTTTATGCACTCAATTTGTGACTGAAGGATAAAAAAAAAAGCTCTAAATCACAATCCGAGAGTCCGGCCCATACATCTATTTGTTCCCACACGTCCCTCATTGCCTTGGCCATGCTACGTGTTGAGTTTGAAGTTCAAAGACGTCGATTGGGACAGTAACTTCTTAAAAGCACAGAACACTGTTTTAGGCACTAGAATTGTGAACAGACTAAAAAAAATGCTTCAAATCACAATCCGAGAGTCTGGCTCGCACATTTTTTTTCCCCACACGTTTCTTGTGCCCGTGTCGTCTTACAAGTTGATTTTGAACTCTCAAAAATGTCCATTGGCGCTTGTAGCACTATAAAATCATGAAAGACCACTTTAGGCACTCAAACTTTTACTTGAGTGACAAAAATTCTCCAAATCACAATATGAGAACCTGGAAAGTACGTTTTTTATTCTCACACAACCATTTTAATCACTCAAATTGTGACTCGAGTGAAACAATGCTTTGAATCCCAATTTGAGATTGCGCCTCATGCTTTTTTTTTTCCCATATGTCCCTCGTGCCTAATCCGTTCTACATGTCAATTTTAAAGAATCAAAGATGCTGTTCGGGGATAGTAGTGATTTTGACAACTTAATGACGCTATTTGGGGCCTGTAATACCATAAACCACGAAATGGCTATTTAAGCTCTCAAATTCTCAATCGAGTGAAAAAAATGTTACAAATTGCAATATGAGAGTCCAGCTCATGTGTTTTTAGCTCCCACACGTCTCTCGTGCCTAGACCGTGTTACAAGTAAATTTTGATAACTCAAAGATGACGTTCGGGGACTGTAGTCATCCCAGAAAAATGTACGCACATTGCGTAAGAATTTTTGTTTGTCAAGTTTGGACCAATGTGAAGGAATCTGACCTCTGACTATGTAATTAGCTATATCAGCGTACCATAGAGTGCCAACGTGAGAAATAGTGCCTGCAAAAAATATTGCTCATCCGAAAAGTGTTCATAAATTGGGGGGTCATCAAGTGCGGTCTCATGGCTTGAAAGATAAGACAAAATATCAGCCACCACGTTCTCTACTCCATTTTTATCTCGAATCTCAAGGTTAAACTCTTAGAGTAGGAGAATCCATTAGATCAAGCGTGGCTTAGCATCCTGCTTTGTGAGCAAATATTTCAATGCTGCATGATCAGTGAAAACAATAACAACCAAATAAGATCTGAATTTATCCAATGTAAAGACCACAGCTAGCAATTCTTTTTTGGTGGTAGTGTAGTTCAGTTAGGCTTCATTCAAGGTCTTGCTAGCATGGCAAATGATATGAGACTTCTTGTCTTTTTTTGCTCCAAAACAACCCTTATAGCGAAATCACTAGCATCACACATTAATTCGAATGATAAAGACCAATTGGGAGCTTGCATGATTGGTGCGGTGGTCAACAAACCCTTAAGCTTTTCAAAAGCTTCTTAACATTTCGATGTCCACTCAAATTGGACATCTTGTGACAATAAATTGCACAAGGGTTTGGCAATGGTACTAAAAGAGTGAATGAATCTTCGGTAAAAACTGGCGTGCCCTGAAAAGGATCTCACATCTTTGATAGTCCTCGGGGTAGGCAATTTTTGGATGAGTTCAACTTTTGACCTATCTACCTCTATGCCTTTGGAAGAGACAATGTGGCCTAAGATGATGCCATGTGTCACCATAATGTGACACTTCTCCCAATTGAGTACAAGATTGCTCTCCTCACACCTTTCAAGCAAGGAAAATTTTATTTTTATGTCAAAATGAATTTTCTATACATTTTATTTTCAAAAGTTCAAATTTTGAATCAAAACAAATTTTGAGTCAAAATGAATTTTCTATACATTTTATTTTCAAAAATTCAAATTTTGAATCAAAACAAATTTTGAGTCAAAATGAATTTTCTATACATTTTATTTTCAAAAATTCAAATTTCAAGTCAAAAATAAATTTTCGATACATTTTGTCTTGAAAGAGTTCAAATTTCAATTCAAAATAAATTTCGAGTGAAAATGAATTTTTTTTTTTTATACATTGTGTCTTCAAAAATTCAAATTTTGAGTCAAAAATAAATTTTCTATACTTTTTGTTTTCAAAATTTTAAGTTTCAAGTCAAAATGAATTTTCTAAATATTTTATCTTCAAAAGTTCAAGTTCCAAGTCCAAACAAATTTTCTACACGTTTTGTCTAAGTTTAAAATCAAAATAGTTTCTAAACTTTTTCCTTCAAAAGTTTATTTTCAAATTCTATTCTATCAATCGTCAAGTTTCTGAAACTTTTTCCTTCGAAAGTTTATTTTCAAAATCAACTCCAAGGTTCCTTAATTTTTCCTTCTAAAAGCTATTTCAAAGTTAATTTCCAAAGTCATTTTCAAAATTAAATCTCAAAAGTTTTAGTCAAAATCCATCTCAAAAGTTTTCTAAGCCTCTTCTTCAAAAAATTTCTATTCCAATCAAGTTTCAAGGTTTTCTAAAAATTTTTCCTTTAAAAAGTCTTGTTCAAAATCAATCATCAAAGATTTTCAAGGTTTCAATCCCAAAACTCTTCCTTCCAAAGTTTTTATCAATTTTGAAGTTTTTCAAATTCAAAATCTATTTTCAAAAGTTTTATTCAAAGTCCATTTTCAAAGGTTTTTCTTTCAAAAATTTTTATTCTAAGATCCCCGAGTTTCTCGGGGTCTTCTCTGCCAAAAAAGTCCCACCCTCAAAGGTTTTATATTTTTTTTCCTTTAAAAAGATCTTATCTTAAAGATTTTCTAACTTTATTTCTAATTTCAAAAAATTTTGACAGAATCTTGTTTATAAATGGTCCCTACAACATCCAAGATGTGACAACAAAATACATGCCGTGCGCCTGGCATCACAATCATATAGTACTAACACACATAAAACAATCTGTACACATTCTTAGAATTTTCAAATTTTCAAACACATATTCTATTTTTCAAAAATCCAATAGTCTTCAAAATTGTCACAAAATCTCTCAAAACTACTTCAAATATTTTCTAAAATATTTTCATATTTTTCTAAATATCAAACTCAAACAATTCCATCAATTTCTCAAAGTTTTATATTTTTCAAGCATTTTTCTATTTTTCAAAAATGAAAAATTCAAAAAATTTAAGAAAATCATGAAACTTCATACGACTATTTAACACATTTTTTGAAGGCACATGATGCAAAAATTTAGCCAGAAAACCAAATATCCAAAGTTGTAGAAGCGAATTTTCAATTCCTGCATAAACTCTCTTTACATAAACATGCCAAACTACTCAAACTCAATCAAATGAGCATCAAAACGCAAAAATAACTCCACTAGAGTATTCAAAGTACATCAAAACATTAATTTCAACTATTTACACAACTTAAAAGGAGTTCTACACTTCAAAATCAACACAAAATAAAAAGTTCACCTCTTGGAGTTCTCAAGCTAAATCTTCTTCTGCTACAACTCTTCGGTGTCCTCTAAACTCACTCCTTCAATGCTTAAGAGTCCTTTCTTGCAAAACAATTGAAAAGGCTCTCAAAATTCAAAAAACTTAACTAAATCAGCAAGCCTCGAGCAATGAGGCTTTTCTAGTTTTAATCCCAGGAATGGCACTACAGTCAATTTCTAGCCAGTTTAGCCCTTTTCTTGCCAAAATCCAATTTCAAATGCCCCCTTAGGCCAATTTGCCATTTTCAAGCTCCAGCCTTCAAAAATTTTCAAATTGCATCCCTCCGATCACCTCACAGTCAATATGGGACCCTTACTTTATCAATTTTTGCCTTTAACAAGTAAAAATAGAAAAAGAGGGGTAGCTGCAAGTGCCTCATTTTTGTCTGCTCCGACTCAACCAGACTCATATTCAAACTGACACCGACACATTCAAGTTTACTAGCTTTCCAGGCTCAATTCAGTCAATTATTCGCTTCGCGAGCCCACTGGCCCTAATAGAGACAAAATGACTAAAGTGCCTTTGTAGCATTGCTCGGTCCAACTCTAGTTGGCACGTCTTCTTAAAGATGGTAAGTCCCTATATCAACCTCAATTCTAATTCCAATTCTAGACCAGTTAAGTGTTCAATCTGGTACATCTTCAAAGAAAGTTGATCCCTCAGACAGTAAGTCCATCCAATCCTACACGTTTACCAAGAAAACTCCTCAAAACGGTAAGTCCCTTCAAATATGTCGACCGGGATAGAACCCAAGTCCTTAATATGGTAAAATAGTTCACTTCTGACGCCTGTTAGCCTACCAATGTAGATTGTCCGTTATCCAGGACGTCTTTTAAGAAAGTTGGTCCCTCAAACGATAAGACCATTTAGCAACTTCCTGAGATCAGGCAGTCTCCGGAATGAACACACACCATTAGAGTGATGGAAACACTCACAAACATTGCAACCATCAGAATGGCAGAAACACAAGCAAACAGGTTGATATTGGGAATTGCTAACAAAACCCCTATCTCACAAGAGCGAACATGCCTCTTTGTCGTGGCACGTTTACCAAAGGACAAGATACCTTTGGAAACCAACTCATCACATACTATCAGAGTGACGGAAACACTCAAAACATAGGTCAACACCAATGTCTGCTATCCCACTCCAGTGAAAAATGACCAAATTGCCCCTTGGACCCTTCCGGCACGCTTCTTGAAAAAGTACCTAAGCCCTTAGAACGATAAGTCCTCCTTTCCATGATTGTCCCAAAGACAATCTGGCATATTTAAGTGCATTCCAATCGCTTCTGAAGCAATTCCGAGAGCATTTAGTCAAAATTACCATTTTGCCCCTAAGCATTCAATTCCTGCAAGAACAACACCAGATTTGGGTATCAAACCAGTAACCTTCTGAGGATGCTTCTAATAGTATTCTCAACCTTCCAACATCTTTTTGGATCATTCTGAGTCTATTTCGGTAAGCTCGGTGCAAAATGACCATTTTACCCCTAGTAGGCCGGTTACCTTTTCCTACCACACCGGTTCTGGGTATCAAACCGGTAATCCTTTGGAGCACTCCTAATATTGTTTCCATCCTTCAAGCTTTCTCCCATATCACACCAGGTTGATCCCGATGTTTCCTTAGTTCAAATGATCGTTTTGCCTTTGCTAGGCCGGTTACCCTTTTCAACTATTCCGGTACTGGTTCTCAAGCCAGTTATCTCCGAGACACCCTTTCAAGGGTTCCAGTCCATCCCCGGCCTTTCAAATCATTTTTGGACTTTTGGAGTCACTTCTAGTGGAGCTAGGCTAAATATTGCATGATAGTCACTAGGACAGGCACCCAAATCTTTTGCCTTATATCCCAAGGGTCAAAAGATCTGTTTCTTGCCACCTCAAAAGTTTCCCAAAGTGGCTGGCCCCATTACTAGTGACACCAAGCCAATAAATGGCCAAGGTTAAATTCCCACAAGCACTACTGCAACAGGTGCCAGTTCTTGTTTCAATTGCCAATAAATACAAACCCTCCACCTGGGTAAAAAGGGTCCACAAATTTAGTCCAAAAACTCTGCCTCACTGAAAATAGAGCTTGAATTCTCTCAAAACCCTAATTCTCTCAAGCCTCTTCAAACCCTAGCCTCCATACATTCTACACACTCAAACACAAACCTCCAAGCATCCATTAAAGATCAAGTGCTGTATTTTCAAGGTTTTCAAAGTTCAAGTCAAGTAAAGCGTACAAAGTAAATAAAGCAAGAAGAAGACAAGGTTGGTTTTCTATTTACTTTTATGTAATCTCCCTTTCTCTATTCTACTCTAACTCACTTGGGTTTTCTTCTATTTTAATCCTTATCTTCTACCTCCTCTTCTTGCATGCTTGAAACAAAGGACTCCTCGATTCATGCTTAGGAAAAATTGTTAAAGATCATCGTGCTGGGGGCTTTCTTCAAATTTAACCTAAGACGGTGTAGATTTGGCCCCTATGATTATGTGTTGAAGCCTAACTTTATATATTCACGACCCTATTGCATTGTGGTTATCAGGTTCATACATTGTATTCAAAATCGCATTTAAAGTTGTTTTCAAACTTGCATTAAAGTTTACTTTCAAAACTTACATTCAAAACTTCCTTCTTTTAAACTTGTTTTCAAAATTGTCTGGCCCTGATTTTTCGCACTCAAGAAAATACACAAGCGAAAAAAACACATACTCTCTCGTTAGAACTTATCCTCCTAAAAAGACAAGTGCGACTAGATTTGAATTGGAAATTGATTTGGATAAGGGCTTTTGAAAAAAGTTTGGAGTCGTCACCTAACTTTATTTAGGTGCGTTAGGTCACCTAAAACTAACAGAAATCCAAAGATTAAACTTGGGGTTTTTTTTTAAAAAAAGATTTTGAAAACTTCCTCAAAATAGGATTTTTGGAGAAAACAAGTTATTTGGCAACCTTTGAAAAGATTTAAGCCATTTTTGAAAAATAACTCCCTTTTTGGTCTCTCAAAAACAGTGATTCCAGGTTTGGAGGTTGGTTACGTATATGAAGGATGACTAGGCTATCACCCTATCTCGCCCTTGCAGTACCTACATGTCTTATCACCCTAGGTTCACTCATTTAAAATCTCCAATGTCTAATTCTATTGAAAAGAATTACATGATGCATAACATGCAAGTGCAAAAAAAGGATTTGATTTTGAAAATAGATTTGAAGAAAGGATTTGAAGCTTGAAAAAAAGATTGTGGAAATTGAAAACTTGAAAAATATTGTGGAATTGGATATTTGAAAAAGGCCGTGACGGCACCCATAAGGGTTGCCTACGTATCCAATTTTTGAAAATCAGGTCAGTCATAGTTCGGACTCGAGGTTTGATTGAAAATAGATACTTTGAGGTCTTTGAAAAGTTTGACTTGAAAAGGTTTGATTTGAAGATTTGAAATCGAGCTTTGATTTGAAATTGACTTTGGTTCAAAATTGAACTTGGAATTGACTTTGATTTGAAGTTAAACTTGATGATTTGAAATTAAACTTTGAAGTAGAACTTGGACTTGATTTGAAAAGATTGAGTTGAACTTTGAAATCATCTTAACTAAAGTTGATGTTTGAAAACCATCTTGATTTTGAAAAGAGTCATAGAAAAGAATTAAAGCCTTATAACTTTAGGGTTAGGGTTGAACTAGAGTTTTGACATCCTAAGACTTGAGTAACCTAAGGTTGAAGCATGCAATTGAATTGGAAAGATTTGATTTGAAAAGTTGGATTTTAGAAGAATTCTGTTTTAGAAAAGTTTTGGATTAGGAGAGGTGGATTTAAAAAAGATTAGGAAAAGATTTGATTTGATTTAGAAATACTTGACTTGAAAAGACTTCTAAATATTTGATTTGATTTGAAAATATTTAACTTGGAAGAATTTAAAAAGTTAAAATTTGGAAAACTTGAACTTAGAAAAGCTTTTTAATTATGAAGGCTCCATTTTAGGAAAGCTTTCATCGTACAAAAGAAATGATTTTGGAAAGATTTGAATTTAGAAAGATCCATTTTAGGAAAGTCTTGACTTAAGAAGGGTTTGAACTTAGAAGGATTTAAAATTTAGAAAGACTTGAAAGTTTGAAATTAAGAAAGATTAGAATTAGGAAAGATTTGATACTTTGAAATTTAGAAAGTCGGGATTTGGAAAGGTTTGAAATTAGGAAAGACCGGAATTAGGAAATATTTGATTTCTACTTCCTAAAGTTGAATATTGGATTTTATTTTTAAAAATAGATGATTTGATTTTGTTTCCAAATTGGAGGATTGATTTGGTTTTTTAAATTGGAAGATTTGATTTGACATAAAGTTGGAAAGGTTGAGTTTTGAAAATCTTAGATCTAGAGATCTATGATTTGGTGGGAAAAGAGGTTTTGGAAATCTATGATTTGATGTAGGAAATAGTTTTGAAAACCTATTATTTGAGACAAAATTGAAAGTCATGATTTCAAGAAAGGAATTAAGATTTCCTAACCATAGATTCTAGAGCTTCACTTGGATTTCGAGACAAAGAGTTTTTAGACAATAAATCTTTGAAAAGAGTTTATAGGAAATAAATTTGCAAAACAATTTGAAAACTGGTTTGAGTATGAACCTTTGCAAGTATCTTGAATATCTTACTTTTCTAAGACGATTCTAACCATGAAAAGATTAGATCCATTTAGGGTTGTGATTTTAACAACAAATAGGCTTTAAAATATGGACCATAATGGTCATGTTAAATGTAACACTTTCCTAAAGTAATCATAACCATGGAATGACTAGAATCACTTTACGATTGTGATTTTGATAAAAATAATTTTGGGCTTGAACTCAAACTTTGGGCTATGATGGTCATAATGAATATAACACTTTATTGAAACAACCCTAACCATGGAATGTCTAGAATCATCCTAGGAGTGATTTTGAAAACAAGTTTGAAAGAAGGAAGTTTTGAATACATGTTTTGAAAGAGAACTTTGATGCAAGTTTGAAAACAACTTTGTATGCAACTTTAAATGCAATGTATGAATATGACAGCTGTCGTGCCCCAATTTTTTACACTCAAGGAAAATACACGCAAGTGGAAAAAAACACGGTACTCTCACGTTAGAACTCATCCTCCTAGAAGGACGAGTGTGACTAGATTTGAATAAGAAATTAATTTTGATTAAGGGCTTTTGAAAAATGTTTGGAGTTGCCATATAACTTGATTAAGGTGAGTTAGGTCACCTGAAACTAAGCACAATCCGAAGATTACACTTAGGATTTCAGAAAAAGTTTTGAAAACTTCCTCAAGAGAGGGTTTTTAAGAAAATAGGTTGTTTGGCAACTTTTGAGAAGTTTTAAACCCTTTTTGAAAATAACTCCATTTTGGTCCTTGAAAACAGTGATTCTAAGTTCAGAGGTTGGTTACGTGTAGGGAAGACGCACCAAGCCATCACCCTATCCCGCCCTTGCAGTACCTACATGTCTATTCACTTTAGGCTTACTCATTCGGAATCTTTGACTAATAATTGTCCAAAACTATCCACTTTAGAAAAGAATTTTAAAGAGAAGATTGGCATGATGCATGATATGCAAGTACAAGAATTTGATTTGAGTTTGAAAATAGATTTAAAAAGAACTTGATTTGATTTTGAAAAAGACTTGATTTCATTTTGAAATTGATTTGAAAAGATAGATTTGATTTTTGAAAGAAGGTTTTTAGAAATTTAGAATTGGAGATTTGAAAATAGAATTTAGAATGAGAAACTTGAAATAGTTCATAGAATTAGAAGTTCGAAAAAGATTGTGAAATTGGAAGTTTGAAAAAAGGTTATGGAATTAGAAACTTGAAAAATGTTTTGACCGCACCCATGAGGGTTGCCTACGTATCCCTTTTTGGAAATCAGTTCAGTCGTAGTTCAAACAAGAGTCCAATTGATAATAAACACTTTGAGGTTTAAAAAGCTTGATTTAAAAAGATTTAATTTGAAAAGAGTTTGATTTGAAAAGGGATTTGATTTGAACTTAAAATAGAAGATTTGGAATCGAGATTTGACTTGAAATTGAACTTTAGACTTGAAAAGGGTTTGAACTTGGAAAGAAAACTTGGACTTGATTTAGAAAGATAGAGTAGAGTTTTGAAAACATTTTAACTTAGATTGAAGTTGAAAAACCTTCTTGGTTTAGAAAAGAGTTTTAGAAAAGGGTTGAAGCTTCCTAACTTGGGATTAGGGTTGAACTAGGGTTTAAGCCTCCTAGGGTTTAGGTTACCTAAGATTGGAACATGTGGTCGAATTGGAAAGGATTTGATTTAGATTTGAAAAGTTCGAATTAGGAATGTTGGATTTAAGGAAGATTTGAAAAGAGATTGACTTGATTTGAAAACACTTGACTTGGAATGATTTGGAACGTTAGGGTTTAGGAAAGATTGGACTTTGGAAGGTTTTAAATGAGGAATGTTTCAAAATAGAAAAGTTTCATTTTAAAAAAGTGCCAAATTAGGATAGTGTTGATTTTAGAAAAGTTTTGAATTTGGAAAGATTTGAATTTAGAAAGCTTTCAACTTTGGAAAGATTTGAAATTTAAAAAGTTTTAAAATTTAGAAAGGTTGAAATTAGGAAATGTTTGAATTAAGAAAGATTTGATTTCTACTTCCTAAAGTTAAAGATTTGATTTTATTTCCAAAAAGAAATGATTTGATATAGTTTGTAAAATTGAAGGATTTGATCTAGTTTCCTAAATGGAAAGATTTGATCTAGTTTCATAATTTAAAAGATCGGATTTGACGTAGAATTAAAAAGGTTGAATTTTGGAAATCTAGAATTTGGAAACCTAGATTTGAAAAGGAGTTTGAATATGGACATTTTGAAAACCTTTTGAATGTCTCACTTTCCTAAAAAAGATTCTAACCATAAAGAGATTAAAACCATTCTAAGTTGATGGCTTTGAAAACGACATAGATTTGAAATATAGACCAATTTGATCACATTGAATATCACACCTTCTTAAAACAACACTAACCATGGAATGGCTAGAATCATCTTAAGATTATGGTTTTGGGTGACTGTATTAGTGACTACCATGCAATTTTTGGCTTGGCTTCACTAGAAGTGACTCCGGAAGGTACTTTCTCGAGAAGCATGCCAAAAAAGCCCAAGGGACAGTTTGGTCATTTTTCATTGAAGTAGGCTAGTAGGCACTGGTGCTGACCTGAGTTTTGAGTGTTTCCATCACTCTGACGGTCTGTGATGAGTTGGTTTCCAAGGGTATCTCATCCTTTGGTAAATGTGTCACGGCCAAGAGGTGAATTCAGGCCCGTAACATAGGGAGTTTATTGGCAATTCCCCATGTTGACCTGTTTGCGAGTATTTCCACCACTCTGATAGTTGTGTTGTTTGCGAGTGTTTCCTTCACTCTGATAGTTCATGTTTGTTCCGAAGACTGCTTGATCTCAGGAAGTTGCTAGGTGAACTTATTATCTGAGGAATCAACTTTTTCGAAAGACGTGTCGAATAATAGACATTCTTCATTGGCGGGCTAGCAAGCGCCAACGGTGGACCGTTCTACCATCTCGAGGACTTGGGTTTCGTCCCAGTTGACGGTTTTGAAAAGACTTACTGTTCCGAAAAGTTTCTCTAAAAACGTGTTGGACTGGATGATCTTATCGCCTGAGGGATTAACTTTCTTGAAAGGCGTGTCGGATTTGATTTGAATTGGAATTAGACTTGAAATTGAATTTGATATTGAATTGAGACTTATCGTCTCTTGGAAGACGTGCCAACTGGAATAGGATTGAGCAATGTCACAAGGGCATTTTGCCTCTATTGGGCTTGATGAGCCCGCAAAGTGATTGATTGATTGGATTGAGTCTGGAAAGTTGGTTTTGAATTTAATGTGTCTATGTCGGTCTAAATGTGTGTCCCGTTGAACCTGAGATTGCGGGCAAAGCGGGCAAAAATAGGGTGCTTACAACTGCCTTTCTTTTTCTGTCTTTGCTTGTCAAAGACAGAAAATGAAAAAGTAAGAATCCGATGTTGACCGCGAGGCGATTGAAGGGGCAAACTTTGAAAATTTTTGAAGACTGGAACTTGAAAATAGATATCCGGCCCAAGGGAGCGTTTGACATCGAGTTTTGGCAGAAAAAAGGGCAAAACTACCTAGATTTTAACACTGGCCGTGGAGCCTAGTCTAAAAATGCCTTGGCGCCACTGCTAGTGGCACTAGGCCTATGGCTTAAAATAACAAACTTTTGGTTCGAATGTTTGAAAAGGTTTTGTACATTTGAGAGCTTCTTCAAATGTTTCACAACAAGAGAGGCTTGAGCATTAAAGGAGTGACTTCTGGGGACCTCAGAGAGTTGTTGGAAGTAGTCACCGTCGTTGGAGAAGAAAATTTCACTGGAGAACTCCAAGAGGTAAATTGTTTTTTTTTTCGGTTGATTTTGATGTGTAGAATTTCGTTTAAGTCGTGTAAATAGTCTAAATCGATGCTTTGATATGTTTTGAACTCTTTGGTGGAGTTATTTTTGCATTTTGGCGCTTGTTTGATTGGATTTGGGTAGTTTTACATGTTTTATGTGAAGAGGGTTTCTGCAGAAATTGAGAATTTACTCCTACAACTTTGGGTATTGCGTTTTTCGGCTAGATTTTTATGCTATGTGCTTTAGAAAAATGTGTTTAACAGCCGTATGCAATTTCGTGAATTTTGAAAAACTTTGTAATTTTTTGAAAAATAGAAAAATTGGTTAAAAATAAGAAAAATAAATAATAGAAATATCTAACTTTAATCCCTAGAAAAATGTGAGAATATTTTATAAAACATTTGAAGTAGTTTTGAAAAACTTTTGCAATGATCTTGAAAATTTTTGAATTTTTTGAAAATTAGAACATGTCTTTGAAATTTTGAAAACTCTTGAAAATGTGTACAAATTTTTTTGTGTGTGTTGATATTATGCGATTGTGATATTGTGAAGTGCATTGTTGGTGTTTTGTTGTAGTGTCATGGGTGTTGTAGAGGCCATTTTTAGACGGAACTCTGCCAAAATGTTTTTTGAAATTCAGGAAAGAGTTAGGAAAATTTTTGTAATGGAATCTTTTTGAAGGGAAAAGATGCAAAACCTTTGAAGGAGGGGCCTTTTTGGCAGAGAAGGCCCCGAGAAACTCGGGGGCCCTAAAAGTATTAGGAGAAAAACTTAAGAAGAAATTTAAAAGATTGAATTTTGAATAAAAACTTTTGAGGGAAATATTTAGAAAATTTTGGAAATGAATTTTGAAATTGGAAACTTTGGAATTTTGATGAGAACTTTTAAATGATTGAAAACTTGAGAATTTTTTAAAGAATTGATTTTTGAATAAGGGGTTTTGAAGGAAAAGGATTTTAGAAAGTCTTGAAACTTGATTGGAATAGAAATCTTTTTAAGGAAGGAACTTGAGATAGACTTTAATTGAAAATTTAATTTGATTTTGAAATGAACTTTTGACTTTGAATTAGAAACTATTTTGATTCGAAATTTGGACAAAACGTATAAAAAATTTGCTTTGCCTTGAAATTTGACTTCTTGAAGGCAAAATGTTTAGAAAATTCATTTTGACTTGAAATGAAAATTTTAAAGACAAAATGTATAGAAAATTCATTTTGACTCGAAACTTGACATTTGAAAACAAAATGTGTAGAAAATTCATTTTGACTTGAAACTTTACTTTTAAAATCAAAATGTGTAAGAAATTCATTTTGACTTGAAAGTTGATCTTTGAAATCAAAATGTGTAGAAAATTCATTTTGACTTGAAACTGGACTTTCAAAATCAAAATGTGTAGAAAATTCATTTTGACTTGAAATTTGATCTTTGAAAATCAAAATGTGTAGAAAATTCATTTTGACTTATCATTTGAAATCTTTTTTTTTTTTCCCCTTCTTTTTTTCTTCTTTTTATTTCTTTCACCTTTTGAGCTATACTTACCATATATTGACATTCTTACCTTGATCTTCAGGATGGTAGACGCAGGCGATGAGGGTTCGAAGAGGAAGCACTGATCTGGGAAGGGTGCCTGCACAGATTCAGTTGGTAGCTCCAGTTATTCTAGAGATAGCCAAAGGTTCATTAGCTGAGTGTCCTCCGACCAGAGCAGAGGGGGGAGTAGGCCTCCAGTCGACCCCTTTCCTCCAATTAAGCCAGGCTTTGAGGAAGAGATAGATGCAGAGAAGGAGATACCGGGCCTTGGCGATCTGGTGACCAGTTACGGATGGGCCTCTTCTAGGCATAGACAGACAGACGTAAATCTTGGCGACTTGGAGATACTGGATATTCCTCCTCTAGGGGATTTAGCTTATCATCCTAGTGTATACTCTCGACAGCATTTGCCTCCTCCACGAGTACACGCATCGTTCAGAGTGGTTGTTCACCTTGTTTTCAGCACTATGCACTGGGCAGCTCCATCTTATCGGGCCTTCTTGGTGGAGATTGGGTTTGGGGCCTTTATGGGAGGCTAACTGTTTGAACAAACATCTAGTGCTAGCCCTGATTGAGAGGTGATTTGGAGAAACTGGGACTTTCCATTTTGTGGGCTTCGAGTGGGGCCCTACTCTATTGGATTGGGCCATCATCACGGGGCTTTCTTTTATTAGTCGGCGGATCTCCCTATAGCCAGTCAGTAGGGCCGATGCGCGTGTTTTATTGGACCTACCTCCTCCTAAGCATTCTGCCTTTCCACTTTATTGGATTAGTCGAGACGATAGTGCCTTTGCTGTTGAGCCACCACCTGCTCGGCGTGACATCATGAGGCAGCTACTTGTTTGTACATCATTTTCAGCTATTTCTGCAGCAACAACAAGTTGCTCATCCCTTTTCGATTGGCGAGCATAGTCGCTGATGTTGGGGCTTTATTTGAGTTGGATTGAGAGTCCATTTCCTTTGGCTGCTTCCTTCGATCGATGCGAGTCCAGACTATCTCTCGTTGGGGTAGTGTGACTAGTTTATGGCCTTTTCTTGTCTGGTGGAGTTACGAGTACCTACCAGTCCATCGTCCTGAGGTTATTGAGGCTGACCTTTATCCCCGAGCTTTCAGGTGGGCTCATGACTGGGTGGCCTAGAGAATCGAGATTACTGACTTCATGACAATACAGGCCAACTTGGAGCTAATTGCGGCGAGGGACGTGACTTGGGGGCCCTTTGTCGGATTTGTTCATTATGAGGCAGTCAGGTACTTGTTCCTGTTATCTTTATCAAGGGTTTTCCTTCTCAGCGACGATTCCTGGGAGTCTTATCTGGGAGACCGGCATTGGCATCAGTTTCATGAGTAGTTTTGGTCAACAGGGGATCCACTAGAGTATATATTCGGAGCCTTGGTTGAGGGGGTCCCCATTCCATATCAGGAGCGTCAACTCGGAGTTGGTTTTCTGCTTCCGCCAGAGACTGATTACGTCGCACACTTTGGAGCCCATTCTGTAGGTGCTTTTATTCAGTTTGAGATGGTAGTCCGTGGATACGCCGTTGCCCAGGAGGTGGTGGATTTGTGGCATCGAGTCTGAGGATATATGCCCCAGGTTGAGTTTACCACTGTTGATACGAATCCCACCAAAAAGAATGAGACCCGATACAATGAGGAACCCAAGAAAGTTCTATGATCAGGTTCTGAATGAAAACCTCGACCCGTTGTTTACGACAAACAAGAACCTCGGTATATATGACCTCAACCCATTGCTTGATGCGAAACAAGAACCTTGGTATAAGGAAGACGCCACAAACGGTGGTGGAGCTCCGTTTGATAAGTCGTTGGTGAACGCCACGGGAAATCCGATAAGTTCGAATAGTTCTTCAAAGAACCGTAGAGAATACTCTCACAATTTGCTGAATAATGATCTACCCTTTATTCATTGCATATATGCCTATTTAAAGGGCTAGCCATTACAAAGAAACTCCCTAAATGGTATCCTAATTAGGGCTAAAAATCTGGTGCAAAATATCTCTTAGTTGCCTAAAAGATACTTGCCTAAATGAAAAGATACTCAACCCTTTTAAGTAGTCGATCACATGCCTAAACTAAAAAAGGAAATTTGGGGAATGGATGTATCCAGCCATATACACCCATATAAGCAAATAAAAAAAAGGAAATTAATTGGCATGCAAGCCTTACATATAAATCCAAAAAGGAATGTTTTTATTCTTGGCTAGATTCTTCTAGAACATGAATCATATTGATGATTCCGTGCTGCTCACTTGGATCATGCTCAATGGTCCTCCACGAATATGCTTGATTTGCTTGAGCCCATGCCTCTTGAATCAATCCATTGAGTACCTCTTTAAATTTCTTGGCCCGTGCTCTTGTCACAGGCCCAATTGGGACTTGGACTTGATCCCTTGGAGTTATGTTGACATTGATTGCATCATTCCCCTCCTCTTGAAAAGGATTTGTCCTCAAATCATCTCCTACATCAAAAGGGCTCAAATCAGTAACATTAAAAGTAGCACTTACATTGTACTCACCAGGTAAATCTAGCTTGTAGGCGTTGTCATTGATGCGCTCTAGGACTTGGAAAGGACCATCCCCTCTTGGAAGCAATTTGGAACGTCTTTGCGCAGGAAATCTTTCTCTTCTCATATGCAGCCAAACCCAATCTCCCGGTTCAAAAAGTAGCTTGTGACGCCCTTTGTTGGCTTGTTGTGCATATTGTTCCGTTCTTCGCTCAATGTTGAGTCTTGCTTTCGCATGAATCTGCTTGACAAAGTCAGCCTTCTTTTTGCCATCTAAATTAACATGCTCAGTCAAAGGCAAGGGAGATAAATCCAATGGGGTTAAAGGATTAAATCCATACACAATTTCAAATGGTGAAAATTTAGTAGCAGAGTGGACAGATCTGTTATAAGCAAACTCAACATGTGGTAAACATTCTTCCCATGTTTTGATGTTCTTTTTAATAATTGCCCTCAATAAAGTAGACAAAGTCCTATTTACTACTTCAGTTTGACCATCAGTTTGTGGATGACAAGTAGTAGAAAACAATAGCTTAGTGCCTAGCTTACACCACAAAGTCTTCCAAAAATAGCTCAAGAACTTAGCATCTCTATCTGAAACAATTGTCCTAGGCATGCCATGTAATCTCACAATCTCTTTAAAGAACAAATCAGCAACATGTGAGGCATCATCTGTTTTGTGACATGGAATAAAGTGTGCCATCTTAGAAAATCGATCCACTACCACAAAAACTGAATCTTTCCCACGTTGAGTCCTAGGCAATCCTAACACAAAGTCCATTGAAATATCAATCCAAGGCTCACTAGGAATAGGTAAAGGAGTATACAAACCGTTGGGATGCACTTTGGATTTAGCTTGCCTGCACGTGACACATCTACCACAAATTCTTTCAACATCTCTTTTCATGTGAGGCCAATAGAAGTGTTCCTGCAAAACAGCTAAGGTCTTTGCAACTCCAAAATGTCCCATTAATCCCCCACCATGAGATTCCTGCACTAACAACTCTCTCAAGGAACAATTAGGCACACATAACTTATTCTCTCGAAATAGGAATCCATCAAACCTAAAGAACTTGCCACAAGCAATTTTCTCACAAGCTCGGTATTCCTTACCAAATTCATGGTCATCAGCATATAAATCTTTAATGTGCTCAAAACCAAGCAATTTTGCATCAAGTGTAGCAAGTAATGCATACCTGCGAGAAAGGGCATCGGCGACCACATTCTCCTTACCTTGCTTATACCGGATGACATATGGGAACGTTTCAATGAACTCCACCCATCGCGCATGCCTTTTGTTTAGCTTATGTTGGCCTTTCAAATGCTTCAAGGACTCATGGTCAGTGTGAATCACAAATTCCTTGGGCCATAGGTAGTGCTGCCATGTCTCTAAAGCTCGAACCAAGGCATACAACTCTTTATCGTAAGTTGGGTAGTTTAAGGCTGCCCCATTTAGTTTCTCACTGAAGTAAGCAATTGGTCGTCCCTCTTGCATAAGAACTGCGCCTATGCCAACACCTGAAGCATCACATTCAATTTCAAACGTTTTCAAAAAATTAGGTAAAGACAATAAGGGGGCGTTGGTCAGCTTCTCTTTGATTAATTGAAACGCCTTCTCTTGTTCTTCTCCCCAACTAAATCCAACGTTCTTCTTGATCACTTCAGTGAGTGGTGCGGCTATGCTACTGAAGTCTTTCACGAACCGCCGGTAAAAACTAGCAAGTCCATGAAACCTACGAACATGACCTACACTTGTGGGACTTGGCCACTCTTGGATTGCACGTACCTTCTCTTCATCAACCTGTATACCTTGTGCACTAACAACAAATCCAAGAAACACAAGCTTATCTGTGTAAAAAGTACACTTCTTCAAATTAGCAAACAACTTTTCTTTCCTAAGCACATCTAAAACAGATTTTAAATGTACTTCATGGTCTGCCACATTTTTGCTATATATGAGTATATCATCAAAGTAGACAACAACAAACCGGCCTATAAATGCTCGCAAAACATGGTTCATAAGTCTCATAAAGGTGCTCGGAGCATTAGTCAAGCCAAAAGGCATAACTAACCATTCATACAAACCATATTTCGTTTTGAAGGCAGTTTTCCATTCATCTCCTTCCTTTATTCTAATCTGATGATAACCGCTCTTTAAATCAATTTTAGAAAATACACAAGAACCATGCAGCTCATCTAACATGTCATCTAAGCGAGGAATAGGATGACGATACTTTACCGTGATGTTGTTGATAGCCCGGCAATCAACGCACATTCTCCATGTCCCATCCTTCTTAGGTACAAGTAAAACTGGAACGGCGCATGGGCTCATGCTCTCCCTCACATGCCCCTTTTCCAACAACTCACTTACCTGCTGTTGAAGCTCCTTTGTCTCCTTGGGATTGCTCCTATAGGCTGGTCGGTTTGGAATTGTCGCACCTGGAACAAAATCAATTTGGTGCTCAATCCCTCGGGTTGGAGGTAACCCGTGTGGTGTTTCCTCGGGAAAGACATCCTCATAATCCTGCAAAAGAGAAACAACAGAACTAGGCAAAGCAAGGTCAAGTTTGTTAGTATTTAAAAATGCCTCTTTGTACAAAAGTACAATCATTGGCTGTTTTGAAAACATTGCTCGCTTAACTTCACTCATTGTTGCATAGAAATTCTTTTGTTTTCTCTCTGATTTTCTCTCAAGGCCCAAATTTTGATTGTCTTTTTCTCTCTCATTTTTCTTAGCCTCTCTTTGATTTTCACTCCTTTTCTTTTGCTCACTCTCTTTCTTTTGTTCACTCTCTTTTTGCAATCTCACTTGATCCTCATATACTTGCTGTGGAGTCAACGGTACAAGAGTGATTGATCGTTGATTGAGCACAAAAGAGTATTTGTTTGTAAAGCCATCATGCTTTACTTGCCTATCAAACTGCCATGGACGCCCTAGCAATAAATGTCCCGCTTGCATTGGCACAACATCACACAGCACTTCATCTTCATATTTACCTATTCGAAATGCAACTAACACCTGCTTGTTCACCCTCATTTCCCCACTATCATTCAGCCATTGCAACTTGTATGGCCTAGGGTGCTTCAACACGGGTAGTCCCAATTTTTCAACCATGATTGTGCTGGCCACATTAGTACAACTACCACCATCAATAATCACACTACATACCTTGTCCTTGACGTAGCACCTAGTGTGAAAGATGTTCTCCCGTTGCACTTCATCCTCTTCTTTTGCTTGTAGGCTCAACGCTCTCCTCGCCACTAATGTCAATGCATCAGGGGCAGAATATTCCTCCCCGGAAATGTCCTCCAATGGTGGCATGTCGTCGGTGTCGGAATCTTCATTGTCGGTCACAATTTCCCCATTGTCTTGCAATAGCATGACCTGCTTGTTTGGACATTGACTTGCTATGTGTCCCCTGCCTTGACATTTAAAACATTTAATATCACGATTCCTAGAGGTAGCAGTATCGGTTTTACCTTGAGGAACGTGGCTGGTGTTTGCAGACTTGGGCTCAGATTTGGACGTTTGGGCCTTGTCCATCTGCTTGGTATAACTCGGTTTCCAAGATGTAGCACTGGTATTATGGGCTGCACGTGATCCACCCCCCCTCTTGAGTTGCTGTTCCACTTTGATGGCCATGTGCACCATATCTTCCAACTCCACATAATGCTGCATCTCTACCCTATCTTGGATCTCCCGGTTTAATCCAAGTAAAAACCTAGCCATTGTACCCTCTCGATCCTCCTCGACATCAGCCCGAATCATAGCAATCTCCATCTCCTTGTAGTAATCTTCCACACTCCGGCTGCCCTGTCTAAGCCCTTGTAGCTTTTTGTGCAACTCCCTATAGTAATAACTTGGAACGAACCGCTTTCTCATCACTGTTTTCATTGCCTCCCATGTCTCTATTGGTCGTTCTCTATTCCGCCTCCTGTTTATAACAAGCTGATCCCACCATGTAATAGCATAGTCAGAAAATTCAATCACAGCTAATTTTACCTTCTTTGCTTCGGAATAGTTGTGGCAATCAAATACGAACTCCATCTTCTTCTCCCACTCAAGGTATGCTTCAGGATCGGATTTACCTTGAAAAGATGGAATCTTCAGCTTAATACCTCCCAAGTTGTTATCTTCCCAATTCCTGGCTTCTATAAACCGCCCTCCACGCCTCCTATTGCTAACAACAGAATCCCGATCATCTTCATCCTCAAAACCAGCCCCATAAGGATCTTCATCTTCAACCCTTACTTCCCTTGGTTGAACTCTTTCCCTTCTACGCACAATAGGGACGTTGTGTGGCTGCTTCTCACGTGTGCTCTCCATTTGGTCTATCCGTTCATGCACTTGCTCCAGTTCCAACTTCATCACACGCCTCATCTCACTCATCATGGCCTCCATAAACATCTTCGGATCAGCCAAATTCATTGCACCTTCGGCATTGCTTTTAGAACTATTATGAGACATGTTTGCTACAAAACAATGTTAGAAAAAAAAAAAAAAAAAAAAAAAAAAAAAAAAAAAAAAACCTCACAATACTCTCCCTTACGTGTTTACACTCAAGAATGTAAATCACTCTACACTCGTGTTTCACTCAAAAAAACGTGGCTTTTAACCCTCTAATGTTCTCACCACTCTTGCCTTTTTCCACTCAGTAATTCCCTTCCAGTTCTTTTAAAACTAAACAAACAGTACTCAAAATTTCCAGCAACACATTCAATAAGAACTCATCAAGGAATTTCAGATTTTTAGGACAAGAATACAAAGAACGCAACTAATTAGACTTTCAGAAGCACAATATAGCAAACTTTTCACGAAAAGGAAAAAAGAATATTTGGTTTTGGAATAAAGTGATTTTGGCCTTAGTGGAACCAAAATGGAAGAACCAAGCAATCTTTTCTTTTCTTCTTCTTCTTTGGACGTTTTCCCCTCTTTCTACTGTTTTTTTTTTTTTTTCTCTTCTTTTCTTTCTTCTTCTTTTTTTTTTTTTTTTTTACTTGAGCTAGATTCGTGAACAGTAACAATGAATAGTTATGGGGACAAGATGGGATGAAAACAAGAAACAAAGATAGGTGGATGGTGAACTTGATTTTAGAAACCTGGGAGCTCTGATACCAAATGATACGAATCCCACCAAAAAGAATGAGACCCGATACAATGAGGAACCCAAGAAAGTTCTATGATCAGGTTCTGAATGAAAACCTCGACCCGTTGTTTACGACAAACAAGAACCTCGGTATATATGACCTCAACCCATTGCTTGATGCGAAACAAGAACCTTGGTATAAGGAAGACGCCACAAACGGTGGTGGAGCTCCGTTTGATAAGTCGTTGGTGAACGCCACGGGAAATCCGATAAGTTCGAATAGTTCTTCAAAGAACCATAGAGAATACTCTCACAATTTGCTGAATAATGATCTACCCTTTATTCATTGCATATATGCCTATTTAAAGGGCTAGCCATTACAAAGAAACTCCCTAAATGGTATCCTAATTAGGGCTAAAAATCTGGTGCAAAATATCTCTTAGTTGCCTAAAAGATACTTGCCTAAATGAAAAGATACTCAACCCTTTTAAGTAGCCGATCACATGCCTAAACTAAAAAAGGAAATTTAGGGAATGGATGTATCCAGCCATATACACCCATATAAGCAAATAAAAAAAAGGAAATTAATTGGCATGCAAGCCTTACATATAAATCCAAAAAGGAATGTTTTTATTCTTGGCTAGATTCTTCTAGAACATGAATCATATTGATGATTCCGTGCTGCTCACTTGGATCATGCTCAATGGTCCTCCACGAATATGCTTGATTTGCTTGAGCCCATGCCTCTTGAATCAATCCATTGAGTGCCTCTTTAAATTTCTTGGCCTGTGCTCTTGTCACCGGCCCAATTGGGACTTGGACTTGATCCCTTGGAGTTATGTTGACATTGATTGCATCAACTGTAAAAGACCAGAGGGACCGGTACCAGACTGAGAGGGACCATTTATAGATGGAGAGGGATCATTTCCAAGTGGAGGTAGCTTCTTTGACAGCGCAGTTGGCTTAGATGGGAGGTGGCGGGGTATATGGTCCTTTCCTTCTCTTTGTTCTGACGTTGCGTAGTTATTCTTTTGCCTTGCTGACTCAAGTTTTTTTTTTGTAGGATGCCGGTGCTTCTAGCAGTTGTCCGCCTCCTCCAAAGCTTGGTTTCAGAGACTTTGACCTGGATATCAACTTTGACCTTTGATGAGTGCCCCCTTGACATAAGCTCAGATTTTTCTTGCATTTTATCCTGGAGATGTATTCAGTTCCATAGTCTAAACAGTTTATTTTGTAAATTTTGCACAGAATGGATGTTTATGATTTTAGATAGTTAGATGTATGTATTGATGCATGGACATGTAGAGATATTTATTATTTACGCGGCTAAATATATGAATAGATGCATGTACAGGGATAATGATGATGATATGTATTTATGAGATGATATTAAACTGCTTTGGTAACTTCTGTTTCTTCAGGAAGCTATATCTTATATATGCGAAGCTTATGCCGAAATTTTTATAGAAATACATATACATACTAGGGATGCAACAATTAATACAATGAATGGGGCACTGTCAAATTATGCATCCTTGAAATGGCAACTCCTTCCTTGTCAGGGGTTCGGTCTCCCCTTTGGCTTGACCTTACCTTGATTGGATGATAGCATTTTGTACCATTCTCAACCTTTTGACCTACTCTGATTTACTACCTTGGGTTATTGTATAAGATCATTTGGTTTGAATTCTTAACCCTCGGGTCTTTGGAAATAGCTTACCTGACCCTTGGCAGAGTGATGAGCAGCCAATCTTTCAATCTGAGGAGAACTTGTTTTGGGACCATAATGTAGGCTAGGTTATGGGGTTTTGAAACAATGGGATATATAGGCTCAAATTTGATGTCGCTTTTAGTAGGGTTTAGATCTATACCATCCTTGATTGTTTTTCCAGCAGGGTTAGCATCCTTCTTTAGCTTCGGCAACACGTCTGCCTCATTTAGATCAAGCAATCCAATGTCAATTGGAGTGGACTTAAATAGGGTTGTAAAGTAGGCCATGATTTGGGGCTTAAAGAGAAAAGGTGGAGGCTCGAACCTATAGCTTCTAATGGGCTTCTTTATTCCTTAAGATCACCTTTGCATTTTTCTTTTTGCCTTTGCTATGTATTTCTCATGATGCCACGAAATGACTCTTTTCTTTTCTTGGCTTTTACTTGTATGGCACAAAAATGACTTTTCTTCCAACCATCTTTTATTTATATTTTTTTTTGCCTCTTTCCCTTAGGCAACTCTTTCTCTTTGGTTTGCTTTTTCTTCCATTTTTTTTTCTTTTTTCCTTTTTACAAGACGAACATTTCTACAACTTCCTTCTTTGGCTCTTTTCTTTAGTATTTCAATTTAACCCATTGTGGGCGGTGATTCCTAGATTGGGGTTTTTCTTGGAAAGAAAAGTAACCGACTCAACAGGTTTGACAAAGGTTGTTTTTGGTTGTATGGAAAATGAAATGAGGGCCTCTCTTCATTTTGAACTAGATTGCTTTATCCATAGAGTATTTACGTTGCTTCAGCTTGGTGGATGATGAATGACATTCTTTATAAAGACATCAGTTATCTATTTGCCCTAGTAAGGAGGGACGGTCTTGGATCAAAGTTTTGACAAGAAATCTTCGCTTTTTGGGAGGAACTAATGGGTTAAGCAAAGGGAATATAAACACTTTTTTTTTTTTATGAAAAAATGAAAGATGGCTCCTCTTCCTTTTAATAGTCTGGTTACACATCTCTTAGCTTCGGTATCTTACAAGTGCTACTTTTGGGTAGTTTCCTCATTTATCCTCATCTTCTCTCTATTCGGAAAGTTGATCAATTGGCGAGTGGCTAACTCATGCTATCAAACCATTCAAGTCGGATCCTCTATAAGATAGACCATGCCCCTTGTGTAGGAAGTATTCACCATTCATAAGAAAGATATGAAATAACAACAATTTGAATGAAGACTAACATGTCATTATTTTAATAAAGTGCAAACATAGAGTTCTTTAGAAGCTACAGAAATGCAAATTTAAGGGCATAAAAATAAAGGGTTAGAAAAAAGTGGGTGAAAACACCACTTTCTTGTGTATGCTTTTGACGAGAACCCCTCTCAATAGGGCTTTAGGATGATGCCCACATTTCCGATGCTCCATCCATGGTTGCGGTCTTTGACCGAGGCAAGGCAGGCAAAGGCTTCCTCTAGAGCCACAAGTGCGTTGACGGTGATGGTGCAGTTGTCAGCTTCATTGGCCCTTTTGTTTTCCTCAGTTGCGTCCTTAATTTCTTCAATAAACAGGTTGGCTATCTCGCCTCCTTCTAATTCAAATGGTTCCACAAGTGACTTTGGCTCTTGATGTCCTCAGCCCATATCTTCATAGTCAAACTTAGTTGTGGGCCATGTGTTCTCTAATAGATGGGGTTCAACTGTGGCACACTTAGCGTGCAAAAATTTCTCACCCCAACCATCAGCAATCATTTCGTTAGAAGGGACCCCCTCCATGGGTGCAGATTCTTCAATGGGCCATTCAGAAGGATCGTGTACCTTGTTAGGATTGTAAGATAGATTAGGCATAGCGGGAAATCCTCCTCCCAATCGCTCTCTTCATTAGTCTCCCAATCTCCTTCGTAATCTTCGACCATGATTTCATTCAACTCCCCCTCATCTTTTATTTCCTCTAGTATCACATTGACTGTGTGGTCCGGTAGATGGTTTATGGTCACATTGGGGGCAAGAGTAGGGTTCACCGGTTATAGGTCAATGGTCTTGTTGTCGATCAAGTCTTGGATTTTATGTTTGAGGGAGAAGTAACTCTTGGTGTCATATCCTTGGCCATCTGAATGATACTCACAAGTGAGGGTACCATTGAAGGTTGGGGGTAAAGGGCTAAGCAATGGTCGAGCAAGTATGGGCTTTAGGATGTTGTTCTTTAGGAGGTTATGGCAGGCTTTAGTTTGGGTATAGGCTAAGACATTGAAATTACAGAAGCGTCGGACAGGCCTATTGAAGTTGAAAACCTAGAAAATTGATTTTGAGTAAAAACTTTTTAGAATGAAAATCTTAGAGGGTCTTCGAAATGGGTAAAAATTTTGAAATTTGACTTTGAAACTAACTTTGGATCTAGAGATGGTTAAGAAACCTTAGGAATTGATTTTAAAAATAAACTTTCGAAGGAAAAAAGTTTTGAAAATAAACTTTTGAAGGAAAAGTTTAAGAAACCTAAGGCATTGATTTTGAAAATAGACTTTTGAATGAAAAAGTTTAGAAACCATTTTGATTTCAAACTTGGACAAAACGTGTAGGAAATTCATTTAGTCAGGTGTTGCGCCTCAATTTTTTGCACTTGGAAAAACACATAAGTGAGAAAAACACAGTACTTTCTCATTAGAACTCATCCTAGTAAAAGGACGAGTGCGACTACATTTGAATTGGAAATTGATTTGATTAAGGGCATTTGAAAAAATTTTGGAGTCGCCACCTAACTTTGTTAAGATGAGTTAGGTCACCTAAAACTAAGTGCAATCTGAAAATTAAATTTAGGGTTTTTGAAAACTTACTCACGAGAGTATTTTTAAGAAAACAGGTTGTTTGACAACTTTTGAAAAGATTTAAGCTCTTTTTGAAAAACAACTCCATTTTCAGTCGAAAACAGTGATTCTAGGTTCAGAGGTTGATTATGTGTAGAGAAGATGCACTAGGCTATCAACCTATTCCACCCTTGCGGTACCTATATGTCTATTCACCTTAGGTTCACTTAATTAGAATTTTCAATTAACAAAGGTCCAATTATATCCATTTTGAAAATAACTATATGATGTATGATATGTAAGTGCAAGAAAAATATTTGATTTTGAAAATAGATTTGAAAAGAGGATTTGAAACTTGAAAAAGGTTATAAAAATTGAAAACTTGAAAAAGATTATGGAATTGAAAATTTGAAAAAGGTTGTGATTACATGCATGAGGGTTGCCTATATATCCCTTTGTTAGGAATTAGATCAGTCGTAGTTCTAACTCGGGGTTCTATTAAAAATAGACACTTCGAGGTTTTTGAAAAGTTTGATTTGAACTTTGAATAGAAAATTTGAAATTGAACTTGAGGATTTGAAATTGATTTTGATTTGAAAAGATTGAACTTGGACTTGATTTGAGAAAGATTGAGGTGAGCTTTGAAAATATCTTGATTTAGATTGAAGTTTGAAAATCATCTTAGTTTAGAAAGGAGTTTTAGAAAAGAGTTGAAACTTCCTAACTTTAGGCTTAGGGTTGAACTAGGGTTTTGATATCTTAGGACTTAGGTAACCTAGGGTTGAAGCATGCACTTGAAATAGAAAGGTCTGATTTGATCTTGAAAGGTTGGATTAAGGAAAGTTTGATTTTAGAAAACTTAGAGCTAGGAAAGATGGGATTTAGAAAGATTGGAAGCGGTTTGATTTGATTTAGAAACACTTAACTTACAATGGTTGGAAAATATTTGACTTGAATATTTGATTTGAAAGAATTTAGAAAGTTAGAGTTTAGGAAAGATTGAATTTTGGAAAGCTTTGAATTAGGAAAGTTTAAAAATAAGAAAGTGCCACATTAAGAAAGTTTCATTTTAGGAAAGTTCTATTTTTGTAAAGTTTTGAATTTAGAAAGATTTGGAAGTTTGAAATTAGGAAAGATTTGAAAGTTTGAAATTAGGAAATATTTGATCTCTATTTCCTAAAATAGAAGATTGAATTTTATTTTCAAAAATAGATTATTTGATTTTGTTTTCAAAATTGGAGGATTGGATTTGGTTTCCTAAATTGGAAGATTGCATTTGACATGAAATTGGAAAGGTTAAATTTTGAAAATCTTGAATTTAGAAATCTATGATTTAGTAGGAAAAGAGGTTTTAGAAATTTAAGATTTGATGTAAAAAAAAAAAAAAAACTTTAGAAACCTATGATTTGAGGCAAAATAGGAACTCATGATTTTTATGAAGGGAATTAGGGTTTTCTAATCGTGGATTCTAAGGCTTGACTTGGACTCCAAGACAAAGAGTTTTTTGAAAAGTAGATATTTGAAAAGAGTTTTTAGGAAGTAGATTTTTTAAAACAATTTGGAAAGATGTTTGAATATGGACTTTCACAAGTCTCTTGAATGTCTCATTTTCCTAAAACGATTCTAACCATGAAAAGATTAGAACCATTCTAGGGTTGTAATTTTGAAAACAAAATATGGACCATAATGATCACATTGACTATAACACTTTTCTAAAATAACCCTAACCATGGAATGATTAGAATCGTCTTAAGATTGTGGTTTTGATAAAAACAATTTAGGGTTTACACCCAAAATGTGGACCTTATTAATCAATTGAATATAACACTTTCCTAAAACAACCCTAACCATGGAATGACTAGAATCATCCTATGAGTGTGATTTTGAAAATAAGTTTGAAAGAAAGAGATTTTGAATGCAAGTTTTGATAGTGAACTTTGATGCAAGTTTGAAAACAACTTTGAAACCAATTTTGAATGAATGTATGAATATGACATGCACAATGCAATAGGGTCGTGAACATTCAAGGTTAGGCTTCACCACATAATCAAGGGAGCCGAACCCACACTATCAAAGGTTGAACTAGAAGAAAGCCCCCAGCACGGTGACCTTCAACAGTCTTTTCTAAGCATTAATCGGGGAATCCCTTGTTCCAAGCATGCAACAAGAGGAGGTAGAAGATGAGAATTAAAATTGAAGAAAACCCAAGTGAGTTAGAAGGGAGAAGTGAAAAGGGGGATTACATAAAAGTAATTAGAAAACCAATCTCGTATTTTTCTTGCTTGGATTGCTTTGTTTGCTTGGCTTTACTTGAACCTTGAGAATTTTGAAATTGCAGCACTTGAGTCTTTAATGGATGTTTGGAGGCTTATGTTTGAGTGTATAAGGTGTGTAGAGGCTAGGGTTTGAGTGTATGGAGGCTAAGGCTTGAAGAGGCTTGAGAGAATTAGGGTTTGGAGAGAATTCAAGCTCTGTTTTCAAAGAGACAGAGTTTCTGGATTGAATTTGTGGACCCTTTTTACGCAGGGGGAGAGTTTGAATTTATAGGTAATCAAAATAACCGTGGTGCCTGTTGTAGGCCAGGGCAAAAATTTCACTGGCGCCACTAGTGAATTCCACTGGCACCACTACTAGTGGCGCCAACCACTCAATAAAGTTTTAAGGTAGCAAGAAACATATCTTTGGACCCTTGAGATGCAAAGCATAAGATTTGAGCGCTTGTCCTAGTGACTACCATATAATTTTTGGCTTGGTTCCACTATAAATGACTCCGAAAAGTTTAAGAATGATCCGAAAGGTTTCGAGTAACTAGACTCGGCCGCGAATGGACTGGAACCCTCAGAAGAGTGTCCCTGAGGTAACTAGCTTAAAAAATTATGCCAGAATGTTTAAAAAGTTTGACCGGTCTACTAGGGGCAAAATGATCAATTGAACTAGGAAAATACCGAAATGGACTCGGATTGACCCATGAGAAGGCTTGAAGGTTGGAAACACTATCGAGAGTGTTCTAAAGGGGTTGTCTGTTTGATAACCAAAGCCAATGTGGTTGGAAAAGGCAACCGGCCCACTAGGGACAAAATAGTTATTTTGTACCGGTCTTATCGGAATGGACTTGGAATCATCCAAAAAGGTGTTAAAAGGTTGAGAATACTATTAAACGCATCCTTGGGAGATAACCGGTTTGATACCTAGAGCTAGTGTGGTTCCTATAGGCGATCAGATACTTAAAGGCAAAATGGTCATTTTGACTGAATGCTCTCGGAATTACGATGTTTGTTGGCAATTTTCAATATCGATCTGTTTGCGAGCGTTTCCTCCACTCTGATAGTTGCGATGTTTGTGAATGTTTCTATCACTCTAACGGTGTGCGTTCATTATGGAGACTGCCTGATCTCGGAAAGCTACTAGATGGACTTATCGTTTGAGAGATCAACTTTCTCGAAAGAGGTGCCAGTTTAAGTTTGATTGGTCAAGATTGGAATTGGAACTGGAATTGGAATTGAAATAGGGATTTACCATCTTTAGGAAGACGCACCAACCAGAATTGGATCGAGCAATGTCCCAAGGGCATTTTGGTCATTTTGCCTTTATTGCGCCTAGTGGGCCTGCGAAGCGGTTGATTGACTGGATCAAGTCTGGAAAGCCAATTTGGACTTGAATGTGTTTGTGTCGGTTTGATTGTGAGTATGGTCAGGCTGGAGATAGCCGAGCAGGCAAAAATGGGGTGCTTACATCAGGCAAACTGTGTAGAAAATTTATTTTGACTCAAAACTTGAACTTTTGAAGATAAAATGTTTAGAAAATTCATTTTCACTAGAAACTTGAATTTTTGAAAACAAAATGTATATAAATTTCATTTTGACTCAAAATTTGAATTATTTGAAAACAAAATGTATAGAAAATTCATTTTGACTTGAAATTTGAAACTTTGAAGACAAAATATATAGAAAATTCATTTTAACTCAAAATTTATTTTGAATTGAAATTTAAAATTTTCACCGTAAAATATATAGAAAATTCATTTTGACTCAAAATTTGAACTTTTACAGACAAAATGTATACAAAATTCATTTTGACTCAAAATTTTTTTTTATGCATACTATTTACTTGTCTATAAAACTTTATCGTATCTCTTTCCTTATGACTTGCCTTCAAGATGGTTGATGTGGGAAACAATGATTTAGGCAAGAGGCAATGACAAGATTTGCTTTGGTCAAGTAGAAGACTAGTGCTACTGATGAGGAGAGGGTGGCCTTGCTAGGGCTACTGTAGAAGATGCCCTAGATGAGGCTATAGAAGATTTTGAGACTACCCTTGCTGGAGCTGATGCTTAGGTTGAGATTTAGGTAACTTTATGAGGAGGCCCATGGTGTAACTGTTGGTTGGGAGGCTTCTCGGAAAAACTTAGCACCGTGCTCCATGGGAGAATGTTTCATGCTTGTGACTCTCTTGCTTTGGAATTTGAAGGAGAGGACATTGGCCTGCCTTTGATCGGGATCTCTTGGGGTTTGAATGCAGGGTGTTGGCTTGATTGTTGAGTTCTGATTTTAGTAGATATGGTAGGATTCTTGTTGACATGTCTCCGAAGGGGTAATACTTCTCTTGAGTTGACTTCTAGGAGGAGTGATGTCAACTTTGGTCAGTTCATTTTGAATGGATCAATTGGTTTGGTATGGAGGTGTAGGATGGGGTATTGCCCTAGGTTTTATAGTTTGAAAAAGGTTGAATCAAGGTTGATTGGGAGGTCGAGGGTGGGCCGTTGTTCCATTCTCTGTTTCTTGTTAACTATAGCAATTTGAGCTTTCTGAGGTGTGTGCCAGTGCTAGAGATGTCTGAGGTTACTTAGTTGCGGGGTGGCTTTTTAGCTCCCTTTTGTACTTTGCCCCATTTCTTGTTTCCTATTTGAGAGAGAGGGAGAGAGAGAGAGAGAGAGAGAGAGAGAGAGAGAGAGACAAACAGACAGACAGACAGACATAGAATAAGTTTTTGTGTAAAAATAGTTTACTTATGTCAATTCTAAAAATGCACAGGTAAAGGGGTGAATGCATGTTATACTTTTTTATTAACGCAAATGCATGAATGGAATTAAATGCATATCATACTTTTGATAAATGCACATATAAGAATGGAATTGAATGCATGTCAGACCCTTTTTTTTATTTTTTATTAATGCACAAGTACTACATGTATATGATTTATTTTTTAAGAATGCCCTAGGTTTGCCTTAAGGTCCATACTCTCAGGATTCTACCCCTTCAGTTCTATCCCATTCTTATCGGATTGTGATAGCATTTGCACCATTAAGGGGATCTTGACCTTTCGGTTTGCCTGCTGGTATTTTATCCTTACTTTCTACGGGGTTTCTGTTTAGAGATTTTCTGTCATCACTTGGTTTTCTCTCTTAGATCTTCAAATTCCACCGTGGCTTGAGCGACAACTTACATGCTCTTTGCAAAGCGATAAACAACTTGGCTCTTAATCCGAGAAGACTTCTTTTAGGACTGTAAAGCAGCCCATGTTCAGGGGTTATAAAAAATGAAGGGATATTTAGGCTCAAAGATTTTTTTAGTCGGTTATTTAAACCAAAACTATCTTAGCACACCTTGGAGCATGAGATTGCCCCAGCATTCCTTCCTTTTTATTTTTTATTTTTTATTTTTTTTATTACTTGTCTTGGTATTATTCAGGATTATTTGAACTAAGCAATTTTTTTTTATCAGATAAGACTTTAATTCGGATCGTACCGTAGGCTAGGTTAAGGGATTTATGAATGAAAGGATATAAAGGCTCAAACATTATCACTGGTGAGGTTACGAAAGACCCATGATTACCTTTGGCAATTCAACTTCCATTCCTTTCTTTCCTCTTTCCTTTTTACTCTTTTTGTTCTTTTGGACCGTTTTCTCTATTCTGATTAGGGTTTTTCATCAAGAAATTTGTTTCTGAGTCAACTTTTAGAGATGCCAACTCTTTCAATTCTTCTTTTGAAGACCACCACAAACAATCCCTTTTTTTTTTTAAACTCATTGCCCTTCTAGACTATTCTCTGTATCGAAAAACTTAGTCCTATGCTTTCTCTTAGAGATGTCATTGATACTGTATCCTATTGGAAATTAAAATTTTCATCATGCACTTATTAATTCTCATTAGGGTTTTTACCTTAACCTAGTGTGGGTAGTGATCATTAGGTCAGTTTTTTTTTTTTTTAGGAACAATAAATGGCTCGAGTGGGCTTTGCAAAGGGATGTTTTTCGACTGTATGGTCATAGAAATGAGGGCCTCACATCATTTCAAATTGAATTGCTTAGTCTATAAAGTTTTCTTACAAAATTTAGACGGTGTGTTTCTGCTAGTAAACCCCTATATCTTCTATCAAATGAACTACTTTGTGCTTACCCCAGTGTGGGGATGGTTCTTGATTTGGGGATATCTAAATAGAAATCACTTATGGCTCTAGTGGGTTGAGCAAAGGGTAATGTTTATTTCTTTTAGGATGAATAGAACAATGGCTTCTCATCTTTTTAAGGACTCGGTTGCCCATCGCTTAGCCAGGATATCACTCAAGTGTCGCCTCTTCAATAAACTCTATGCTTCTTTGTTGAGTCTATCTTCCTTCTCACTCTCACTCTCTCTCTCTTTTTGTCTCCAAGGTTTTAACCTAGTTGAATGGGTTGCCCATACTATCCTATCCTTCAAGTCGAATTATTACAAAATAGAAAAGAATCCCTAATAGCAATAATTATCGACAAGAGGGTTTTGGGACCTTTTGATGAGAACCTTTAATAGGGTTTTGGGACTATGCTAACCTCTTTGGTGCTCCATTTGCTGGATGTATCACCAAACAACGTAGGGCGAATTGATAGATCTTTTGCGGGGTTTGAGGAACTATTTGAGAGGCAATACTTTCCTAATAAGTAGTCAATCCCTTTTTCAAGTTGGGCTTCTTCCAGTGAATGGACTGATCCTTTCATGATTTTTGAACTAGATGTGATGCAAAAGGGTCTCATAGGTTTGGATGTGTTTTCGAGCCTAGAAAAAGAAAAAGAAAAATAAAAATAAAATGCAATTAACATGTGTAGTTGAAGATTTTAAGCAATGCATGTCCTATGGAGGTCCCTTTTTTTAGGAAATCTAGGCATGATTCTGAGTCCATTTTGGAAGTGGAGTTTTGCCTCTGTATGCAATATAATACCTCTTCGGCATAGGCCGATTGATGTTTCTTTATTTAGGCAATCCCGTATCCATGGAGAGAGATTTGGGTACCTCTTGAAATATGGTTTTATGCATGTCATGAATCCTTAGGGTTGGGAAAATCCTTAGGAGTTTAGGTAAGTTTGATTAACATGAGACTGGATTGTTCCTTTCTCTCTACGATTGATTAAATGCATAGGAATATAATGACTTGAGTTTTTTAGAACTCTTATCCTGGAATAGATATGGATGCATGAGCACAATGGAAGTGAATATGTGAGCAACGTGATAACAGTAAATGAATGGTTTATAAGACCCCTTTTTTGTCTTGTTTCTGCCTTCGATTTTTCTTTGTACTTGGAGATGAGGGGGCAAGATAGAAGACAAGAAACAAAAGATAAGTTAGTATCTTGATTTGAAAGTTTTTATGTAATGCATGTCCTAGGGGTGCCCATACTTTGAGAAAGGGACTAAGCATGATGCATTTGGCAGGCTTTTTAGAGATAAGGGAGTTTGTCCCTGTATGCAGATACTTTACCGTAGATTGGGAACATACATCCACTCATACATTCATTCACAAGAAATAAAAGGGTGCATTGAGCTTTGAGTTTAAATACAAGAGAATTAAAATACATTTTAATAAGGGGAAGGGGAACATTTTCCTTGAAACATCCGCCTATTTACTTTTACATTTGAAATCCTAAACTACTCTTGAGTCTTTGGATTTGCCTTCTTTGATGGAGACCTTGTTTCCAGATTTGTCCATTGTCTGCTTGACATCCCTATCTTCATGAGTAGAGAGGGATTGGGGCCCCTCTTTATGAGATGACTTGAAATATATGCTATGAGTACTTAAGGTTGCATGGGAACCCTTAGGATTTTGGTAGGTTTTAATCAAAAGAGAGTGTTCTTAGTGTCACTCTCTATGGGTTGATCATATCCATGAGAACGCAGTGACTTAAGTTACTTCGGAACTCTTGTCTTGAAATGAGGTATTGAATGCATGTATATGTATACAAAGAGTATAAAGAGAGAGAGGATGCAATAATAAAGTAAATATGCATGCACGATCATTACACAAGCATTATAACAGCAGGAATAGACAAGAATAAAAGAAAGTAAAGCGGTCACCCTTTTAAATCAACGTGCATGTCTTTTATCTAACAGAGGTTCAGCTATGCATGAGTTTCTATATGAGCATGAGGTTAAGAGTTTACTAATACTTCCTAAAAAGGCTCGGTTTCCGGATCTTCAAACCCAGGCCCACTCCCCGAGGTGGTGCCATTATCGATTAGTTATCCAAACGGGGGAACCATCAAGAGGCTGTAGACTAAGAAACTGACACAGCATCTGCCCATAACCAATATACCATTATCCCTTCTAACTAGAAGGGACGTAACCAGGTAGAGAATGTAAATATGCAAATGTGAGTGCACATGCAATGTGTGTGTGAGATTTTTGAAAGACGGAGAAAAGGCCCAACAACTCTCATCCATCTTGTCATGCATGGCAATTTATATAGACAATAAAAATAAATGTGAACATAGTCTCCTTACAAAATAAGATGCAAAATTTCAGTACTTTGATGACAAACTTAGTGCAAGATAGAATAATTGAATATGAATTGAATGAGAGCAACATTGTTTTGAAAATGTCTTTAAAAAGGTTGATTTTGAAAAGTTTGGAGTGGATATAGGGTTGGACGAGTTAATCAAAGATTCTAGATAAGTGAAGGGTGAAGAGACATGACAATAGTCTTACCCTCTAAGTGTTCTCAGCGGGGTCACCAGCTGTTGCACCTCGATTTTTTTTGCACTTGAGAATGTTAGGAAAATGCATGGTACCCTCTCGTTAGAACTCATCCTTCTTAAAGAACGAGTGCGACTAGGTTTAAATTAAAAATTAATTTAAACAAGGGCTTTTAGAAAGAATTTGGAGTCGTCATCTAAATTTGTTAAGGTGAGTTAGATCACCTAGAACTGAGTGCAATATGAAGATTAAACTTAAGGTTTTAAAAAAGTTCCTCAAGAGACGGTTTCTTTAGAGAAAATAGTTTGTTTGGCAACCTTTGGCAAGATTTAAGCGTTTTTTAAAAATAACTCTGTTTTGGTCTTTAAAAACTATAATTCTAGGTTCGGAAATTGGTTATGTGTAGGAAAGATGCACCAGGCTATCACCTTATCATGCCCTTGTGGTATCTACATGTCTTTCACCCTTGGTTTACTTATTTAGAATATTTGATTATTCAATGTCCATTTATGTCCACTTTGAAAATTTTAGAAAGAGGTTTCAGCCATCACTTTAGGGATAATATGATGCATAGAATGCAAGTGCATGAAAAGAATTTGAAAGAGATTTTGAAAAAGGAATTAAAATTTTGAAAAAGATAGTGACCACACCGATGAGGGTTGCTTATGTATCTCTTTTTTGGGAATCAGGTTAGTCGTAGTTCAGAATTGGGTTTCGATTGAAAATATACAATTTAGGGTTAATTTGAAAGACACTTTGGGGTCATGTTTGATTTGAAAAGACACTTTGGGGCCTTTAGACAGTTTGACTTGAAAAGGGTTTGATTTGAACTTTGATTAGAAGATTGAAAATTGAACTTTGATTTGAAATTGATTTTGAATTGAAAACAAACTTGGAATTATTTTAAAAAGTTTAAATTGAACTTTGAAATCATCTTGACTTGAATTGGAGTTTAAAAACCATCTTGGTTTAGAAAAGAGTTGAAGCTTCATAACTTAGAGTTAGGGTTGAACTAGGGTTTTGGCATACTAGGAATTAGGTAAGGTAGGGTTTAAACATGCACTTGAAAAGTTTGATTTTAGAAAGTTTTGATTTTAGGAAAGTTTTGAATTAGAAAGGTTTGAATTAAGAAAAGGTTTGAAATTAGGAATTTTTTGAAATTAGGAAAAATTTAAAAGTTTGAAATTAGAAAAGATTTGAAAGTTTGAAATTAGGAAAGATTTGAAAATTTGAAGTTAGGAAATGTTTGATCTCCATTTTCTAAAGTTGAAGATTGGATTTTATTTTCAAAAATAGATGATTTGATTTAGTTTCCTATTTGAAAAAGATTTGATTTGAATTGAAATTGGAAAGGTCTAGTTTTGAAAATCTATCATTTGAGGTCACTTTGGAATTAGGAAATCTAGGATTTGAAGTTGGACTTGAATTTGGAAATATAGGATTTCATATAGAAAATAGTTTTTGAAATCTATGATTTTGATGCAGCCAGAAAGCTATGATTTTATGTGAGGAAACTAGGGTTTCCTAAACATAAATTTTAGGGTTTTGACTCGAATTTCAAGATAAAAAATTTTTGGAAATTAAATATTTGGGAACGATTTTTAAAAAGTGAATTTGTAAAACTTATTTTAGAAAGGTGTAAATGTAGACTTTTGAAAGTCTCTTAAATATTTCATTTTCCTAAAATGATTCTAACCATGAGAAAAATAGAACCATTATAGGATTGTGATTTTGAGAACAACTAGGGTTTGAAACCCTAATATGAACTTTGATGGTCTTTTTGAATGTAACACTTCCCTAAAACAACCCTAACCATGGAATGACTAGAATCATCTTAGAGTTGTGATTTCTTGAAAAACAATTTAAGACTTAAACTCAAATTTGGACCTTGATAGTCATATTGAATATAATACTCTTCTAAAGCAACTATAACCATGGAATAACTAGAATCATCCTAGGGTTGTGGTTTTGAAAACAACTTGTAATGTAAGCATGAAAACACCTTTGAATGCATGATTGTGATAGTAACAATGCAATAGAGACATGAACATGTGAGGTTAGGCTTCACCAACATAACCAAATGAGCCGGACCCAAACCGTTTTAGGTGAAACTTAAAGAAAATTCTTGACACAGTGATTCTCTCTATAACCTTCCTAGGCATGAACTAGGAGGTCCCTTATTTCAAACATGAAAGAAGAAGAGGTAGAAGATGGGGATTGAAATAGAGAATAGCCTACGAGGACTAGGAGGGAGAAGAGAGAAGGGGGGATTACATAATTTAACTTGAAACCCTACCTTGTCTTTCTTTGCTTTGATGCTTTAATGGTGGACTTTGCTTGAACTTTAAGTTAATCTTCAAGAGCTTCCCGGAACTGGACTTGACCTTCAATGGATGGTTGGAAGCAAGGATTTGAGTGTATAAATTGTATGGAGGCTAGGGTTTGAGTGTATGGAGGCTAGAGTATATGGATGCTTGAGAGAATTAGGGTTTTCAAGGGATTCAAGCTTTGTTTTCAGAGAGGCAGAGTTTCTAGAGTGATTTTGCGGATCCTGAATACGCAGGGGGTCGCTTGTATTTATAGGAAGCTAGAATGAGGCTTGACGCCTATTGTGGGTTGCACCAGCCACTAAAGAAAGTTGTTTAAGGGTAAGAAATAGATCTTTAACCCTTGTGACGCAAGACAGAAGATTTGGGTTCCTATATTGGAGTGGCGTCAGCCACTTATGAACTGTTTAGGGTTGTAAGAAACAGATCTTTGATCCTTGTGATGCAAGACAGAAGATTTAGGTGCCTCTCCTAGTGACTACCATGTAATTTTTGGCTCGGCTTTACTAAAAGTGACTCTGAAAAGTCTAGGAACGATCCCAAAAGCCGAGGATGGACAGGAACCCCTGAAAGAGTGTCCTTGAGGCAAATGGCTTGATCATCAAACCCGTAGTAGTTAAAAAAGATGACCGACACACCAAGGGCGAAACAGCCATTTAAATCGGGGAAACATCAGGATCGACCTGGAGTGACCCGTGAGAAGGCTTGAAGGTTGGAAACAATAGTGAGAGTGTTTGATTCCTGGAGGCGATCAAATGCCTAGAGGCAAAATAGTCATTTCAATCGGATGCTCTCGTAATAGATCCTGAAGCGGTTGGAATGCACTGGAACGTGCTAGATTATCTTTGGGACAATCTTGTAAGGGTGGACTTACCGCTCTGAGGTCTTACGTACTTTCTTAAGAAACGTGCTAGTGGGGCCCAAGGGGTAGTTTGGTCATTTTTTACTGGAATGGGCTAGTAGGCACTGGTGTTGACTCGAGTTTTGAGCGTTTTGTCATTATAACGGTGTGTGAAGAGTTTGTTTCCAAAAGTATCATGTCCTTTGGTAAACGTGTCATAGACAAGAGGCATGTTTGGTCCCGTAACATAGGGGGTTTGTTGGCATTCCCAATGTTGACCTTGTAAGCACCCCATTTTCGCCAACTCGGTAATCTCTGGCCTGACCAAACTCCCTGTCAAAACTCCATAAGTATATTCAAGCCCAAGTCAACTTTTAAACCCCTATCCAATCAGTCAACCGCTTCTCGAGCCCGCTAGGCCTAATAGAGACCTAATAATCAAACCTACCCCTTGGGCCTCCAGGCACGTCTTGAGAAAGTTCAAAATCCCTCAAAATGGTAAGTCCGCCTTTCCAAAGTGTTTCTAAACAGTTAGGTGTACTCAACATATCATTCTGCCCAACTCCGATCAAAATGACCATTTTACCCCTGGATGCCCTAGCACAGCACAAATCCCATCAAACAGTGAAAAATTCTTCCGGGATCATCCCTGAATGATCCGGCACACTTAACATAACACTCTAGTCCATTCCTAACCTTTTTCAACCAAGCCGGTTAAAATGACCATTTTGCTCCTAGCGACCCAAACGCGCCTCGAAATTACATCGGTCCTAGAATATTGAATGGTGGGTCTTGTCATACACCTCTATTTAACCTAAGGTGGACCTTACGACACTAAACACTCTCGACTTAACGAAAGTCCCCTTGGAGCGTCTCACAGACGCTCCGCTAAGATTGCATTTTCTCTCGATTCCCTGGTTATAACGCATCATCAAACGACTTGAGAAATGTGTAAAACCAGGAATTCCCAAAAGCTCGTTCATAGGTCTTTTCATCGATATGGCTCGATAGGATAGGTCACTTCTCGAAGCCCCTCATCGCATGGCTCGAAAACTGCTACTTTCAGCAGCCCTTGGAGTGTCTCACAGATGCTCCACCGAGATTGACTTTTTCTCTGATTCCCTGATTATGACGCACCATCAAACGAATTGAGAAATGTATAAATTAGGAAATTCCCAAAAGTATTTTCAGAGTACTTTCCATCAGTACGGTCCGATCGGAGAGACCACTTCCCGAAGGCCTTGATTATGCGGCACACAAACAGCTACTTTTGAACCCCCACACAGCGTATCACAAATGCTTCACAAAAATGCAATTTTATGCACACTTCTTGACACGATATCTCACACTTCCGAACACTGTTTAGACTTTTCAAAAACTTAGAAGTTTATGAGAAACCCTATGAGAACACTGTGGATGCAACCGATTCCTTTGAAACCTTCCTGATTATCGAGGCAAAGTTTAAATGAACACTCCCGATGACGGAGCGTATGCTACATGCACCCAGATTTTGATAAGATTGATCAAACTTCACTTAGCCCTTAATATTTAGTCAGTACAGGGAGTGCCACGTGGCCTTTATTCTGTGGAACAGTACCGGCACATGTCTTACAATGCGCTAGTATCCAAAAATTTGCCTATAAATACATGCCTCCCCCTCTGCATATTCGAGAATCAAAATTGATAGCGAAACTCTGCAAAATCTGCTCCAGAACCTCAAATCCTTATATACCTCTCACACTTCAATCACTTAGGGTAGATTCCATCTCCCCCTAATCCATACACTCCACCTACATAGCCTTCCTGCCCATAAAATACCTCCTTCCAGCCCCTCAAGCATACTTAAAGCCATCCAAGCTCAAGTTAAAACATCCATAGAAGATTGCAACTGTATTGAAGGCAAAAGGTGGTATTTCTTTTATGTTTTTATCTTCCCCCACTACTTTCTTCTCCCTTCTAGCCTACTTAGACTATTCTCTATTTTAATCTCCATCTTCTACCCCCCTTTCTTGCATGCTTGAAGCAAAAGGGCTCTTAGTTCATGCCTAGAGGAAAGTTAGTGAGAGCTACTGTGTAGGGGGGATCTTTCACTAGCCTACGTTAAGATGGTATGGCCTTGGAGCCCCTTGATTATGTGGTGTAGCCTAAAGCCTTATTTAAATTCATGACCCCCTCTTATATTGCTATTTTGTTCATGTTTGTGTGCTTGGCTTTATTTTCACGTTTATAACTATGTTTTTCAAAACTTACACAATTCTCATTTCCATGCCATTTTCAAGCTCAATATTCTCTTCAAAATGGTTCTAAGGGTTGGTCCCTTGAAGCTTAGAATGAGACTCTAAGAAATCATGCCTTAAAAAATTCCCGCTTTTTTTGCTAAGTAAGAAAGAATATCTATAGACAAAAAAGATCGAAAGATCAAGTACAAATACAAGGGGCATACCCCAGGCCAAAGGATAATGATAATCAATAAAGATAACCATCCAAACAAACTAAAGAACCCAACTAGCACTAGCTAAGAAAAGTACACAAAGAAGCTAACTTAGCTCAACAACTATAAGAATAAACAAATAGCAAAGAATGGTTGCTCTTAGTTCTTGAAAATATCATTGGGAATCCGCCATATTTGCTGGAGGTCCCTATTTGGTGCCGTTCCATGAAAGCCTCTCAAGCTAGCCATCCTACTACGAACTTGAAAGACTATATCATTGAGCACTGCCTTCATGTCCTTACACTTGTTAGCTATTAATCTCTCATTCCTTTCTCTCCAAAGGAAATAAACAGTGGTGGAAAGCATTAACTTGCAAAGAATATTCTTCAAAGCCTTCCCCTTCAAGGTACAAGCCCAAGATACAATCCCTTGCCACTCATTACTCAAGCATTGGGCCTTACATTTTGCTAGCAGCTGCACCCATAATCTGTTGGTGATTGAACACTAGAAGAAGAGATGGTTGTGGTCTTCAATTTTATCTCTACAAAACACACAACACATGTCATTTAACATACCATAGGCAGCAAGTTTGTCTTGGGTGGCTAATCTTTCTCGAATAGCAAGCCAAAGGATGAAGCTATATCTAGGAATAGCCTTCTTAAACCAAACAACTTCAGCCCACTCCACTTAAGGACTATGAGTTCTAATACTTTGCCAAGCTGATCTAACTGAAAATTGGTGATTTTTTTTTTCTGGAATCCACATGGCTTGATCAGTACAAGAACTATTAGGAAGTGGAATACATGACATACACCTCTTGAGCTCCATCAACTCTATGGAATTTGCCATAGGCCAATGCCATTGGTTGTCTCTAATAATAGTGCTAACTTTTGCTTCTTTACCTAACCCAGAATCATAGATCACCCTATCCCCCATTCTTTGATTATAGGCCCCATTGACAGCCAATTATCATACCAAAGGGAAACCTGTGAGCCTTCCCCAATTTTGTACTTGATCAAAGGCCTAATGAGATCTCTTAGTTGCAAAATTTTCTTCCAAGTCCAAGAGCAATCCCAAGGAACCTTAGCCACCCAGAATTGACTTCTAACTAGATGGTTAGCTCTGACCCACTTCACCCAACAAGAGGTTGTAGAAGATTGGCACAACAACCAGATGTATCTAGTGATATTAGCTTGGTTCCAATCCACCAACTTCTTTATGCCTAGACCACCTTCATCATTTGGTTTAGTAACCTCTTCCCAATTAACCTTAGCTCCAGTACTCTTTAAATCAGGCCCTTTCCAAAGATAAGCTCTGAAGCATTGATCAATTTTCTTCAAAACTTTCTTAGGCATAATGAAATGGGCACACCAGTAGCTTTGCATGCTAAATAACACTGATTTGATGAGCTGCAACCTGCCAGCAGAAGAGAGGAACTTACCAATCCAAGACTTGGCCTTACTCACAATTCTATCAACCAAGTTATTGCAATCTTCAGGTTTCAGCTTAGAAGAAATCAGGGGAACCCCTATGTATCGAATTGGAAGCACACCTGGCTGAAACTTGAAGAGATTTAACAATTGCTCTCTCCCTTGATCATCCAAACCAGTGAGAAATATATTACTCTTAGCACAATTTGGAACAAGACCTGAGAATTCAGAAAATATATCCAAAGCCTCCTTTAAAATCCTAGCAGAAGCAATCTCACCCTTGCGATAAAGCATCAAGTCATCAGCAAAACAAAGGTGAGTTAAGTTAGTTTTCTTGCATCTCCAATGAAACTGAAAATTAGGGCTCCTCTTTACTTGCTGCTGAATAATATGAGATAGGACATTCATACAAATTACAAATAAGTAAGGGGATAAAGGATCACCTTGCCTCAGGCCTTTAGCTCCAGGAAAGAAACCCTCCAAGGCACCATTAAGGCTGATTGAGTACATAGGAGTAGAGATGCAGACTTGTATCCAATTCCTTAGCTTCTCTGGAAATCCCATAAGCTCCAAAACATCCAACACGAATTCCCATCTGACTGAGTCATAGGCCTTCATAAGATTTACCTTCACAGCACATTTAGCCAACTTGGTGTTCTTATGATAGCCTCTCATAAGTTCTTGAGCAAGTAAGATGTTATCACTAATCTTCCTTCCTTGAATAAAAGCTGATTGGGCTTCATCAATAACCAGAGGCAGCAAACTCTTAATTCTATTCGCAATAATCTTAGTAATGCATTTGTATAGGATATTGCAACAAGAGATAGGTCGATAGTCCTTTAAGGTTGTGGGATTAGGAACTTTGGGGGTTAAGGCTACAATGGTAGCATTGACTTCCTTTAACAAACAACCAGAATCAAAGAATGATTTAATGGCAGCAACCACCTCATTTCCAACTATAGGTCAAGCTTTCTTAAAGAAAAAGCCATTGAAACCATCAGGACCAGGGGCCTTGTTTGGATTTAAGTTAAAGAGCACTTGCTTAATCTCATCTTCCGTGACATTCCTGTCCATATTTGCAGTAGCTTCTCCAGAAATCACTTTACAAACATATTATTGAAGTTTTTGCTTCCCTGGATACTTCACATCATTTTCCTTCCCCAACAAGTTCTGAAAGTACTTTACAAATTCGTCTTTGACCTCTTTAATATCTTCCACTACAGTACCGTCTTCCTTCTTTATAGAGGAGATTTTATTCCTATTAGCTCTATTCCTTACTGACTTGAAGAAAAAATTGGTGTTTTGATCCCCTTCATTCAGCCACAAAATTCTGCTTTTTTGCTTAGCAAAGCTCTCCTCTTGGTTATTCAAAGCATTAAGTTTGGAAAGGCTCTCTTTCTCCTTGGCCAAGAGCTCAGGATCCCCACCATTTGCCTCTAACTGTCTTTGAAGATTAAGCAACTCCTCTCTAGCTTCATTAACTTGCAGCGAAATATCATAACATTTCTTCTTATTTAGCTCCTTCAAACTAGATTTCACCATTTTCAGCTTCTTGCAAACTCGGTACATTGGGTACCCATCAACAATAGTATTCCAAGCTTGCTGCACCATAGGCAAAAACTCCTCATACTCAGCCCAAAAATTAAAGAACTTAAATGGTTTAGTACCTTCCTTCATATGGAGCCCCAACCGAACCAAAATAGGGCTATGATATGAAACCCCAAAAGGAAAGAATTTAGCTGAAGAAAATCTGAATTTAGAGTTCCAGCAGCTATTAACAAGAGCTCTATCAATTTTTCTTAGGATATAATTCTTAGCACATCCATTGTTCCAAGTAAAATGGAAACCCCCATATCGAAGATCATCTAGCTCAGCCTCCACAAGACACTCATTAAATTTGTCCATGAAACCAAGCCAATCAGTGCCAATCGTATAGCATTAAAATCACCCATGACCAACCAAGGTTCATAACAGACCAGATTTGCATGTTGCTCAAGATCCCTCCAAAGCTGCCTTCTAAGTGTTACAGTGTGTAAACCATAAGCGAAAGAAATGTAGCAATGGATCTTCTGCTCAATAAGAAAGATCTTACAATGAATAATTTGGTTAGACATGCTTAGAACATCCAATTTCACAAAATTCGAATTTCACCCAACCCAAATTCTACCAGCCCCATTAGTGTTATAATTATGGATGAAATCCCAATTCTTCATCAGCCCACGACAGATTGAATCTCTATTCTCCAACTTGACTCTAGTTTCTACAAAAGCAAAACACCAAATGTTGTGGCACCGAACAAAATCTTTGATTTCTCTCTGCTTGGAGAGATCATTGAGACCTCTCACATTCCAGCAAGCAAACGACATTAATTACTTAGAACAAGAGGTGCTCCCCTTAGAGCTACTAGCTGAGCTCTGCCTTCTTCTCTTCTCATTCTTCTTCTTATTCTTTTGTATATTCCTATCAACTTCATCCACTACCGCCGCCTTGTCTCTGAGAGGATTTGCAATAGGAGTTGCCATCAAATTTGACTGACCATCCTCACTAGTTTCCATGGCTTCAACATCTTCCATCTTGTCCAATTGTTGAAATCTATTGAGAGTTATGACCTCAACAACAGGTTTCATCATCAGATTGGCTGGTTGTATGGAGACTTTTCAAATCTCTTTCTAAAAACAAATCAATTTCATTTCAAATCTATTTCCAAATCTATTTTTCAACTTACTTTTCTTGCACTTGCATGTCATGCATCATTCTTTTAAAAATATATATATATATATATTATTTTCTAAAGTGGATAAGATTGAACATTTGTTAGTTGAAGACTCTCATAGGTGAATTTAGGGTAAATAGACATGTAGGTACCACAAGGGCGGGGTAGGGTGATGGCTTAGTGTGTCTTCCCTACACGTAACCAACCTTCGAACCTTGAATCACTGTTTTCAAAGACCAAAATGGAGTTTATTTTCAAAAAGGGCTTAGTTATTTTCCAAAGGTTGCTAAACAACTTATTTTCCTAAAAACCCTCTCTTGAGGAAGTATTTTCAAAAACCCTAAGTGTAGTCTTCGGATTATACTTAGTTTTTAGGTGACCTAACTCACCTTAATCAAGTTAGGTGGCGACTCTAAATGTTTTCCAAAAGCCCTTTATTCAAATCTATTTTCAATTCAAACCTAGTCGCACTCATTCTTTGAAGAGGGTGAGTTCTAACGAGAGAGTACAGTGTTTTTCTCGCTTGTGTGTGTATTTCTCGAGTGCGAAAAATTTGGGCGCGACAGTCAACCCCTATATTTAGGAGTCAACACCTCTAAATTCATAACATAAATCTAAACTCTCAGTGAAAAAGAGTCGACTCCTGCATTTTAGGAGTCGATTCCTCTAACCTTCTTAAGTACTGATGTTACCCTCTGTGGAAAAGGGTCGACGCCTGCATTTAAGGGGTCGAAACCTTGACATTCTTGAGTTCCCAAACTTGCATTATGTGAAAAAGAGTTGACACCTTGATTCCAGGAATCGACGCATTTTGTCCAGGTGTTGAATATTGACCTAGGAGCCTACACTTTTGTTAAAACATGAAAAGTTCTTCACTCTAAATTACTTTTGCACTATTTTAGGACCTATTAATGCGAACCTTAAGTTGCTTTTTAAAGGCTTATATGTTTATGTTCTTTTGTGTATAGGATCATTTTTGATCAATGCATAACGCTTGAGAATCACTAAATCAAGGATCATAAGAGAACTTTAAAAAGGTGATTAAAGACTCAAGGTGAGTAACGGAGTAATTGTAGTAACTCTATAGTATTTTTCTTTACTATAAGCTTGCGCATTTAAAATGCTTTCAAAACAAAGGTTTTATCTATGATATCTTTCAAATATAATTATCATGTTTTGATGATAAGCTTTATAACTATCATACAATGCAAACCCATGGACTTAATTATATGAAGGTATTTGAAATATACATTTGAAGCTGATATGTGTCATTCTCAAGAATCCTACACCAGGGGATATCAAATAAGCCGGAAGAGTCCTACACTAGGGAATGTCAAATAAGCTGAAAGTATGATATGATATTATAGGGGAGATATCCCCAACGTCGCCATTGATGGTTTGCTCCCAGATGTCTATGTCCTGCGAGACGGGTGAAAGTCCCCCCTCGAGACGTACTACTAGTGGATACAAGCTCGTAGGGGTTTACCTGAAGAATGGGGTAAATCACTTTTATTATGAAGTAATGGACACATCATACCCTTTTTTATCATGTTGATGAAAAGGCAAAGGTTTCGAAATGATGAAAGCTATTAATAATCTTTCCTTTAAAGTTATAAAGCATTTTACATTACCTTTTTGAGGAATGTAATATACAAGTATCAAGAGATTTATTTCAAACTTTATGTAATATAATGCTTATGAAGTACTCAAATAAAGTCTATGGTATTTTCATGCTTCAATTGCTTTATTATTCATTGGGCTTTTAGCTCATGCTTTTATTTAATATTTTTAGAAAATGGAGATTAAAGACTATTCTTTTGCATTTGAGGGTTTTTGTTAAAGATGCTTGGTGTGGATATTTTCTGAAGTCATGCCATGATTTGCTAGGAGATGTTTATTGCGTCTTGTTAGAGACCACTACCATATTTTGCTAATGACGTACTCCATATATTAGTGATGAGTTATGTTACGACTTTCTTTTAATATGTTTGGAAGGAAGTTATGTATATTACATATAGCCATACGATTGGCCCAAATTGTAATTACTTAATGTAATATGTCAAGTTATGGTATGTTTAATTGGGACTTAGGCACTTGCTCTAAATAAACGAAATGCACTATCACACACTATCACTTATAATTTTTATATATAAAGCTTCCACTATTTTCTTATAAAATTATTATAAGGTATAGGTGATCAACCCCTTTGCAGTGTTTGGCCTTCGGTAGCTTCACTACTAGTCGGTTATGATCCTTAATCCACATATGGTGGGTTTAGAGTCATGACAGAAAGTGAGATATTAAGTAGGGTTCCATAATCCAAAAGTTTGCAAAACTCTAAAGGAAACTTCTAGCCTTTTTCCTAAAATGCAGTTTCCAAAAGTCATTGCCCTAATGGAGTTTAGTTTGATCAATATCTAATCTTTTAAGGGTGATGAAACATGCAATCAAGCCTTTCATAAGGCATAGAAAAATGTTTTTCAAAAATTTTTTAAGACAAGTTCATAAGAGCCTTACCCTATTCCATTCCAAATTCTATCAAGATTTCAAAAAACATTTCAAAACCTCCTTTGAGTCCATATCAAAAATATTTTTCAAAACTCTCTTAAGTTAATTTCAAAATAGTCCAAACTCTCTTGATTTGATTTCAAATACAATTCAAAAATTCTCTTGAGTTCTACTTCAAAAATACTTCAAAACTCTCTCGAGTTTGCTTCAAGTCAAACTCTCTTGAGTTCAAGTTTCCAAACCATCCAAGACTTCCTTAAGTCCATCTTTTCAATCATGCTCTACAAATGACCTGATTTTTGCCAGATGAGATACATAGGTTACCTTAATAGGTGTGGTCATAACCCTTATTTCAAGTCAAATATCATTTCAAAACTTTTCTTTTGATCAATATCTCTTTTCAAAATTGGGGAAGGCTCACAAGTTTCCCTTTGGTATGATAACTGGCTACCAATGGGGCCTATACATCAAAGAATGGGGGATAGGGTGATCTATGATTCTGGGCTAGGTAAAGAAGCAAAAGTTAGCACTATTATTAGAGACAACTAGTGGCATTGGCCTATGGAAAATTCCATAGAGTTGATGGAGCTCAAGAGGTGTATGTCATGTATTCCACTTCCTAATAGTTCTTGTATTGATCAAGCTATGTTTTGGCAAAGTATTAGAAGTCATAGTCCTCATGTAGAGTGGGCTGAAGTTGCTTGGTTTAAGAAGGCTATTCCTAGATATAGCTTCATCCTTTGGCTTGCTAGTCGAGAAAGATTAGCCACCCAAGACAAACTTGCTGCCTATGGTATGTTAAATGACATGTCTTGTGTGTTTTTTAGAGATAAAATTGAAGACCACAACCATCTCTTCTTCCAGTGTTCGATCACCAACAGATTGTGGGTGCAGCTGCTAGCAAAATGTAAGGCCCAATGCTTGAGTAATGAGTGGCAAGGGATTGTCTCTTGGGCTTGTACCTTGAAGGAGAAGGCTTTGAAGAATATTCTCCACCGCTGTTTATTTCCTTTGGAGAGAAGGGAATGATAGATTAATGGCTAACAAGTGTAGGGACATGAAGGCAGTGCTCAATGATATAGTCTTTCAAGTTCATAATAGGATGGTTAGCTTGAGAGGCTTTCATGGAACGGCACCAGATAGGGACCTCCAGCAGATATGGCGGATTCCCGATGATATTTTCAAGAACTAAGCGCAACCTTTTTTGCTATTTGTTTAGTTCTTATAGTTGTTGAGCTAAGTTAGCTTGTTTTGTGTACTTCTCTTAGCTAGTGCTAGTTGGGTTCTTTTGTTAGTTTGGAAGGTTATCTTTCTTGATTATCATTATCCTTTGGCCTGGGGTGTGCCCCTTGTATTTGTACTTGATCTTTCGATTTTTTTTTGTCTATATATATTCCTTCTTACTTAGCAAAAAAAAAAATATATATCTCTTTTCAAAATCAAATTTCATAAACTTCCTATTCTTTCAAAAGTCTTTTAAAAAATATGCATCATGCATCATTCATCCCCATAGTGATAACAAAACCCCAATTTTCAAAATTATGTAAGTGGATATAGCGGATATTAAATAACCAGATATTCGTGAGCAGATTAGGATGTTGACATGTAGATATTGAAAGGGCCAGCTAAGGTGATGATCTTAGAATATCTTTCCTACATGTAACCAACTCTCGAACCATATATTTCTAATTAAAAGACCGACAGGAGTCACATTTCAAAAAGGGCTTTAAAAATTTTTCAAAAAGTGTCTAAGAACCTTATTTTCAAAACTTTCTGTAGAAAGCATTTTTCAAATCCTTTTCTAAAAAACCTAAGCTTAGTCTTCAGATTATACTTAATTTTAGATGACCTGACAAATCTTCAATCGTGTTAAATAGTGACTCCAATTTTTTTCAAAAAACCCTTATTCAAATAAAATTATCAAGATTAAACCCTCATCGCACTTGTTCTTTCACAAAAAAAAAAAGAGTTATAACAGAGGGAGTATTGGGTTTTCCTGATCCAAGAAGGCTCGGTAAAAATCGGAGCGCGACCCCCCTCAAAAAGTTTCATTTCAAAAACAAGTTTCAAGGTTTTCTAAACTTTTGTCTTCAAAAAGTTTCATTTCAAAAGTCAAGTTTCAAAGTTTTCTAAACTTTTTCCATCAAAAAGTTTCATTTCAAAAGCACCTTTCTAGGTTTTTCGAACTTTTTTCTCAAAAAGTTTTTTTTGAGATCAAGGTTTTTCGAGCTTTTTCCCCTCAAAAAGTTTTGTTTCAAATTCAAATTCCCAAAGCTTTTTCAGCTTTTTCTTTCAAAAGAGTTTGGTTTCAACCAAAAGTCTCTTCAAAATTCAGAATGACCAAACTACCACAACCCATGCTCCCCACGGTATCCTCATCATCCAAGTAAGCCAATCAACTCATTCCCATCCTCCACAAGCACCCAATGCACAATTAAGCATTTTCAATATTTCAAATTCAAGCAAAATTGCATTTTCAAATATATATTTTTCAAGAAAATTCAAAAAACTCCCAAAACCTTCAAACAACAACCAAAACATGTTTTCAAAACTCAACTAGCAAGAATCTAACCAAAAACAAAAGTAGAGCCTATCAAGCTACATTGTCAAAAACCCCAATTCCAAGTAAAACCCTTGTGAAAAAAACATGCAAAAACACCCAAATATACCCAAATCATTGTCGAAACTCAAAATCAATCTGTCCACTATGTTCAAAATGCATCAAAACCTCAATGTAGGTCATCAATATGCAAGATTCAAGCATCAAAGCGAAGAAATCAACGAAAAACTTGAAAATTCTCACTAAGGATTTTTGGCGAAAGCAAGCTTTCCATCGAAGATCTCGGTGACGATGAGCACCTTCGGCGAAGACCTAACACTTCTCAAATCTTTCCCAAGCAAACCCAACCGATTTCCCTTGAAAACCTTCGAACAAACCTCTCAAAAATGCCAAAATATAGCAAAACCTGTATGCCCCTTCATGGGCTTGCTACTGAAATAACAACAAACCCCCACACATAGGCTACATGCATCCAAAGGAGCTTCAAGCCTCACGCATGTAGCACATGCGTGTAGGCCAATCTTGGCCACGCCCTTATGCCACATGCATCCAGCCCTAGCTCTTCCCTCCGAAATACAAAATTTAAAAGTCAAACCAGAAGCTTCGAAATTCAATCCATTCAACTCCTTTCAATCGCCTCACGATCAACATGCGACCCTTACTCAGTCATTTTTTACCTTCGACAAGTGAAGACAAAAACATAAGGGCAGTCATAAGTACTACATTTTTGCCCGCTCGGTAATTTCCAGTCCAATGCACTTCTTCCAGTAAAACTTCAAAACACTACCAATCCTAGACGACCTTTCAAAGATCAAATCAACCATATAAGAGCAAAGCATTTGCTTCCAGGCCCAAATGGCCAATTCAGAGCCAAAATGATCATTTTACCCCTAGACATTCCAGGCAACTTGTCAAGATCAACCATTTTGTCTCCGAAACCAATCACCAACATCGTCGGAGTAACAAAAACATTCACAAACCTTGAATGGTGCACTTCTAGCACTTACTAGCCCACCGATATAGATTTTCCATTATGCCCCTTAGCAATAGGCAACTTCTCAAGATCGGGCGATCTTCAGGGACCAATTGCCAAAACTGCCAGAGTGCCAGAAGTAGTCACAAATAGGTCAACACAGGCACACTGCAAGCAATCCAGTGTCAAAGGACCAACTACGCCTTTTGGATACGGAACATTTATTGAAGACAAGATGTCTTCGAAAATCAACTTGTCAGAACCGTTAGAATGCCGAAAATAGTCGTAAACCTAGGTTAACACCGGTGCCTACTAGCCTGACCGATGAAAATTACCATTCTGCCCTTAAGTAGTTTGCCACGTCTTTCGAGAAAGTACTAATCTCTTAAGACGGTAAGGCCAATCCTCAACACTGTCTCTGGACAATCTGGCATGTTCAAAATGTCATTCAAACCAACTCTAGTCCTATTTCGGATAACCTTGGTTAAAATGATCATTTTGCCTCTAGGCACCCCAACACACTCCTCGAGAAGTACATATTCCCTGAAGCGGTGAGACCATCCCAAACTACCTCTAGGTAATCAAGCACCCCCTAGTATGCAAATAAATGACTATTATGCCCCTGCATGCCCAAGCACATTTTCAAGACCACACTGGCTCTGCAAATTGGACCGGCCCCCACCAGGACACTCCAAAGAGGGTCCCTAACATTTCTAAGAGCGCCCCTTAACTCGAAACACACTTTAATCAACAAAAATTTCGATAAGCGTGTCACAGATGCTCCTCCAAAGTCAACTTTTCCTTAACTTCCCAAACTAAAATGCACTATTAAACGATTGACAAAACATACGAATTAGGGAATTCCCATAAGCTTGGGCAATAGGCTTTCCACCGGTACAATCTGATCATTAATAACATAATTTGAAGGTTGTGATCGGACGGCTTAAAGTAAGGCACTTTTAGAAATTTGGGAAGCGTGTGAAAGTCGCTTCTTGTTTTCCTTGTCAAATCCTGATTCCTTAATTATAACGCACTATCAAACAGGTAATAAAATGCATAAATTAGGGAATTCCTAAAAGCCTTTCTATAGGGCTTTCCATCGGTACGGTTAGATTAAGAAGGTCACTTCTTGAAGCCCATGATTGCATGGAACAAAGACAGCCATTTTAGGAATGCAAGACGCTTCCAAAAAGCTTATCTTCAATCTCACTTTCTAAGATGATATATCTGTCATTCGGAATCATCTAAAGCTCCCGCAGAACACTAAGTTCAAGAGAAAAAGGGAACATTGCCAACGCGCCCAATTTTCTCGAATCATTCCCAAACAACACGAATATCAAGAAAAAGCAAGTATAAAAGTTCTCGACATGGAAGCGTATGATAGATGCGGCCATATTTTGATCAGATCGAAACAAAACTTATCTTGTAACCCAACTTTGGGAAGTATAAGAGTGCCACATGGCACGCTCCTATAAGTTAAGGCCCCACGCATGTATTACATCCATGTGGGCATTTTTTGGCCACACATATGTGATACATGCATAGGGATCAAAACAAAATGCCTATAAATAGAAGGTCACCCGCTTAATATTTCAAAGACAAAAATTGTAGGGAAGCACTGCCAAAATAGTCTCCCACTTTGAAATTCACAAAAAAAAAACCCCTAAGTCTGTCAAATTCTAAAAGAATTCAATGCCTAAGTTGATTGAAGCCAAGGTATACTCTATTTAAGCTTATGAATACCCCCACTCTCTTTTCTTCCTCTTAGCTCACTTGAGTTGTTCTCTATTTTAATCCACATCTTGTACCCACTTTCTTGTGTGCTTGAAATAAAAGAGCTTCAAGGACATGCCTAGACAAAAGCTTACAAGACTCACTATACCCGGGGATGTCTTGTGAGCCTAATTGAAGTTGGTATGGCTTCGAAGCACCTTGCAATTTTTTGAGGCTTAGCCATGAATGTTCATACCTTTTGTATTATACTTGTTGTAATGTTCATATCATGCATGCTATGGATTTTTTTGTGTTTTAAAACCCATTTTCAAAATCAAAATCTCTTCAAAGATCATCTCTAAATGTTTTTGCAAAATTGCCTCTCTAAAGCTCTACAAGTCAGTGTCTCTTAGAGTTCATGCAAAAAACCCTAAGTTCTTAGGCCTTAAAGTGTCTTTAAAATCCTTTAATCTCTAGGTTACATTGTTTCATATAGTCTCTTGAGTTTGTGTCAAACTGATTTTCAAAACAACCCTCTCTTGAGTATTTTCCAAAATTTTGGTCTCTTGAGTTTGTGATTGAAATAATTTTCAAGACAACCCTCGCTTAAGTGGTTTTCAAAAATCAATCGAAGGAATCACATGCTCATTTGTGTTGTTTCAATGGTTCTCAAAACAACCCTTTCTTGAGCGGTTTTCAAAAGTTTTACTCTCTTGAGTTTGTGATTAAAAATGGTTTCCAAGACAACTCTCTCTTGAGTAGTTTTCAAAAATAACCATATGAATCATATGCTAACTTGAGTGGTTTTGATGTGCTAAAGTGGTTTTCAAAACAAACCTCTCCTAAGTGGTTTTTAAAAGTTCTACTCTCTTGAGTTTGTACTGAAATGGTTTTCAAAACAATCCTCTCTTAAGTGGTCTTCAAAAGTTTTACTCTCTTGAATTTGTACTAAAATGGTTTTCAAAACAACTCTCTCTTGAGTGGCTTCCTAAAATTTTGCTTTCTAGAGTTTGTGCTAACACGGTTTTCAAAACCCACGACTCTCTTAAGTTAATTTTTCGAAAGAGTTTCACATAAAATCATAACTTTCTCACATGAAATAACACTTTTCAAAGTGTTTCTTAAAAGTTTTTCACATAAAATTATAAGTTTTCTACATAGATTCATAAGGTTTTCACATGAAATTATAGTTTTCTAAAGCACCACTTCAAGTTTTGTGCATAAAGTGACATTTTCAAAACCTTTCTAAACCACTAGGTTCAAACTTTAGTTCAAAATCACCTTTCAAAACCAATAGGTTCAAAACCCTAATTTAAAGCTACTAGCTTCAAAACCCTAGTTCAAAACTACCTTTCAAAACTAGTAGATTTAAAATAAAAATTTAAAACCACTAGCTTCAAAACCCTAGTTCAAAACGACCTTTCAAAATCACTAGGTTCAAAACCTTAGTTTCTCTCTCTAGATTTCCAAAACCCTAATTTCTCTCTCTAGGTTCCAAAAACCCTAATTTCTCTCTCTAGGTTTCCAAAACCCTAGTTTCTCTCTTTAGGTTCGAAACCCTAGTTTCTTTGTCTAGGTTGTCAAAACCCTAGTTTCTCTCTCTAATTTTTCAAAACCTCTAGATTCCCAAAACCTGTGGTCAACCTAACCCAAGTTAGTTAACCCTAGGTCAATCTAACCTAAGTTAGTTAACCAACCCTAGGCGAATCTAATTTTAATTAACTCTAGGTCAACCTAACCCAAGTTAGCTAACCCTAGGTCAACCTAACGCTAGTTAGGACACTCTTGGTTTGCGTAACCCTAGTAGCCCAACCTTACTTAAACGGTATAAATCCCAAAAACTCAATTTCAAGTCGTAAATTCAAGAATCATTTTTACAATTCTTTTTTTCATAATCTTCACTCTTTTGACTATTCAAAAATAATATTGACAAAACATTTTCAAATACTTTCGATAACCTTCTCAAATTGCTTTCAAAAGTTCTCTTGAACTTGTCTTAACCAAAAATGGCTAGATGCTTGGCACTTTCAAAAATTACTTTCCCAAATGTTTTCTAAAAACTCATAACCCTAAGGATGATTCTAACTCTCTCATGGTTAGGGCTTCCAAAGGTGAGTGAAGCCTTCATGGCACATGTTAGGGTTCTCCACCCTAAATGTCTTCAAAATTTCTTTCAAAAAGAACTTTCAAGAATCACATTATTGGAATAATCTTAGTCATTCAATGATTATGGTTTCCTAAGGAAAGTGAGATATCAAGTAGTGTTCTGTAATCCTAAAGTTTTCAAAACCCTTAAGGAAGTTTTTAACCCTTTTTCTAAAAAGCATTTTTCAAAAATCATAACCCTAAGGAAGTTTGGTTTGATCAATAACTAATCTCTTAAAGGTGATGAAGCATTCAAACAAGCCTTTTATAAAGAATAAAAAATGATTTCTAAAACTTTTCTAAGACAAGTCTTCAAGAGTCATTACTTTAAATATCTTTCAAAACTCTCTTGAGTTGATTTCAAAACACTCTTCAAAACTTCATTGAGTTGAAATCAAAACACTTTCTAAAACTGTCTTAAGTTGATTTCAAAAACACCTTCAAAACTCTCTTAAGTTGATTTCAAAATTACTTTTAAAACTCTTTTGAGTTCCGTTTAAACTCTCTTGAGTTCATTTTCTAGTCAAAACTCTCTTAAGTTTAAGTTTCAAAACTTTCCAAGTCTCCCTTGAGTCTATTTTTCAAATAGTGCTCTAGCACGAACTACGAATGGATTGATTCCCGCCAAATGAGATACATAGGCAACCTAAATAGGTGCAGTCATAACCCTTATTTCAAGTCAATTGTCCTTTCAAAACTTTCCTTCCATCAAAACTACTCTTCAAAATCAAATTTCAAAAACTTCTAATTCTTTCAAAAATCTTTTCAAAAATGTGCATCATGCACCATTCTTCCCTACAGTGATAACAAAACTGCCATTTTCAAAATTATATAAGTGGATATAGTGGACATGAAGTAACCGGAGATTAGCGAGTGAATTAAGGGTGAATCAACATGTAGATACAGAAAGGACAGGGTAAGGTGATGATCTGAGAATATCTTTCCTAGATGTAACCTACCTCCAGACCATAGATATCTAGTGCGAAGACCAAAATGGAGTCAAATATTCAAAATGGCTTTAACATGTTTTCAAAAGGTTTCTGAAAACTTGTTTACAAAAATCTTCTCTATAAGGCATTTTTAAGACATTTTTGAAAAATTTAAATTTAGTCTTTGGATTTCATTCAGTTTTAGGTGACATAGCACATCTTTAATTATGTTAGGTGGTGACTTCAAACTTTTTTTTCAAAAAGCCCTTATTCAAATCAATTTTCAAGTTTAAACCCCAATCACACTTGTCTTTTTAAGATAAGTTCTAATAGAGAGAGTGTCAATTCAGTTGAAGTTAAGACTTAGACTTGAGTCTAAAAACCGAGGTGCAACAAAATTTAAAACAATTTGCTCCAAGATGATGAAGATCATGAAAATTTCCAAGTGTGTAGTGTAGTCAATGAAAATCAACACTTGTTCAAATCCTAGTTGTGATCTGATTGGCTGCTTCATATTTAATTTCTAATGATCATCACACAACTAGAAGTCAAACCACAATAACTACCATACATGTTAGATGGATATAACAATGGATAACAATGAAAACTCCCCCTTACTATCACATCATTTTTTTACCATATCTCTTCAAAGTGCACTTTAAAAGGTAATAATAATGGCTTTCACACAAATAAGTAGGCAGCCCTCTCTATTGATTCATAATATTTTTTGCTTTAATTTCACTCAATACTAGCTTCGCACAAACTCATAGCAGCCATTTCCAAGGTTTAAGTGCATCTACATTTTCTATAAGAGTGAGCTTTAATGTTGGTAGAAACAATGGTAATGGAAGAAGTAAAAATCGCCACCAACATTAATTATGGGAAGCTAACCATGTGTCAATCTAGCTTATGACAATCAATATAATCAAGAAAAGCACATAAAATATGTGATCACCTATGTGGACAAATAGTGTCCATACCATCAAGTGTGTTCAAGTTACACTAGATTCATAATCATGAAAATCAGCACTAGACATACTGTACAAAATTGAACCAAGTTATGCACACTAGTTCTTTTCACACAAACTATAGCATAATTACCATCATATAAAATGAAACACAAATGCTACGACTCTTCAACTATGCAAAGTCAAAAAAATCTTTTTGTATTCTTTTATAAGAACAAATAAAACAAAACCATTAAAAATACAAAAGAGATTATAGCACTATAACTAAAAGATAAACATGAAGAATATCCTAGCTTATGACAAACACGGACCTTACCCAAGAAGATCTGCCCCCATACCTTTTCTAGGGGATCTAAGAGTCTCTACAGAAGACTTTCTAACCCAGATGGTTCTATATTTAGGAATAACATGAGACATATGAGGCTTAGGATGAGTTCTGGGAGATGTCTCTGTAATCCGAATAAGTTTGATATTCTGAGCTAGCTTCCTCAATTGATCAAAAAATTGAGCTAGTTTAGAATGATAAATTACTTGTTTTCTAACACTTGGTGTATGGCCTAGAAGTCCTATTTAACTTACGACAACAAAGTCTAATATGACCAACCGTGCCACAGTGATGAAAAATAGGTTAAACCTAGTTATCCTTGCCTTAGCATTAGATACAACTTGCGTATATGTGGTGGTGGTCTTCCTAAGTATCACAACCTTAGTCTCTTTTCTCAACCTAGGACTGGTAGGCCTAATATGACCCTTGATACCACAATGGTGGCATGTGGGTACAAACTTAACAGTATGGCCTTTAGTAGGTGTAAGAGACTTAACTTAAGCTTTAACCAAATTAGGCTTGCTTGTAAGTTTGGAAGATGAAGAAACCTTCTATGTATATCCGATTCTAGTTATATCATGAAAGCTTCCTTGAGCGTTCCAAATTTCATTGATCTTCTTGGAACCTGCAGTCATCTTTTTTAGAGTATCATTAGATTTAGCAAGATAAAACTAGAACTTAGATACATTCCCCTCTAGACTCTTTTTGGTCTCAATTGATGCATGTAGTTTTTTTTCTAAAGTAGAGCCGTCTAACAAAGTGACCTTATTAGGCTTTAATTTATTAATGAGAACAACATATTCATCAGCTTGTTGTTTTAGAGTGTCTCTTTCTTCATGCAAGTTCTTATTAGCCATTTTTTCTTTAAGACACTTTATACAATTTTTTATACTTTTGAAAAATGTTCTCATTATCACTATCGGAGTCACTTTGGTTTGACTCATGAGAATCATTCATGACATCAATATTATCATGGGAAGATGTACCTACGTGCATATGTTTTGCATGCTATGGCATTATCAGGCTTTTCATATGCAGTTTCAAAGACATCTCATGCTTCTTTAGCGGTCTAACACATAAATGTTCGGCCTAATTTTTTAGTTGTGACACTATTAAAGATGAGATTAATTGCCTTACTATTCCAACCAAAACTTTCGAAATCATTATTATCCCATTGATCTTGAGGTTTAGGGATAATCTCAGTACCTAGAGATATCTTAGGGGGAATCTAACCATGCACAACAAAGAACTGAGTACATTCATCAACTAATTTTAAAAACATTCTCATGCGTGGCTTCCAATACGCATAATTTGAAACCATAAAAAGATATAATTTCAATTGATGCACTCTCTTGTTCTAAATCCAAATATTCAGAATATTAGGATCACACTTGAAAAAAAATTTTAAAATTTTTTAGTGACCTACTCTGATACCAAATAGAAAACCCAATTCTGCAATATGTGAATTTATTTGGACTGTAAGTCCTAAGTTTGGTTTACTTAGTTAACATAAATTCAAACATTCATCACCATGCAAGTAATGTAAAAGCAGTAAAGAATGAAATATAGTATTTAGCATGAAAATCCAAATTGGGAAAAAACCACGTTAGTTAAGAGCACTATTAAGAACAGTTTACACAAGACCAACTTACAACCATAACACCGACACTCTATGAATGCCACTCGAATCCCCACAAACTCCTAATGTAGCTATCTTGTTGGACTCTTTGAATTTTTGTTCTTCCAACCCTTGACTCTAACATCGAATAAATATGATGCTCTTCATCATCTATGGAATCTACCAAGACGATCTTGCAGTTCGTTCTTCAATTAATAAAGAATGGTGGATGATCAAAAAAGCTCCAAGACTCAATATCTCTTTTCTAAATATAAGCTCTGTATATACGTCATCTCTCTTTTGAGTCTCAATATCTCTGTATATGAAAATCCTTGAATAGCTCACCAAAGGTATTTTAATGAAATCAGCTTAGTTTGTTGGCTCCACCGTATAGTCTGTATATTTCACAGATATGGTTCAAATCACCACTATGATTGGTTGGTCCATGCTTAGGTTGAGAGTCCTTAGGAGAGAGTCAATTAGGCACAGGTGGACTCTTGGTTCAAATTGATCTCATTAGGTTAGATTGATCCAAACTTCAATCGTAGCTCTCTGAATCTCTAAGGTTGAATATTCACAAGTTGGATCGATCCAACATCAATCCAAACTTTAATCGAAGCTCTCTTAATCTCTGTAGGTTGAATGCTCACAGGTTGATTCTTCACTGATTATATCAATCCAAACTTAAATAAAATTTAAACAACTAAAATTCAAATTGTGATTTTTTTCATACAATTTTTCCAATCATAAACTTACTAAACCTAGCAAAATGAAATAAAAAAACTTCAAACCTTCTCAAAAAGTATACAGCAAAAACTGAATGATTATCACAATACGGAAGCAAAGTATGAAAAAAAAAAAAAAAAAAAGAAGATATCTTCAATTAGACAATTTTAGAGTTGTGTGATCTTAACAGGCCTTAAAGATTAATTTATGCTTTTTTTTTAATTTTTAAGACTTCTGTTGTGCCCCGATTTTTTGGCCTAAGCGCATTTGGCTCAGAAAAAAACACAGTACTCTCTCTATTAAAACCCACCCTCCTAAAACGACAAGTGTGACAAAGGTTTAAACTTGAGATTTGATTTGATTTGATTTGATTAAGAGCTTTTTGAAAAATTTTGGAATCGCCACCTAACATAGTTAAAAATGTGTTAGGTCACCTAAAACTAAGTATAATCCAAAGACTAAACTTAGGTTTTTTAAAAATATTTTGAAAATGGCCTTCTTAAGAAGGTTTTTGCGAAAGAGGTTTTTAACAACCTTTTCAAAGTGTTTTAAAGCCCTTTTGAAAACATGACTACTGTTTCGATCATCAAAATAGAAATTTAAGGTCCGGGGGTTGGTTACGTGTGTTGGGAACTGTGAAATTTTTCACGACCCGACCATAGTGCAAATGCATAATACCAAAACTTCTGATCTGATTAGCATAAACTAATCTACGTGATCATAACCATATCTTCAAGATCTCTTTCGTTTGATCCTAAATATTAATAGGTATAATCATTGAAATCCTTCTACTTTGATCTCGAACAGCAAGCAACAGTAACAAGCACAAATCAACTACTTGAACTTAACCTTCGGACTTCTGATGTATTCTCCATACACGCCTTACTCTAGAGAGAGTGGGCTCATAGCTACTAGGATTTCTTTCTCTTACAAAAACGTGTATCTCTCAATTATAAGTACGTGTAATTCTAGTTGCTCTTAAAGTGCGTATATATAGAGGCTATAGCAGGGGCCACAAGGTTGGTATAATTAGAATTTACTATGCAAATAAGAATTCCTAATCTAACCAAGATTAATTCCTATTTATATAAATTATAATTTATAACACTAATAAATTATAACTGCACTCCCTGTCATACTAGGAATTATATTTTAAGTTTCATATTATTAAATGCTTATTTATCTCCTCACATTAACATCACAAATAGCCGTCTATTAAATTTAATTTAATAGACTTATTTAATTTCTTGAGACATTCCACTTAACTTTTTTGATATGCCAGATTCATAATTCACTTACAGGGTTTGACATAATCAAAACTTATAAGCTTCCTTAAAGGGGTATCATCAGTCTCTATATCGGGATGTAGATTCCATCAATAATTAATATTCATCACACATGTAATATTATTATCCAATTCACTGAGCTTGTTAACTCACAAAGAATCTCACTCTTCTGTAAATCAAAACAATAAACACTACATGCACGTGTCTATTTATTATATTAGAATTAAGAGCACAAGCACTCATAATAATCATGAGATATTAATTGTTTTATATAGTCAGTATAAAAATAATTACATCAACACAGTCTTGTTCAATACACATAAATTGTACTAGTGCAAGAAGTTAAAACTATACCATTTTCCATAGTTAAGACAAACCTATTAAAACATTGTGCTATAGTCCTACTAATGGTGTATCTAGTTCCATCATAGACTGTGAATGACAAGCTTATATTCCATAAGAACCGATGATCTGATCTTTTGTGTGTAAGTTGTACTCTACACATCAAATCATTTACTATTTTGGATAAGAAACACACATATATGATCATTAAATAAATAACGCAAGGCAAACATTGCTCACACAGATTCTTATTAAAATGAAATAATTAATTTATTAATAAATACTAAAGTCATTACACAAACTATGTCTTTTAGTATAAATCTCTAACAACGTGTGGACAATATATCTTAAGATCCTCACCCTCCTTTGCCCTTTTGGTACCTACATGTCTAATCACCCTTAGTTTACTCAGTTGAATCACTGGTTACTAAATATCCATTTGTTATCCACTTTAAAATTTTGAAAAAGGGGGTTTGGTCATCACTTGTTGAATGAATGATGCATGATGCACATTCTTTAAAAGGTTTTTGAGAGAGTTTGAAAAGAGTTTGAAATTTGATTTTTGAAAGATTGAAAGTTTTTGAAACTTGATTTTGGAAAGATAGTTTGATTTGAGAAAGAGTTTTGAAAAAGGTATTTGACTTGAAATAAAGGTTATGACCATTCCTATGAAGGTTGTCTACTTTTCTCATTCGGCGAGAATCAAGTCATCCATAGTTCAATTGAAAATGAACTCATGGGAGTCTTGAAAAGTTTTTTTGAAATTTAAACTCAAGAGAGTTTTGACTTCAGCTTTGACTTGGAGAATTTTAAAAGGTTTTTTTAATAGATCTTGAAATGTTTTGAAGTATTTTATTAAACTAACTCAATAGAGTTTTGGACTATTTTTGGAATCAACTCAAGGGAGTTTTGAAATATTTTTTAAAGCAACTCGAGGGAGTTTTGGAATATTTTTGGAACAACTCAAGGGAGTTTTGAAAAGCTTTTGAAAACAAACTCAAGGGAATTTGGAAATGTTTTTTAAACAACTTAAGAGAGTTTTGGGATCTTTCTGAAACAACTTAAGGGAGTTTTGAAAAGTTTTTGAAAATAATTCAAGGGAGTTTTAGAAAGGTTCTTAAAGTTTTTTTTTGAAAATCTTAGAGCTAGAGTTTGATTTGGAATGAGGTAAGAACACTTCGGAAGTTGTCTTTTGAAAGTTTTTAGAAATCACCTTAAGAAATGTTTGTTGAATATTTTATCACTTTTGAGAGGTTAGCTATAGAGAAGCCAAACTCCTTTGAGGTTATGAATTTTGAAAATATGTTTAGAAAAGGGGCTAAGTACTTCCTTTGGGGTTTTGAAAGCATTTAGGGTTATAAAACCCTACTTGATATCTCATCTTTCTTAGGAAATCATGATCATTGAATGATTAAGATTGTCTTAAGGGTGTGATTTTTGAAAATTAATTTTGAAAAGAGTTTTGGAAAACACTTATGGTTTGGAATCCTACTATGAACCTTGAAGGTTTCATATGATGTATCACTTTCCCTTTGAAACCCTAACCATTAGAGGGTTAGGGTCCCCTTAGTGTTTTGAATTTTTAAAAACTTTTTTAAAAGTAGTTTTTGAAAATGTTAAGTGTCCAGCAATTTTAGTCAAGACAGGTTAAGGAGAACTCTTTGAAAATATTTTTGGGAGGTGTTGGAAGCATTTGAAAGGACTTTGGAGTCATGATTTAAAAGAGTGGAGTATTTTTGGAAACATTGTTTTTTTTCTCTTTTTGAAAAAGGGTTTTGAATTGGGAGATATTTCAAAAGGTCTTAAAATTGGAGCCTTGAAGTCAATTAACCTTGGTTAGGTAATTAGGGTTAACTAATTTAGGTTAGATTAACTTAGGGTTGAACAACTAAGGTTAAGTCCACCTAGGGTGAACTAACTTAGATTAGGTTGACCTAGGGTTGGATATGTCATAGGATTAGCCAACAAGAGTTGGGTTATCCTAGGGTCTAGAAAGGAACTAAGGTTTGATCCTATGGTTTTGGAAAGATAGTTTTGAACTAGGGTTTGGACCTAGTGGTTTTGGAAGGTTTGAAAAAGTGGTTTTATGCATGAAACTTTGAAAGAATATTTTGAAAATCATGATTTCATGTAAAAAAAACCTTATCATTTTATGTGAAAAACTTGATGAAATGCATGGGAAAGTATCATTTTATAGGAAGTAGTTATCATTTTATGTGAAACCTTTTTGGAAAAACCAACTCAAAAGAGTTGTACATTTTAAAAACCATTTTGCAAAACTTGTAATACGACCCATTAATTTCCCCATTTATGTGTTTTTTAAAATTTTATATCATTCTAATGTGCATTTGGGTCAAGTTGATCAATTAATAGTCATGTTGTGACTTAAGCCTATAGGGTGAGACACATGGAATTATTTCTCATGTGTATCATCTTATATTCACTCATACACACACACACTCTCACAAAACACACACACCCAACCGATAGCGAGAGAGAGGGAGGAGAAGAAGAGGAAGGAAAAGGAGAAGGGGAGCTTGGAGAGCCTCAATCCAAGCAAAGAGAGGTCATTTGAAGACTCGAACAAGTTTGAGAAAGGTAAGTTTCCATTCTCTCTCTACAATTGTATATGTATATGTATCTATCTTGGTGGATTGTGTTGGGTATTTGTATATATGCATTTAGGATAGTTATTGTTGAGTTTGGAGGTCATCTTGGGTCCCATTTACATTATTTTGAGAGCTTGAAACTCATTGTTAAAGATTGGAAGTGGGAGTTTAAAAAATTCCTAAATATGTAAAATGTTAGGGTTTCGAATTTCTTTTCCTAGATCCCTTTGATTTAATTGTTTTTCTCCCCCATTTTGAGTTATTGTCATCCTTGTGAGCTAATCTTTGAGCCCTAAGTGTATTGAAAAAGTTTGTTTGAGTTTGGAGGGTTTTTGGAGAGTTTGGTTCAAATTTCTACTATTGTGCAATAAGGTGTTCGAACGCCCAATATGGTGTTTGAACGGTGAGTTTTTTTTGGCCTAGCGTTTGAACGGCCCCTCTGTGCCTTTAAACAGCCAAAAAAAGGTCACCCTTTTTTTTTTTTGCCTTGGGGTTCGAACGACCTAGGGGGCGTTTGAACAGCCTGAGGGCTGTTTGGCCATTTTGGCCTAGGCGTTCGAACGGTATGTCCATTTTGACCCCTTTTTGCAATTTGGACATAATTTGACCTAGAAAACTCAGTTTTGAGCACTATTTGAAGCATCGGATAGTAGACTCATATACCTTTTCATTCGTGTAAAGTTTGCACCCTAGTTCCTTGTGGATTGTGAGTTGTTGGAGTTTGAAGTTGACCTAAATTCATGCTAACAACCTTGTTTTCCAAAATATTAGCCGTTTTTCAAGAGACCCAACTTCTTCACCCTCAACTTTATGTTCTCGTTTTACATTGGAGGTTTTCCCTAGAGTTTAGTCTCGCTCTTCCATGGTGAGAGTGAGGTGTTGGTGAGTCGTGGTCGAGAGATTTATGTGCTTAGTCTCGGTTTATGTGTTATTGCTTTGCCTTAAAACCTTGTATTGATATTTCTATGCTTCTATATGAATTTTGTGTAGGAACACCTTGTTTAGCACCCATTCAATCGGATAGAGGTGAGTAAGATATGCCATGAATAAAACTCTATTATTTTTCAAATGTTTTAAACTCACTTCTATATCATGAATGATTTCCATATGTCTCAATGCATCAATGTTACGTTCAATTACAAATGTCATATTTCAAGTGCATGTAAGTTATATTTATGTTATGAATGAAAACCATGGACTATAAAGTTTAAATGAAAGAGATACTAAGTTTCCAATGTATGGTGCTAACTCGGATTTTCTCGTAACAAGACCTTAATCTAGCCTGATAGTCCTACGATAGGGACGGAAAATAAACTATCTATTTTGGAAGACGTCCCTAGCCTAAAGAGTTTTAGCGTGACCTACATGGTTACTATAGAGCCTAACTCATTTGTCGAGTTGTAGCACACTTATATTTTAAGCTGAGAACTATGTTATGTTCAAATGCTTTATGACAAGTTATGAAATGTTATATCTAGAATAATGTTATGTTACATCTCTTCTTACGATATCATGTTTTGAAATGTTGAAACGTTCCAAATGATGTTTACGTTACCTATAAATTCTAAGCATACGCTTTATACATTCGAAAGTTCATATCCTTATACATATCTATTTTTATACGTTGGATGTAATTGCTAGTCCATGTTATTTTATCGCTCATGCATCATTATTATTCACTAAGCATTAGCTTACATTTTCTCAAATGATTTTTAGGTAGCCAATCTGGAAGGCCCTAAAGCGAGGCCATGTGTGGATTTTGAGTTACGGCCCACGGGCGTATGTTTTGTAATATGTTTGAGGGCTAGGCCCCAATGTTTTGTAATTGTATAAATGTTATAACTTTAGTAAGCCTTGAGTAGGCTCATATGTATGTTATGTTTTGGATTAGGCACAGCTCTGCCATATATAACACAGATTATATTTTCAAGTTAGCAAAAATCTATTTTCCGTAATTATGCATCATTTTAAATTATTATGCACAGGTGATCAACCAGTTTATGTAATGAGGCATTGGGTAGCCTTGCTACCAGACAGTCATGTATCCTAAATCCATATAGGCCGAGTAATGGGGCGTGACAAAACTACTCAAGTAAATATAGGGTTCATATGGTGGATACTTGAAAACCACTCCAAAGAGGGTTGTCTTGGAACCATTCCAACCACTAACTTAAGAGAGTAAAACTTTGAAAATCAATATAGAGTATGTAGATTTTGAAGACCATTTTAATAAAAACTCAAGAGAGTAAAGGTTTTGAAAACTTCTTATGAAGAGGGTTGTTCTAGAAAACCACTTTTAAGGTGTTGAAAACCACTCTAGTGAACTAGGGTTCACATATTTGATTTGATGGAAACCATTCTAAGGAGGGCTACCTTAGGACCATTCCAACCTCAAAACTCAAGAGAGCAAAACCATTAACGACCTCCTCAAAGGAGGGTTGTTTTTTATGATATTGAAAACCTCGTTTAGAGAAGGAGTTTTGGAAACCATTTTTATGCAATTCAAGAGAGTAAAATGCATGGATGCAAAGGTAAAGATTAGGGGTTTTTGAAAAGCTTTCTAAGACTTGAAAAACTATGATTCTTGGATTAAATTTCAAGAAAATCCAATTTATAGACACTTTTTGAAAACCATTTTATCATAAACTTTGTAGACCTCTTGAAAATAAAACTTGTAGAAGTTTGAAAAAGGTTTGAAACATGACAACAAGACCATCACAAGCAATATATAAACATGGTAACCATCATAATGTAAGGGGGTTATGAATCATACAAGGTTTAAGGCTATACCACATTGCAAGGGGCGTCAAGGGCCATATTATGCTCAAGTAAGCTCATGAGAGGTCCCTCAATAGGTGGTTCTCATAAGCTATCACCTAAGCATGGCCTAAAAGCCCTCTTGTTCAAGCATGCAAGAAGAAGGGGTAAAAGATAGGGTTTAAAAAAGAGAAAAGCTCAAGTGAGCTTGGTGGGAGTAGCATAATTCTAAATAGGATTTTACCTTAGTCTTCAAACCACCATTGCTAGGCTCTTCAACGATGACTTGATCTTTAAAGGACCTTGGATTCTTGGAGGCTTGTATTGAATCTCGAAATTTCTGGAGTGATTTTAGTAGAGTTTTCCCTCTGTTTTTGCCTCTGAAATACGCAGGGGGTGGCCTGATATTTATAAGCCAAAAATTTTGGAAGTGATGCTTATAAATACATGCACCTAGGCAAAAATTGACATGGCGCATGTAATATATGCGCTAAGACCTAACCTCTCACAAGATGTCATGTGGCATTTGTAAGCACCCCATTTTTGTCCGCTCGGCAATTTTCGATCTAACCGAACTCACATTCAAACCGAAACAGAAATATTCAAATCAAAATCAATTTTTCAGATTCCATCCAATCAATCAATCACTTCGCGGGCCCGTCGGGCCCAACAAGAGGTGAAATGACCAAAATGCCCATGTGGCATTGCTCGGTCCGTTTCCAATTGGCACATCTATTTAGAGACGGTAAGTCCCCATTTCAATCTCAAATTCAATTTCAAATCTAATTCCAATCCAGATCAAATTCGACACGCCTTTCAAGAAAGTTGATCCCTTAGGCAGTAAGTCCATCTAATTTGGCATGTTTTTTGAGAAAACTCTTTGGAACGATAAGTCTCTTTAAACCCGTCGACCAGGATGAAACGCAAGTCCCCGAGATGGTAGAACAGTCCACCTTTGACGCCTGCTAGCCCGCCAATGAAGAATGTTTGTTATTCGGCATATCTTTTGAGAAAGTTGATTCCTTATATGATAAGTCTACCTAGCAGCTTCCCAAGATTAGGCAGTCTCTGGAATGAACACGCATCATCAGAATGGCGAAAACACTCGCAATTATCGCAACCGTCAGAATGGTGGAAACACTCACAAACAGGTCGACATTGGGAATTGCCAACAAAACCTCTATGTCAAGGGACCGAACTGGCTTGTTAGCCGTGACACGTTTATCAAAGGATGAGATACCTTTGGAAACCAACTCGTTATAGACCGTCAGAATGACGAAAACACTCAAAACCCAGGTTAACACCAGTACCTGCTAGCCCATTCTAGTAAAAAATGACCAAACTGTCCCTTGGGCCTTTTCCGGTGTGCTTCTCGAGAAACTATCTAAGTCCTCAGAGTAGTAAGTCCGTCCTTCCAAGATCGTCCCAAAGATGATCCAACATGTTCAAATGCCTTCCAATCGGTTCCGGACTAATTCCGAGACCATCATTTTGCCCCTAAGTATCCGAATGCCTTTAAGAACCATACCGGCTCTAGGTATGAACCCGGTTACCTCCTGAGGATGCTTCTAATAGTATTCTCAATCTTCTAGCACCTTTTCGAAACATTCCGAGTTTATTCCAACTAACCCGATATAAAATGACCGTTTTGTCCCTAGTGGGCCAATCGTTTTTTCCAATCACACCGGCTTTGGGTATCAAACCAGCAACTCCCCGAAATATTCTAAATAGTATTTCCAAAGTTCAAGTCCTCTCATGAGACATTCCAAATCCATTCCAGTGGTTTTCCAGTCTAGTTGACCGTTTTGCCCCTAATGGCTCGACCAACCACTTTAACAATCCCGACTTTGTTTTTCAAGCTCGTTACCCTCGGGACACTATTTTAAGGGTTTCTAACTATTTCTGACCTTCTGGATCATTCCCAACCTCCCGGAACATTCCCGAACCTTTCGGAGTCACTCCTAGTAGAGCCAAGCCAAAAATTGCATGGTAGCCACCAGTATAAGCGCCCAAATCTTTTGTCTTGTGTATCAAGGATCAAAAGATATGTTTCTTGCTGCCCTTAAAACTTTCCTAAGTGGCTAGTGGCACCAAGCCAAAAATTGGCTTGGCGCCACTGCAACAGGCGCTAGGCTAGTCTTGTGTCTATAAATAAATAGCCTCCCCCTAAGTGAACAGGGTCTGCAAACTCATTTCAAAAACTTTGTTTTTTGAAATACAGAGCTTGAAGTCTTTCCAAAACCCTAGCTCTCTCTAGTCTCTTCAAACCCTAGCATATACACTTAAACCCTAACATCCATACACTCTACACACTTAAACACAAGCCTCCATTGAAGACCCAAAGTGCTGCATCTTGGAAGCTCTCAAGGATCAAGCAAAGTAAGCAAATAAAGCAAGCAAAACAAGAAGAAAACAAGGTAGGCTTTCTCTTTATATTTACATATTTCCCCCCTCTCTCTTATTCCTGCTAACCCACTTGAGTTTTCTCCTATTTTAATCTCCTATCTTTTACCCTCCCTTTTCTTGCATGCTTGAAACAAGGGATTTCCCATTTCATGCGTAGGAAAGACTGTTGAAAGTCACCGTGTCAGGGGCTTTCTTTTAGTTTAACCTTACCCCATGTGGATTCGGCCCCCTTGATTATGTGGTGAAGCCAACCTTGTATGTTCACGACCTTACTTGTATTATGCATGTCATATTCATACATCCCTTCCAAATTTGTTTTCAAAGTGGTTTTCAAAACTTGCATCAAAATCCTTTTTCAAAGTTGCATTCAAAATTTCTTTTTCAATATCTTATTTTTAAAATCACAATCTTAAATTGATTCTAGCTATTCCATGATTAAAGTTATTTTAGGAAAGTGTTATATTTATTGTGACCTTCAAGGTTCATATTTTGGGTGTAAATCCTAAATTGTTTTTCATCAAAGCCGTAATCTTAAGATGGGTCTATCCATTCCATGGTTAGGGTTGTTTTAAGATAGTGTAATATTCAATGTGATCATATTAGTCCATATTTCAAGTACATGTTGTTTTCAAAACCACAATTCTAGAATGTTTCTAATCCTTATATGGTTATAATTGTTTTAAGAAAGTGAGATATTCAAATGATTTCAAAAGTCCATATTCAAGTCATTCTTCAAATTGCTTTTCAAACTCATTTCCAAAAGCTTTCTTCAAAAATCCACTTTCTAAAAAAATCTTTTCAAACTTCTTTCCAAAAGTTCTCTTTAAAACTCCACTTTCTAAAAAATTCTTTTCAAACTTCTTTCTAAAAACTCTCTTCAAAATATCTTCTTTCCAAAAACTCTTTTTCTTGGAGTTCAAGTCAAACCCTAGATTCCGTGGTTAGGAAATCTTAATTCTTTTTTCTGAAAACATGACTTCCTCTTTTGCTTCAAATCATAGGTTTCCAAAACTATCTTCTTCATCAAATCCTAGATTTTCAAAATCTCTTTTTCTACACCAAATCATAGCTTTACAAATCCTAGATTTTCAAAATTCAACATTTCCAATTCCATGTCAAATCTAATCTTTCAAATTAGGAAACTAAATCCAATCTTCCCGTTTAGGCAACTAGATCAAATCCTTCAATTTTAGAAACAAAATCAAATCATCTATTTTTGAAAATAAAATCTAATCTTCTACTTTAGGAAATATGAATAAAATCTTTCTTAATTCAAATATTTTCTAATTCCAACCTTACCTAATTTCAAACCTTTTCAAATTTCAACTTTCTAAATATCAACTTTTCAAATCCTTCTAAATTCAAAACTTTCCTAAAAAGAAAACTTTCTTAAAATGAAAACTTTCCTAACTTGAAAACTTTTCTAAAAGGAACTTTCCTATTTTTAAAACATTCCTAATTCAAAGCTTTCCAAAGTTCAACATTTCCTAAGCCCTAACTTTCCAAATATTCCAAGTTAAGTCTTTCTAAATCAAATCAAATATCTTTTCAAATCTTCTTTAAATCTAACTTTCCTAATTCAAACCTTTCTTAAATCCAACTTTCTAAAATCAAACCTTTCAAATCTAAATCGAACCTTCCTAGTTCAACTATATGTTCCAACCCTAGGATGCCTAAATCCTAGTTCAACCCTATTCCCAAGTTAGGAAGCTTCAACTCCCTTCTAAAACTCCTTTCTAAGCTAAGGTGGTTTTCAACTTCAATTTAAGTCAAAGATGTTTTCAAATCTCAATCTTTCCAAAGCTAGTCCAAGTTCTCGTTCAAAGTTTAAACCCTTTTCCAAGTTCAATTCTAAATCTAGGTTCAATTTCAATTTGAAATCTTCTATTCCAAGTTCAAATCAAACCCTTTTTTCAAATCAAACACTTTTTGAATCAAACATTTTCAAGTTAAACTTTTCAAAAACCTCAAAATCTCTATTTTCAATCAGACTCTTGTCCGAACTACAATTGACCTGATTCTCAACAAGGTATACGTAGGCAACCCTAATGGGTGCAGTCACAACCTTTTTCAAATCTCCAATTTCATAATCTATTTCAAGTTTCTAATTCTAAAATTTATTTTCAAATCTCTAATTTCTAAAACCTTTTTTCAAATTTCAAATCAAGTCTTTTTAAATCTATCCTAAAAAAATAAGTCTTTCTTTCAAATCTATTTTTAAAATCAAATTCTTTTCTTACACTTATATGTCATGCATCATATCAAATTTCTTTCTAAAGTTCTTTTCAAAGTGGATATAGTTGGCCAATTATTAATCAAAGATTCTAAATAAGTGAACCTAGGGTGAATAGAGATGTAGGTACCGCAAGGGCAGATTAGGATGATGGCTTAGTGCGTCTTCCCTACACATAACCAACCTCCTAACCTAGATCACTGTTTTCAAAGACCAAAATGGAGTTATTTTCAAAAAGGGCTTAAAACTTTTCAAAGGTTGCCAAACAATCTATTTTTCAAAAATCCCTCTCTCGAGGAAGCTTTTCAAACCTTTTTAAAAACCTTAAGTTTAATTTTTGGATTGTACTTAGCTTTATTAGGTGACCTAACTTACTTTAATCAAGTTAGGTGACGACTCCAAACTTTTTTCAAAAGCCCTTAACCAAATCAATTTTCAAATCAAATCTAGTCGCACAGGTTTTTCTAGGAGGATGAGTTCTAAATAGAGAACACTGTATTTTTCCCACTTGCATTTATTTTCCCGAGTACAAAAAATCGAGACATGACGGCATCCTTGTACTACCCCAGCTTAGATTACAAGGCATGTTTTGGATAATCTAATCAAAATCTGAGTGTATGTAGCACAAGCTCCGCTACCAAAAACTTTTATGCTGACTTTGCTTCGATGCTCGTGTTGTTCGAAAAAGATGCAAAGAAATCAATCGTGTTCATGATGTTCCCCTATAGTTTCTCTTAAATCAAGAGCCCTTAGGGAGCTCCAGATGATTTTGGATGACGAAGATGTTACCTTGAAAAGCATGCTTAAAAATAAGATTTCGAAAGTATCTGTGAGATGCCCTGTTAGTTTCCCAAAGAAGCCATTTTTTTACTATATGATCTGGGGCTCCAAGAAGTGATCATCCCGATCAGACTATACTGATGGAAAGTTCTTTGAAAAGACTTTCAATAATTTTCTGGTTTATACATTTCTCAAGTCATTTGATGGTGCCTTTTAATCAGGATTTAAACTAACATCAGGAGGCGTACTTTTACTTTTTCTAAATGTTGGAAAAATGCCTTTCTTTAGGCTATATGATCGCGACCTTTGGGAGATGTGATGGCTTCAGTGAATTCCCTAATTTATACATTTTTCAAGTCATTTGATGGTACATTTTTGTTAGAAAAGTGAAGAAAAAGTCAACTTTGGCGGAGCATTTGTGACACGCTCCGCAAAGCTTTTATTAACTTAGAGGAACCTCCAGTCAAGAGATTCACTTGGAAATGGGTAGGGATGCTCTTAGGAGTATCCCAGTAGATGTTGGTTTGAGACCCCAAGCCGGTGTGGTTGGAAAGGGTGCTTGGGCCTTTAGGGCAAAATAGTTATTTTGATCGAAACATGCTAGAATAAGGCTGGAATGGACTGGAATGGCATTTTGAGCATGCAAAACTATCTTAGAACAGTTCTGGACAGTTGGACTTATCGTTTCAAGGACTTAGTACTTTCTTAAAGAACATACCGAAAAGCCCAAGGGGCAGTTTGGTCATCTTGATCGAGTATCACTGGAATTGGTCTAGAGCCATTTGGAATGGCATGTTAAAACATGTCAGACTGTCCTACAAAGGTGAATTTACCGTTTTGAGGACTCAGTACTTTCTCAAAAAACGTGCCAAAATAGTCATTTTTCACCATGTTAGGCTAACAAGCGTCGGTGTTGACTTGCATTTAGGAGTGTTTCCTTCACTCCAACGGTTGTGACAAGTTGGTCTCCGAAGATCTCTCTTTTCTTTAGAGAACGTGCCACGGCCAAGGGGGCTTTTGGTCCTTTGACATTGTTTTGTTTAGTGGCACACCTGTGTCAACCTATTTGTGAGTGTCTCTGTTACTTCGACAACTTGATGGTTTATGAGTGCTTCCACCACTTTGATAGTGTTGGCGTTGGTTTCAGAGATTACCTAATCTCAAGAAGCTGTTGGATGCCAAGGGGCATAACAAATATTCTACATTGGTAGGCTAGCAAGTGCCAAAAGTGAGCTGTTTAAAGTTTGTGAGTGTTACCATCATTAAGACGATTGTGGCAGGTTAGTTTTTGGAGGTCTCCATTTTCTTCAAAATATATGCCGCGGTTTTGGCGATTGGTTTCGAAGACCCCTTGGTCTCGGAAAGGTGCTTGGAGTGCTTAAGGGCATTTTGGTCTTTTGGCATCAATTGGGACCTACAGGCTCAAGAAGCGATCAATTTAACTTGACTGGAGTTTTGAAAGGCCAGTTTGGGATTGATAGTGTCGTGATGTTTGACTGGAGGTCTGGTTTGCACTGGATATTATCGAGTGGCAAAAATAGAGTGTTTACAACTTCTTTTTTGAGTCTCAGTTTTTTGAAGAACTAAAAAATAAAAATAAAACAAAAATAAAGCATAAGAGATTATATAAAGCTCCAACAAAAAAAGTTAGGTTGGTGAGTGAGATGGCGATATCACTTAATAGACGATTTAGAACTTACAGAGTCACATATACTAAGTTGTCTTCTCGGCTACTCCTTGAGTCCCTCTTTACTAGACTTGGCAAGGATGCCGTTTGATACTAGAAAAGATAGAGACTTTGTCGATGGTCCAACTTTGATATTTTTTTGCAACCTTAGTCTTTTAGAGAGAGAAAGAGAGAACTTAAGGAATTAAGATAAGAAATACTACATTGAATTCATATATGGGTAATCTAATAGGTATTAGGTAATAGCCTAGAAGGTACAGTGGTAAGAATTGACAATTAAGTCTAACGGGAAAGAGATAAGGCTTATAAAAGATAAGGGTGTAATCTCATTCTCCAATGAGATTGCACGATGTGTAATATAACATGCCTTATCTCTAAAATGTCAGTTTGGGTCAATTTTAGAGGGTGAGAGTAATAAGGCCCGACACCCGAGCCGTAAAAATTTGAAATTTGCATACCTCACCTATTGCCCACCAAAATTAATCAATGAAATCGACCAAATATCAGCAGGTTAGGTTGGGTCGGTCGGGGATACAGATCGGGTGGGTTTTTTAACAACCCTAGTTTCTATTATTCATGAAATTTTAATTCAAACTTATTAATTTATTGGATAATACACTGCTGCTAGGCTTCATAATTCACCTCATTTTATGAAAAATATTTCAAATGTCCACTTAAATGAAAATGCTACCCAAGGGTCTCGAGGGACCCTAGCAGGAGTCGAGGCAGTTTTAGTAATTTAAGACCTTAAGTTTATGTTTTGCAATAATAATTAGTTTAAGTGATATGATGGTGAGATATTCCAAAAGTTTAAACTACGTGTGTTTGGTTGTCAAATTGTTTTTGTCTAGCATTGTGTTTGTTTAACAAGTTTTCTCATGACTTTTGGTTTATCTAGGCAATGAAAATCCGAGGTCCATGACAAAACCAAACACAAGAAAATATTACTTTGCGCAACTTTCAGTAGGCTTTCTCACAACACTAAAACTCCCAAGCATTTTATTGCTCATCCGTCACCAATTGCTTTTTCTTTTCTCGTTCGTGTAAAAATTTTCTTCAGTTATATGAATCTTTATGTGCTCTGACTTTGATACCACTTATTGGGATTCAACCCATGCGTAAAAACAAAAACCCAATCACCACATCTACACTTAAAAGAGAAAAAAAATAAAGAATTTTTATGGATCAGTAGACAACAAATCTACTTACATCTATGATGAGAGAGCAAAAAAATTCACTACATCAATGGAAGAGTACAATCCTTACTCCCTTATCTTTACGAGCCACCACTCTCTCTTTGTCTAATCCCTAGAAATCCCCACAAGTTTCCTAATTAAAGGCAAATTCCAAAAATCTAGTTCTCATATAATTATAAAAAAAAAACCTACACATATTGGATCCCCTAATGGGCTTCAGTTCCCATAACCCAACCCAAATACATATAGAATTTAATTATAATAAAAGCCTTACAAAATACAAGACACAATTAGCAAGGGAGGGGTCGAG
>CM065399.1:9120000-9145000 GCA_033060915.1 Euryodendron excelsum | reverse complement strand
CCTTAACGGGTCAACCTACTATTCCACATGTCAATGGCTACGGAATCTACTTCCTTTTAAAACTAATTTTTGGGGGAGTAGTTGTTACATTTTAATTTTTAAACAATCTTATTTTTTGGTGTTATTTTATTATATAGTGTCTAGTTATTTCAATGGACTATACTTTCATATTTGTGAAGGTCGTCATTTATATAAAATATATAAATTTTATAAATAAAATTACATATTAAATTTGAGATTTCATCCTTAAACAGAATTGATTACTAAAGTTAAAAAAACATAAAAAAGAATATGCTATAATTAAAATTATAATCAATCAATTAATTAAATAGTAAAAAAAATAAAAATGAATTTGTCCCATAAATTCCAGCGTGCAAGGTGCGCTGTCTTGCACTCTCTCTCTCTCTCTCTCTCTCTCCATTATTTCACCAAGACACATTTTAATTCGATTTTAGGAGCTCCTCGTCATTTCCGCGCTCCTCTCTAACTGAAAGCACCAACCACAATCTTTCAGATCTGGCCTCCGTTGCCTTCTTCTTGGGTCCGGTTTGATAAGGTTCGATATCTTCTTCTCTCTTTTAGATCTGGGTTGCTTCAATTGTGAATTTTGGTGGTTGATCGGTTGTTTCAGATCTGGGTTTGATTCGTTCTCGGGTGTTTGAATCTCAAATTTGTTGATTTAACACAGATTCAGCTCGGAATTTATCTGATATATGGGGTTTTATGATGCTCTTTGTTTGACTTGACTTCTCAAGTTTGATGGGTTATTGTTAGATTAGCTATATTATGACCGCGTTTAATCATTCCTGTGTTCATTGTCTTTCATTGATGGACTAATTAATTTTCTTAATATATTGATATGGGAATTGGATTGTTGAATATCATCTTTTGTAGTTCTGATTGTTTCAATTTTTAATGTAATTTGTCAGATGTTGGTTTTGGCTTTGTAGATTTCCATATGCAATATATTCCTTTATGCTCAATTCATATTTAGAAATATTTAATTTTGTTTATCTTTTCTGAAAGTTTGCTAGATGCTACAAGTTGTGATGCAGAGATAAATCACGTGTTTTTTTTGTTCTGTTTCATTTTCTTACCTTTGTATTTTAATGCAGTTGGAATTTGCTATTTTTTTTTTATTGATTCTCATTTTACTGGATAAATACCAAAAATTTTTTTACTGATGATGCTTGCTCATTTTTGTAGTGTAGATTTCAAGTGTGTATAATGTCATCCTTTGCACCAGCGCTAGAATTGGGTACTCTATGTCCCAGTTATAACCCTCAGAAGTTCGTTGGCAGTTATATTATGTGTCTAATATAATTCATGTAATAACCTGATGATCATAGATTTTGTGCATAGAACTTTTGGACTTGTTGATATTTCCCTAACTGCGATTTTGATATTTATCCGAATAGCATACTCTTTGTCCCCTAGATGACGAGAATCTTCTTGTCAGTTGTTTTCATAATGTTTAAATTGAACTCAATTATTTTGTGTTTTACATGCTTTGTCTAATGTTCCTAGATTTAACATTGATCAGTCAAGATGTTATAATTGGTTCTTGTAATTGCAGAATGTGTTCTTCCGATGTACCCTTGGTCTCATTATATTATATTATTGGACTTGTCCTATGTTGTTGTTCTTGAAAAAACTTGTGTTGAAAGGCTCTTAACATAATGTGATCGTTTTTGGTTGTCGACTGGAACTGCCTCATAATTGTTACCCTTGGTCTTAATATATTATATTATTGGACTAGTTCTATGTGGTTGAAAAAAACGTGTGTGTGGAAGGCTCTCAACTAATGTGATTCCTACCAGTTGTCCTTTGTTTTTGGTTTTTGACTCGATGTGCCTCATAATTGTTATGAATTGTCTTTTCTTCCAGCAGGACGCAAAGAAAATTTGGGGTTTCCTTCAATTGAAGAGAATTTTATTCCTAAACTGAAGTTACAATGAAGAAGGCCTTTGATCAAACAGTTCGGGACATGTAAGTTTGATTGGTTTTTGAAAATTCTTTTGGAAGTTATCATGACCGATTGCTAAGGAAAGTTTGTTGTTATTTTCTGTTCTCTTGCAGTAAGAGGGAGGTGAATAAGAAAGTTCTTAAAGTTCCTGGAATAGAGCAAAAGGTAGCTATTTTTCTTGTACTTGTTGAGTTTTTTTGACAAGCAAGGTTTTTGATTGGGATGCTTGGAATATAGGTGCATGCACAGACACTAGCACATGCATTTTAGTGGAATAATCTAGCAGACATGTAAAAAGCTCATAACCCAGTGTTGTTCCCGTTAGCCATGGGTGCTGTGAGGGGTAAGACTGAATAATCTAGAAGACATGTATGTCTTCTAAAACATTTTCCTGGAGGGATAACTTTTAGGTCGGGAGAAAGACATATCTGAACTTTGAGCTCTTAATATTTTCTTTTGTCCCTGTACAATTCACAACAAGGCACTAATTTCCCTTCCTTTCCCTGTTTAAAACCATGCATGTGTGTCAGATTCTAATTTTGTGTTACCGTGGCTGTGTTCTTGGTGCATTGCTATTGTATGTGGAGAAAGGTCATTTATGAAGCTATTATCTGCACAGCAGTTAATTAAATACACAATCGTGATAATATGGTCTTCGAAAGCTAGTCGGTATATCATTCAGCTGTATAGTACACATTATCTGGACAAGGTACTCTGCTTCTAGCTGCTGATCTGGCTTGGGGCTATTGAAACCAAGCATCAGTATTTCTTTTTGCAGAAATTGTGGCTTCTAGCTAAAGCCCAGTTGTGATATTGTGCTTTAATGTAAATGTGAGGAAAGTTGGGAAGACAACAAAGGAGTTCTGTGTGTCATGCATTGAACCCCCACTCTGGACTTGAGCACTAGCCATCAATGTTAATGGTGAGAGGCACAGTGCAACACCATCAAGGAATGAAACTTTGTTTTGTTTTTCACTAAAATGGTTGAAACGTTTATGTTTAGCAGGGAAAACAAAATGAAATGCACATGGAAGAACAACAATTGAACATTCTCTTTGAAACATGCCAGAACCTCTGAAACATATAGAAACATACCTGTATAAGTAATTATATCACCACAAATGTCTAACAAAAGTTGTTTTATAGGCTAAAGTTTTTTGCTAACAAGAAAAGCAAAGTACGAGAATGAAGAGAACATCTTAGATTTTTTTTTTTTTTTTTGGAGTATGAGGAAGTAGAAATGAGAGGAGGAGAGGGAATATCTTAGATATGTCTTAGAAGGCGAGGAAGAGAAAAGTGAAGAGGAGAGAAATAGAGGAAAAGTATGGCCCACTCCTTGTTGAGATGATACTTAAAATCTTGGATTCTCTCTGCATTAAGTACTTTCTTCTTCTTCTTCCTCTTCTTCTTCTTCTTCTTCTTCTTCTTCTTCTTCTTAAAGCTTGGATTCTTTCTGCATTAAATACTTTCTTCTTCTTCTTCTTCTTCTCTAGGTTTTCTAATGTGTATCTTTAGTTTCTTCTTCTTCTCCTAAAACCTAGATTTTCTTGTGTGCGTCTTTAGTTTCATTCTCAATCCTACCATGATTCCAATCTGTATGTATTAATGATTACTTTAGTCTGCAGGTCAATTATATTTCAATTGATTTGGTTGTTTGATATTAAAAGTTTCTTGTTGCAAATCAGACTGACCTCCTGTGTTCTTTTTAGCTACTCATTTTCAAATAGTTGATGGATAGTCTCAAATTGCAATGCCAGATTATCTATTAAGCATCTTCAATAATTACTTATCCTTTTTTACTTACCAAAAAGTACCTTTGCTTCTATCCTATTTCAGGTTTTTGATGCTACTAGCAATGAGCCGTGGGGTCCTCATGGATCTCTTCTTGCTGATATTGCACAGGCTACCAGAAACTAGTAAGCTTAAGTAACTCTTTTATAAAGTTCCTTAGGGTTCTTATTTTGTTCCAAAGGGATTCATTCTTGTTCATCCATACAGTCATGAGTACCAGATGATCATGGCAGTAATCTGGAAGCGTATAAATGATACTGGCAAGAACTGGCGGCATGTCTATAAGGTCTGCAATTTTTTTTTTATGTATCATTTGCCTTTTTCTTTCATTCTTTCTTTTTTCCTTTTTCTTTTTTCGTTTTTTTTAGATTTTACTTATTTGATTTGACCTGCAAGTTTCCTGTTATTATACCTTCTCTCTCTCACACACCCACACACAGACTCCCACCCACGCACCCACGCACCCACACCCCTTTGTTGTTTCATGTGATACAAAATTTTGAAATTGTCTTATGATCTTCTTAATGGATATCCTTTTAAATTATAAGGCTTCGTTCTGTGCTTCGTGCTGAGCCTTGCTTTATTTTCATTTCAAATATAAATCTATATGATGTCCTGTTTTTCTTTTCTATTGTGCTGTATCAATGCAATTGACAAATGTGGTCTATTGTTTCAGGCTTTGACTGTTTTGGAATATTTGGTAGCTCATGGGTCAGAGCGTGTCATAGATGAGATCAGGGAACATGCATATCAAATATCAGTAACTTTCTCTTCCTTAAAGCTATTTGGCAGCTACATTATTAATTATATTTTCTCTGCAACAGTGTGACTATATTGAAATGATGTAATTTAAGTTACTGTGGTACTTATGAGAATGTTTACCTCTTGTGATAGACTTTGTCCGATTTTCAATATATCGATTCCAGTGGTAAGGACCAGGGAAGCAACGTTAGAAAGAAATCTCAGAGTCTTGTGGTTCTAGTGAATGATAAAGAAAGAATACAAGAAGTGCGAGAGAAGGCTGTTGCTAATAGGGACAAGTGAGTCTGCTGCCCAAAGTTGGCTTAATTTTTTCATGTTTATTGTTTTGATGGTTTTTGCAACCTGCAAGTATGCTCACATTTTGTTTGATCCTATCAATTGCCATCATCAGCATCAACAATGCCTTGTCTTGTATTCCTAGACTATTTGGGCTTCATTGTTATAGAATAACCTAAACTATTTGGAATCAATTGTGATTCTTTTTTTTTTTTATTTTTTATAAGTAAAAGTATCATATAAAAGAAGGTGCCACCAAAGAGGGTGCAACCTTGTACACACGAAGTATACAAAACGACTATACACCCACAGCTGGCCCCTAAATATCTGTAGGGATACACTCCCCCAAAAAGGAAACAAAAGAAGACAGAAAAAGGACACACTTCCTTCATCCAAAAAAGTAAAGAAACAAGCACAGTGCCCTTCAAAATAAATACTGAGCTCTTCTCTCCTTCAAACGACTTCCTATTTCTCTCACTCCACAAACACTACATCAGACATAAAGCGGAAGTCACCCAAGCCCTTCTATCCTGATCCCTAGGGCACCCCCTACTCCAAGCCACAAAAAAATTCCTACAGACTGGGGCATCACCCACTCAACACCGAACTCTGAGAAGTTTAGCCCTTAGTTTATTAAGAAAATACTCTTGCCATCATAATTGTCATCTCATAGCCTGAAGTTATACTTCTTTTGCTGTTTCATAGTTTCAAGCTATACAACATCACACCTAATCGATTATCTTTGGTTTTTCTCCACATGTTAAAGTGAAACCATCACCAAAAGGACAGGAATAACTCTACAAATTTGTTATCTGTAGGAAGTGGCATTTTTCTCCCTTAAACAAAATAACTAAAACGAAAAGAGAACTATTTTCTTCCTTTCCTTTTTAAGAAGATGGTGACATTGTTTTCTGTGCTTTCTTGACCATCGGGTAAGTTGCAGTTGCTTTTTTCCATGGCATGTTTTCTGCTTATTCTTTCTAGATGCAAGAAATCTATTAATTGAACAAACTTTCTTGAAATGCCTTAACATGAAATCTTTCATAGACGAGGTTTTTGACTAGGCTTGGTGACTGAATAGGTTTCGCACATCAACTGGTGGTATGAATAGGCCAGGAGGATACGGCGACCCATATGATGATGATCGCTATGAAGGCCGTATTGGAAGCAGAGATGATGACCGGAATGGTTATGGGAGAGAAAGAGAGGGGGGCTATAGGGATGATGACCGTTATGGTAGGTATGGGGACACGTATGGTCGTGATGGAGATCGCTGTGTTAGAGATTCTGATGAACGCTATGGAAGAGATGGTTATAGGGATGATAATTACCGGGGAAGAACTCAAAGCATTGATGACTACCAGTATGGCTCAAGAAGTAGGAGCTCTGACAGAGAGAGGGACCATGCTTACGAAGATGATGGTCAATATTCATCTAGGTACGTGAATTTATATGTTGTTAGGGTTTTATTGGTTTTACTGGTTAACTTATAGTTGTGTATTTGCCATCAAGATTCTATAACACGTTTGATTTGTTTATTTACTTTATGAGAGAACAAATTGATTAAAATAGAAATGGCCCAAGAAGTATGGAGCAGGTTGTTTACACTGTTAGATTGAGTGGTTTATCCTGCCACCTACGGATGCTGTTACAAAAGATAAGGCTGTAAAACAAGGAACCCAATAGGAATATAATTTTGCAGCTATATTGAACTTATCATACCAGTAAGACTTTAAACTGGTGCAATGCTTGTCCAGAAAGTTTATATTCATCCCTTTTATGTGTGAAGCAAGTTGATCATGCCATAAACAGGACCTTGATCTAGGAAAACATTCTAACTTGAGCCTTTTCTTATAGCAGAGGAAGTGGCGCCAGAGCTGATGATCATTCTCAAGATGGAAGGTAAATATAGTACGCATGTCTCAATACATTTGCGTTATTAGATAATTTGGGCCAATGTTTTAATAGAGGTGAGCAGTACCTATGTATTGACAACTGTATCTCCTCCTTGTAACAGTTTTTCGGACAGGCGGCTTGACCGGAAATTTTCTGAACAAAATCTTAGTGCCCCTCCTAGTTATGAAGATGCTGTGGGTGAGGCTCGTAGCCCTGTTCACAGTGAAAGGTAATCATTTTGCAGTATGGTCCTGTGTTTGAACTATGGCTGGTATACTTTGAATTAGTATTACCTTTATTGAAGGGATGGAGAAACATCAGCAGCATCTGCTCCCAAAACATCTGTTCCAACTGTAAGTGCCAGTCCAAGCCAAACCCCCCCTGCACCTGGCATGTCTGCAGCTCCTGCTCCTGCATCTCCTCCTGCTCCTGCTCCTGCTCCTGCATCTCCTCCTGCTCCTGCTCCTGCTCACAAGGAAGTTAATGGTTTTGATGAATTTGATCCCCGTGGTTCGTTTTCAGGTACATAACTTTTCGTGTAGTGATGCTAATTGTCCCATATTACTGTCCTAGTGTTCTTAATAATGTACCTCATTGCTTTTGCATATTGCAGAGTTTGTTCTACTGGTTGGGTTTCAGAGTGTGTCAATATTTTTTTTTTTTAAGTTTACTCTCCCACATGCTCTGGTTGGAATGTGCAAATCTTTTTTTCTCTGTATATCTAACTGCTTCCGTTGATTATATTTTCTTAAATTTGTTACCACATAGGAATGGGATTGTACACAAATGCATAGAATACAGAGATGCATCACAGTGTCTATCCATTATATCACTATTATGTTGTGGGCTCTATTGGTGCTCGTCCAAGTGCCATGAGACTCATTAAGGTGTCTGGCAAGCACCTTCTTAATGGACATACACAATTTTTTGGTGGCCGGGATGCTTTCCCAATGCTGCATGTTGATTTTGCTTTATCTGATATAGATTTCAAAATTGCTGAAATGTAAATGTGTCTTTCATTTCAGTCAAGTAGCTTGCATGATGAAACAATGCATAAGGTCCACTCTTTTAAATGCATACATATGTTACATGTACAGTGGCTATACTGTGAGTTTCAATATAGTTTTGGATGTGTTTGTATGTATACTGAGACTTAGCACAAGGGCACGTGTATCCAGAATTGAATTTTCAGTTCATTCAATAGACAAATTTGATGCGCATTTTTTGGTTTGTTGGTTGTCGGTTGATACTGGTTTTTCAGCAGGCATTATGGGATACAAGTGCTGTGACTTGTACTCTTTGAATTTCCCCTTCTTGACGAAAATTTATTCACGTGCAAATATGATTTGGGGTCTCTAGATATAGGCTTAGGATCTGGTTGAAACATTAATACTCAACCTACTTGAATTGCTTTTGGCTTGGCACCATTTTCGTTCTGAAAGCAATTTCAGTATCTATTGTATGAATAAAAAAATTGGAAAACATTATCATACTTGGTTCTAAGTGTTTCTTATTTTGGAGAGTTAATTTTGTTCTTTAAATATTAAACTGGAGCTTTGATATAATTCTCGTCTCTTAGTAGTTTCATAGTTGTTTCAAACATCCTTCTGTTAGTTAGCCAACTAGAAATATAAAGCTTTGACTGGGCAATGATTGAAATTTTCTGACAGAGGGTGGGAGGGACACTGTATGTTTTTTTGGGTACTAAGCAGAGTCATGTATAATAGCTTGATTATCGAAATCAAAGGACATCATTATCTTTTGAAGTTATTGATGGTATGAAATGGTTGTTATTTTTGCTGCTGAGATGAATACCGTGAGACAATTTTCTTGCTTATATTATACTTGCATTCATAGAAGCTGCTTACAGAGCCCCAAGTCGAAGTTTTAGCCATTTTACTTGAAGTTTAGTGGATTGAATGGTAGCTTCATGCTTCAGTTGACTGCCTTGTGTGACTTTTTTTTCTCTTCTCTAGTAATAACAGTAGCCAAAGATAAAGGCTAACTTATATTGTCCAAGTTCTGTGATTGAATTTCTTAGTATATGGTTTCATGTACAACTTGTGGTGAATGTCACTGAAAGAATATGATCATCATTTTTTGTTCGCAGTTATTTCATGCAAGGCTAAGTACTTTAACATATTTTGCAATCGTCTGAGGTTGCTTGTACGTTTATGTCATGTGACGTTACAGAGGGCATTCCTGTTAACTGGAAAACAAAGGCCATTGGCCATTAAAGTATCTTATGTGCATGTCCTTTATTTTCTTTTTTGAGCAAATTACTGGTGCCCTCGTGTGCATAAATGCAACCTTTGTGTTATGCAACATTTGGCCTCAACAGTTGCTGTTGGAAAGGGTTGAAGAGGTGCCAAAACTGAAAATAGTGTGCTAGTCATTCTGCTCTTTTCACAGCTACTATATTTGGAAACTCACATTTTGTTTCCTCTCTGATCAGCTGCCCCATCTACGTCGAATGGTGCTGAAGTGGACTTCCTTGGCTCTTTGTCAGAGCCATTTCTGCCCAGCCCATTGGGTATCATGGCAGTTACATCTGCAACTACAGCCTCTGAATCTAATGCCTCAACAAACTTCAGCTCTGGTCCCACATATGCAGTCACAGCGTCAGCATCCACTGTCACAAATCAGGTACGAATGATGTTATTAATGTAGGAACTTCTAAACTCCCTTTTCATTTAGTTGATTTATAAAATAGCACTGACGTGCTACATTGGCCCTGGAGCCTTTCATTTTCTCTGAGAATTTTAAGTTTTCTGTGTATGCTAGTTTGATTGTAGTGTTAGTAGATCTTGTGCAGCCTCATATCCATTGGTAATTATTATCGCACCCACAAAATTGATTATTTTCTTTACTTACCCTAAAATGATTATTCCAGATCTATTCCGCATATTCTTATTTTTGATATTTTTTCCACTTTTTTTTTTAAAGACGATATCCTAAGAAGCACGGACACGGACACAAGTGTCGGACAAGATACGTGTCGGACACTCTGACACGACAATTTTCAAAAAATACTGGACACGATACGGCAAGGACACGACAAAAGTCTATATTTTTATATTCCTTATATGTTATACATATAAATATTATACGAAAGAAATAAAAAATATAGAAGATTATACGAATTAAAAATAAAAAAAGAAACACATTTCACTACTTAATCGGCAACAAATTCATAATTAGTCAATTATATTCCATAAAAAATATGCAGTAAACAAACATATTAACACACATTAACAACAACAAAGTTGTTCTATTAATACATAATACTATAAAGTCATAAACTACAAAAAATATTAAAACGTCATTACATTTAATCAACTATCCATCATCATAGCATACTTGTTTTTCTTCTTCTTCTTGTTTGTTTTTCTTCTTATTCGAACCAACAATTAGTTTCAAAATTTATAGTTGAGGCCCCGCGTTTCCTTAAAGTGTCCAAAACGAGACACGCGGGTGCAAATCGTGTCCGTGGAGTGTCCAATGTAAAAATAAATAATAAATAATTGAACACGTAGAATGGAGTGTCCGACACGTATCCGACGAGTGTCCCATGCGTGTCGGTGTCCAACAAGTGTCAGATATGGGTATAGCTTCTCCAACGGAGTGTCCGTGCTTCCTAGACGATATCTGATCTTCTTCTTGCAGTGTCTCTCCCCATTCCCACTCCCCCTCTCATTCAAATTTCTATTCATTCCCAATTATCAAATATTTATATCTGCTGGGGTAATTTCTCCTTTCAATGCAGTCTTTCGAAGATCCATTTGGCGATGGTCCTTTTAAAGCTCTCCCTTCTACAGATGGTGTCCCAGCTCCCCCCCAGAATATTGCTCCTACATCTTCCTTCCATCCTAGCTCCAGTCAAAGTTCTGAACTGCCTCAACCAGTTACCCAGACAGTGGGCGATGACAACTTTGGGGATACCTTTACTGGCGTGACTTACACCCCATCAAGCAATCCCCATGCTCAACTTCATATGACTAATGCACAATTCTCACCCCAAGAGCTTTCGACCTCCAATGAGGATATTGATATTTTAGCAGATATTCTCCCACCATCTGGACCTTCGCTTCCTGTAGCTACACAGACAGGTTTTCCAGTTCAAGCCAGCCAGCCTGCATATATGTCTGGTTTTCCAGCTCAAGCCGGCCAACCTGCAACACAGTCTGGTTTTCCAGCTCAAACTGGCCAAGCTCAGTTGCATACTGGTTTTTCAGTTCAAGGCAGCTACCCATCACAGACTGGTTTTGTGGCCCAAACTGGCCAGCCTGCACCACTGACAGGTTTTTCAACTCAAACTGCTCAACCTACATCACTAACAGGTTTTCCAGGTCAAATTAGCACTGCATCACAGACAGGTTTTCTGGCTCCAAGTGCTCAACCTGCACATCCAAGTGCTAATTTTTATGGGAACTTCCTCCAACAGCCAGGATCTACTGCTCCAGCAGCTCCACACATGGCTTCTCAAACTACTGCTGGACCAACCACACAGTACAACAATGCAAACATCCTTTCACAAACCATCCCTGCAGCCCCTGTAACTTCACAAATGGCTCCTCACACTCCAGGTGGACCGGCAGCACAGCATAACAATGACGTCCTGGGTAACTTCCTGCCACACGCACAGCCAACAGCTGCCATGACCTCTCAGCCAGCTGTTCCACCTTCAACAGGATCACTTGCTATAGTTCCTCAACCAGCCAAGGCCAAGTTTGAGCCCAAGTCTGCAGTTTGGGCCGATACCCTGAGCCGAGGGCTAGTCAATTTCAATATATCTGGACGTGAGTTCCTATAGTAATTGAACTTTCAATTGTTTCAGGGTCTCTTTGTAATCTGTATCTTGTGTTAACGAAAAGACCTAACTTCAATATTTTATTCATATGCAGCGAAAACAAATCCATTGGCGGACATCGGAATCGATTTTGATGCAATAAACCGTAAGGAAAAGAGGATGGAGAAACCTACAACAGCTGCGGTGACATCAACTGTTACCATGGGTAAAGCTATGGGATCTGGTTCTGGGATAGGCCGTGCTGGTGCAAGTGCCCTCAGGCCTCCACCGAACCAAATGGTTGGTACCGGCATGGGTATGGGAATGGGTGATGGTCCTGTTGCAGGCATGGGTATTGGAATGGGAATGGGTGGTGGTCCTGTTGCAGGCATGGGTATGGGAATGGGAATGGGTGGTGCTTCTGGTGCAGGCATGAGTATGGGAATGGGAGTGAGTGGTGGTCCTGGTGCAGGCATGGGTTTGGGAGGCTATGGAGGAATGAATCAACCCATGGGTATGGGGATGAATATGCCTATGAGTATGGGCATGGGGATGAATATGCATATGGGGCAAGGAGCCCAAATGCAACCAACTGGTTTCCCTCCTGGATCTACCATGCCTGGTGGATATAATCCAATGATGGGCAGGGGTGGTTATGCTCCCCAACAACAACAACAACAGCCATATGGCGGTGGCTACCGGTGAGAGATCAACCACACCTGCCTGCAATGAGATTGGAAAATGTATCGAGTGCTGTTCTTGTTATTATGACTTAAAGATTGGACGGCGGACCTGGTGGTACTTTGTCCAGTCCGAGAGCTCTATGATGCCCAACGATGCTTGGTCCTGCCTATGGTGTTCAAAGCTTTTATTTTTCTTTTATCAGTTTGTAATTTTCTGGGAAGCTGCTTGTAGAAATTTATTAACATTCCCATGCAAATTATTTTCATAGTTGCTTTGCCCTGTCATTCATTTCTATTGGGCCATATAGAGTTCTGTAGATGCGCTACGGGAGGTCTTAGTTGTTGTGAAAATGTATACCATAGGGAACAATCTCTTAGTCAGGTGCTTCCCCTCTTTTGTCTCTCTCTCTCTCTCTCTCTCTCTCTCTGCATTTTTTTTTGGTCACTTGTAAGAGATTTTGTAGTATGGCATGCCTACTTGGTGAACAATAAAGTTGATAAATCAATCTTTTCCCCCTCTCAATGTACATCACATTGTTTCATTTGATAATAGAGGTTATCAATGTTTTTCGGTTTTTTTGTTATCTGTAACTTTTGTTAGTATGTCCCCTGTATATACCAAGGACACACCTTTGTAATTCCTTGCTGATGGGAGTAGTTGTGTTGACATGCTTTAAACTGAAGTGCCTCTAGGTAAGTTTCAGTTCCTCTAGTTAAGCTGGCTACAAAGCAAATTGAAGGGCTGGTCTTCTTGCTCTGTTTGAACCATTAAGAGTCTTTAAAGAGTAGTGAAAGTTTATATGATCAAAAACATTTTAGGTAATTTTTTAAAAAAAATTAAATCTAAGAATATAACTAGATGACTTACATGGATTCAAACACATGCGTTTGACATACCTTATTCGTTAGAATGAACGTCAAACAAGTATCAAAGTGGTGCTTTGCTCTTTAGATCTTTGTCAATTAAAGTTGTTCTTTTGTCGTTGATTCAAGTTATTTTTCGTTTGATCAAAGTTACTTTTCAAGAACAATACTTGGACTCCTCAAGTGTAGGATAAATTCACTAGGTTTTACGAATGCAAAATCCTCTAGACTCCCATGTAATGCTTTCTTGTTCTAATTACCTTAGAAGATTATTGTAAACCCTCCAGATGCTCACATGTAGCATGGGATCATTTGGGTCGTTCATTATTGAAAAAATCAAGATATATCATGTGTTTTACATTTAATAAATGTCACTAGATTACTTAAGATTCACATGATATAATATGGTTAATTTTTAGGTCTTGGCCTGCACAGCTTTAGACACGTTGTACTAAGTAGATACAGTGCCTACATATGTAATACTTTTTCTCTCCTTTCCCAAGCAATATGGGATCGAACACATAACATGCTTCCCCAAGCGATATGAGATTGAACACATAACATTAGAGCTAGTCTGCCACTGTTGTAGCCTGTTAAGATCTCGTCATCACTCATGTACGGTCGTCTGAGTCTCACAATGTCATATCCCAAAATTTGAGGTAATCTATATATAAATAATATGTACTTTCCTAGGGAATATCATGCTTAATATAAATGTTGTCGATCTAGCTCTCAAAAATCACAATTAAAATAATATCTGAAAGTTAAATATCTACAGAATATCAAAACTAGAAATACGTAGAGCATTTATCGTTTCAAAATTCTAAAATTAGGTAATACACATAGCATCTGGCTCTAAACGCATGTCTACAATCATAACATATATCTAAAAATCCAAAATTTTAAAATCCCATCACAAAGAGCATATAAACCATGTGCAATCCAAATCTAGCATAGGATCATCGTGCTCATCAATCATCATGACAATTTAGGGACTGACTTTCCTTTCTCACCTCAGTTAGTACGCCTTGAGCATCGCTAGAGAACTTGCCAAAGAACATAAGCCACACCTTCACCTCTCTCTCTCTCTCTCTCTCTCTCTCTCTCTCTCTCTCTCTCTCTGTTTTTTTCAAAACAAAATAATAGACCCCAACTCTACTTCATAATATATATATATACCATGTGATCACAATTCTAATATTATAATATTTCTACAAAATTCCGAAGATACCCTCAAGTTTTAAATTTCTAAAATGCTGTTTATTGAAGAGATAATTCTTAAGGATGCTCAAACAATTTGCATTGTATATTTAAATTGCAAAATTGAGAATTATATGAGAGAGAGAGAGAGAGAGTATACATACATAGATCTATAAATAAATAAATAAATAAAAATCTGGTCTTACAATGCCCATCAACAAATTACAACATTTGATCCAATGAATAAAAAATTATTTCTGAGCTCTAGTTTCACAATTATTTACATATTAGTCATTCTATCAACTAATATACTATATAAGCTAACGTGGTTTGGACTACTAATGGCATTTTCACACATTAACATGGTGTTTCTCTTCCAATTATTGAATTTACAAAACATATTTTGTATTGGCCGGGCTTGAATCCAAAACTTAAGATCCACACTCTCGAATATTTTTTTCTGCTATAGGAGTCGTAATCCCTTATTGAATATTCATTTGTTTAATGCTTTATTATGTAACATTTATCCTTCAATTAGGCATCAACATTTGACTATGTTAAACTATTAGAAACTATACATAAGACTTGCATTATTACGATGATCATGTTCGGTACTTGTCATCTTACAAGCACACACATGTTAACTAAGAGTTTATACTCCAATCTCCACTTTATCATATATATTAGTTCAACATGCGACAACCATTTTAAGATTGTGCCCAATAATCCTTAAAGATTGCAACACATTTTAGAGTATATAATAAAAAATCACATTTCCCTATTAATGATCACTATAATTGATATTGTAATTGTCGTGCCTGATTGTTTTACTCGAGTCTAAATCTTGGCTCGGGAAGAATCGATATTCTTTCTGTTTACTCATCCTTGAAAAAGGACAAGTGCGATGAGGGTTTAATCTTGAAAATGGATTGTATAAGGACTTTTTGAAAAAAAGTTTAGAGTCGCCACCTACCAAAATTAAAGATGTGCTAGGTCACTTAGAATAAAGTATAATCCAAATATCAAACCTAGGTCTTCTGAAAAATATGTTGAAAATGACTTCTAGAGAAGGTTTTAAAAAAATAAGGTTTCCTTAGCAACCTACATTTGAAAACCCTTTTGAAATGTGACTACATTTTGGTCTTCGCACTAGAGATTTATGGTCTGGGGGTTGGTAGTCTTCGCTCTAGAGATCTATTGTCTGGGGTTTGGTTACGTATAAGAAAGATATTCTAAGATCATCACCTCACCCTGCCCGATAATCGTTACTTACATATCGATTTACCCTTAGTTCACTCACTAATCTCCGGTTACTCAATATCCACTTATATAATTTTAAAATGAAATTTTGTCATCACTTTGGGGATGGATGATGCACGATGCATGTTTTTGGAAAGACTTTGAAAATAGGAGTTTGGAAAAAAGATCTTAATGAAAGGAAGGTTTTGAAGATGTTTGACTTGAAAGATAATATGTGACCGCACCTTAGTGGTTTAAGTTGCTTACGTATTTCATTTGGAAAAAATCAGGTCATTCATAGTCTGTGCTAGAGCACGATTTGGAAAGTGGCTTCAAGGGAGCCTTGAAGGGTTTTGAAACTTGAACTCAATAGAGTGTTTGAAACATTTTTGAAATTAACTTGAGTTTTGAAAGTGTTTTGAAATCAAATTCAAGAGAGTTTTGACTTAAAAATAAACTCGAATGAGGTGTTAAATGTTTTTGAAATTGAACTTAAGAGAGTTTTGAAAGCAATTCAAGAGAGTTTTGAAAAATATTTTGAAATTGAACTCAAGAGAGTTTTGACACGTGTTTTGAAATCAACTCCAAGGAGTTTTGAGAAGCGTTTTAAAATTAACTTGAGAGTCTTGAAATGTTTTGGAAATTGAACTTAAGAGAGTTTTGAAATGGAGTTTGGATTAGAATAAAGTAAGAACTCCAAAAAACTTGTCTTTAAAAAGTTTTAGAAATGATTTTCTATGCCTTGTAGAATGCTTATTTGAATGTTTCATTACTTTTAAGAGATTAGTTATTGATCAAACTAAATCCCCTTAGGATTATGATTTTCGAAAAATGTTTTTTTAGAAAAAGGGCTAGAAACTTCATATTATGTTTTTAATAACTTTAGGCTTTTAGAACCCTATTTATGAACTATGATGACTCCACTTGATATCTCACTTTTTTTTTTTTTAGAAACCTTAATCATAGAAATACTAAAATTGTCCCATGAATGTGAATCTTGAAAGTCCTTTTTGAAAGAGATTTTAAAAACATTTAGGATATGAAATCCTAATATGAACCATGAAGGCTTCAATCAATATAACAACTTCCTTTGTTAACCCTAACCACAGGAGAGATAGGATCATCCTTGGAGTTGTGAGTTTTTAAAAAATATTTTGGGAACTAGTTTTTTTTTTTTTCAATGCCAAGTATCTAGCCCTTTGTTGTCAAGACAAGTTTAAGAGAACTTTTTGAAAATAGTTTGAGAAGGTAACAATAATATTTGAAAATGTTTTATCACAATACCATTTTTGAGTACTCAAGATAATGAAGATTTTGAAAAACAAGTGTGGAAATAGTTTTGTGAATTTAAAACATGATTGGAAGGACTTGGAATTGAGACTTGTGGTTTAACATCTTAGACTATGTTTGCTACCTGAGTTTAGGTTGACCTAGGATTAACTAATTTGGGTTAGGATGACTTAAAGTTAACTAGCTAGTGTTAGGTTAACCTAAGGTTAACTAACTAAGGTTAGATTAACCTAGGATTAAGTTGACCTAATGTTAACTAACTTGGGTTAGGTTGACCTAAGGTTAGCTCATTAGGATTAGATTGACTTATGGTTTTGGAAACCAAGAGAGAGAAACTAGGGTTTTGGAAACCTAGAGAGAGGAGCTAGGGTTTTGGACCTAGTGATTTTCAAAGGTGGTTTTCAACTAGGGTTTTGAATATAGTGCATTTCAAGAGAGGTTTTCAACTAGGGTGTTAAACTTAGTGGTTTTCAAATGTGGTTTCCAACTAGGGTTTTAAACCTAGTGATTTTCAAAGGAGCTTTTCAACTAGGGTTTTGAATCTAGTGATTTTCAAAGGTGAGTTTTAGCTAGAGTTTTGAACCTAATGGTTTTGAGGGACTTGGAAAGTATAATTTTATGCACAAAACTTGAAAGATTGCTTTTGAAAAGTATGATTTTATATAAAAACTTTATAATTTTATGTAGACAACTCGTGATTTTATGTGAAGAGTTTTTAGGAAACACTTAGAAAAGTGTCACTTTATGTGAGAGACTTACGATTTTATGTGAAATCTTCTTGGAAAACTAACTCAAGAGAGTTGTGTACATTGTAAAACCACTTGAAAATCCAACTCAAGAGAGTTATAGTTTTTGTAAAACAACATTGAAAACCAACTCAAGAGAGTTATAGTTTTTGTGAAACAACCTTCAAAACCAACTCAAGAGAGTTGTCATTTTTGTAAAACAACCTTGAAAACCAACTTAAAAGAGTTGTGGTTTGTAAAGCACCTTGAAAAACCAACTCAAGAGAGTTGTAGGTTTTATAAAACATGGAACTTAAAGATTGAATGGTCTTGAAGACACCTTAAGGCCTAGAAACTTAGGGTTTGGGGATAAAACTCTAGGAAACATAACTTGGAAGAGATTTTAAGAGACTTTTTGCAAAATACTTAGAAATGAACTTTGAAAAGCTTTTAAAGATGAAATCAAAGGTAGTTTTAAAATGATTTTTAAACATAGAAACAACTTCATAACATACATGATATGAACATTACAACAAGTATAAATTAAAGGGTATGAACATACAAAGCTTGGTCTCACCACATTGTAAAGAGCTTCAAGGCCATTCCATCTACAACTAAACCTACAAGACATCCCTAGGTACCGTGGGTCTTGTAGGCTATCCTCTAGGCATTGCTATCAAGCTCTCTTGTTTTAAGCATGCAGAGAAAGGGGGGTGGAAGATGGGGGATGAGAAGGGTGAGTGAGCCTTGGAGGAGAGAAGCGAGACAATGGGGGTATACATAAGCTTAAATGAAAGTCTACATTTGCTCTTGTAGTCTTCTAATCCTCCATAGCTTGAAGCTTGATCTTCAAAGGAGTTGGGCTTCTTCTTGAATTTGAGAGACTCAGTGAATTTCAGATTTTCTAGAGTGATTTGGTAGAGTTTAGCCATTGTTTTTGTCTCTAAAACATGCAGGGGGTGGCCTTCTATTCATAAGAAATCTGGCTAGGGCCTCATGCATGTGGAACATGTGTCTAGCCAAAAAATGGCCAGACACAGGCCCTACATGTGCCCAGCCCTGGCCACTTGGAAAGTGCCATGCAACACCCTTGTACTTACTAAACTTAGGCAACAATCCAAGTTTTGTCTCAATCTAATTAGAATTTGAATGCATGTAACATACGCTTCCATGCTAGAAACTTTTACGCTTATTTTTCCTTAATATTTGTGTCATCCTTGAATGATCTAAGGAAATTGGGCACGTTGGTGATGTTCTCTCTTAGTTTTTCTTAAACTTGGTGTCACTTGGGAGCTTCGGATGATTCCGGTTAATGAAAATAAAGTTTTAGGAAGAAAGCTTAAAAAATAAGCTTTTTGGAAGTGACTGCAAGGCACTTCCTTGGTTTCTCGAAATGGACTCCTTTGATACATGCGATTGTGGCCTTCGGAAAGCGACCTTCTTGATCGAACCATACTGATAGAAAGCCCTCTCGAAAGGTTTTCAAAATTCCATAATTTATGAATTTTACTAATCATTTGACTATGAGTTATAATCATGGAATCGGGAATTGAAACGGGAAATGGGAAGCGTATTTATTATGCTTTCTAAGTTTTCAAAAGCGCCCTTTTTAGAATCATTTGATCACGGGCTTCAAGTGATGTTGTTGACTATCAGAATGTACCAATGGAAAGCCTATTGCTCAGGCTTTTGGGAATTTCCTAATTTACACATTTCATCAACCGTTTGACGGTGCGTTATAATTAGGGAAGTGAATAAAAAGCTGGCTTTGGAGAAGCGTGAGTGACACGCTTCTCGAAGCTCTTATTGAGGAAAGGGTGCTTCGACTCAAGGGACTCAGACATTAGGGAACCCTCTTCGAAGCATCCTGGTGGGGGCCGATTTAGTTCCCAGGGCCTGTGTGCTCTTAAAAATACGCTTGGGCACATAGGGGTAAACCAATCATTTTGACCGAGGCTTACCGAAATAGGACCAAGATGAACCTTATTTGAAAAGTAGAGTGTGCCTGACTACCTACAGGTAGTTTGTAATGGTCTTACTGCTTCGAGGAACTTGTACTTACCGAGGAGCATGCCGACACGCCTAAGCACCAAATGGTCATTTTGACTCAGCTTCTCTGGAATGAGACCGAAGTTGGTTTGAATGGCATATTGAACATTTTGGACTGTCTTAGATCGTGTTGAGGATGGTCTTACCGTCTTAAGGGATTGGTGCTTTCTCAAAACACGTGCCAGTTTACCTAGAAGCAAAATGGTGGCTAGCAAGCGCCGATGTTAACCTAGGTTTACGAGTGTTTCCATCACTCTGACGGTTGTGATGAGTTGGTTTCTGAAGACATATTTTCTTCAATAAATGTGCCACAGCCAAGAGGCATAGTCGGTCTTTTGACATTGGGTTGCTTTCGGTGTGCTCGTATTGACTTGTTTGTGAGTGTTTTCACCACTTTAATAGTTTGATAGTTTGTGAGTGCTTCTACCACTCCGGTGGTTTTGGCGATAAGTTCCAGGGATCTTTTAGTCTCGGGGAGGTTGCCTGATGCCTAGGGGCATAACAAACATTATGCATCAGCAGGCTAGTAGGCATCAAAAGTGAACCTTGCAAAGTTTATGAGTGTTTTCGTCACTCCAACGTTGTTGGCGATTGGTTTTAGATATCACCTAGTCTTAAAAAGTTGCTGGAATGCCTAGGGGCACCAAGAATGCCTTGGGGCATCTTGGTCATTTTGACCCTAAAATGGCCATTTGGGCTTGAAAGCAATCGTCTTGATCTTGAAGAGTTAATTTGATCTTTGGAAGGCCATCTAGGTCTTGATAGCGCTTTGAATCTTTATTGGAGTGTTGCTTTGGATCAAAAATTTTTGAATAGGTAAAAATAGGGTGCTTATAGTAACCTATAGACAATATTATTATATAATATGAGACATTATACTTGTACCCATAAAGTGCATGTTATAATGTAAAGGAAAATATGAGTTTATTAATTAAATTGGCTTTCGAGGGCAAACATATCTAACAAGGAGTGCATCAAAATCCTTGTGTTTCAATGCTGCACAACAAAGTCTTACTCCAAGACAGGGGATGGTTTAATCTTGTTTTAGAGTCCTGTTGCTACATGTAGTGATCAAACTACTGCCTCCAACGGTTGATTACAAATTAGATTAGCAAATAATAATCAAAAGGTTGATTATAAATTAGATTACTTTCAAGGGAAAACAAAGTCTTTTATTTTCTTTTTCCTCACCAAATCAAAGATTTAAGCATAGCACAAGTAAAATGCAAAATAGAGCAAGATTATACAAAATCCCATCAACAATGGTTTTAGAGTAGCATTTTTTAAATCAACAATTTTGACTTGCCTTTTTTTATTTTCCAGTGCATAGATATTAATAAGTCACATAATTTTTTAAATTATGTTTCTTGCATGCAATGTTCGGATCTTGAATTGTGGAGGCAAAAGGTAAAAAGATAGGAAAACAAAATGCAGTGAACGAAGCTGAATTTCTTTCTTTTGTTTAACAGGGAGTAAGAAAATGAAGAAAAAAAAAAGAATATATATTTGGAGAGAAAAAAATCCATTTTCTTTGTTTGGTTACCCATAACTTGAATGTATATAACTAATTTCTTTTACCTTTCAGTTTTTTTTTTGACAAATTCAAGATTCACACATAGTAGCACAACAGAGTAAAGTCATTCATTTGCGCTATTCTCTCAATTCTAATAAATACAATCAGATTAAGTATGTGTAAGCACCCTATTTTTGCCCGCTCGACAATCTCCGACCCGACCGGACCCAGTTTTCAAACATTACTACACATGCAAGCCCAAGACGAGTCTTTCAAACTCCAATCCAACCAACTAATCGCTTCCCAGGCCTACAAGGTCTCGCTGAAGCCCTAGGTATTCCAGGCAGCTTTCTAGGACCTGGCAGTCTCGAAAACCAACGCCATCCAGGTAGCTTCCCGAGATTGGGCGATCTCCGAAACCAACATCTTATCAAATTCTAGACCATTCACTTCTGGTGCCTGCTAGACCGCCAAGGTAGAATATCCGTCATTTGGTAGTTCTCCGAGAGCAGGCGTTCTTGGAAACCAACACCACCATCACAGGTAGCTTTTTGAGACTAGGCATTCTCAGAAACCAACACCACCACACCACCCTACAGGTAGCTCTTTGAGACCGGGCGGTCTCAAGGACCAGCACCGCACAGGTAGTTTTTCGAGACCGGGCGGTCTCGGGAACCAACACCTAGGTCAACATCGGTGCTTGCTAGCCCGACTCAGTGAAAAATGACCAAACCTGCCCTTTGGGCCTCTAGGCACATTTTGAGAAAGTTTAAAATCCCTCAAAACGGTAAGTCCACCCTTCTAAAGTGTTACTAAGCAATTAGGCGTACTCCGCACGCCTTTTTGTCCAATTCGGGTCCTATTTCGACTAACTCCGGTCAAAATGACCGTTTTACCCCTGAACACCCCAGCACCGCACAGATCCCACCGAATAGTGAAAAACTCTCCTGGGATCATCCCTGAATGGCCCGGCACACTTAACATAACACTCCGATTCATTCTTAACCATTTTCAACCAAACCCTGCCAAAATGACCATTTTGCCCTTCACAACCCGAATGCGCCCCTAAACAACACCGGTCCTAGAATATTGAACAGCGGGTCTTGTCATACACCCCTGTTTAACCTAAGGAGGACCTTACGATACTAAACACCCTCGACTCAATAAAAGTTCCTTGGAACGTCTTATAGAGGCTCTTCCAAAATTGTCTTTTCTCCTGATTCCCTAGTTATAACACACCGTCAAATGACTTAAGAAATGCGTAAACTAGGGAATTCCCAAAAGCTCATTCATGGGTCTTTCCATCGGTACAACTCATCGGATAGATCATTCCCCAAAGTCCCTCATCGCGTGGCTTGAAAACTGTCACTTTCAGCCACCGCTGGAGCGTCTTACAGACGCTCCGCCAATATTAACTTTTTTTTCTAATTCCCTGATTACAATGCACTGTCAAACGACTTGAGAAATGCGTAAATTATGGAATTCCTGAAAGTATTTTCAGAGTACTTTCCATCGGTACAGTCTGATCAGAGAGATTGCTTCCCGAGGACCTTGATCATACGGCACAAAAACAGCTACTTTTGAACCCCCGTGGAGCATATCACAGACGCTCCGCAGAGATGCGATTTCATGCACATTTCCTGAGACAATATCTCACACTTCTGAACACCGTGGTTGCAACTGATTCCTTCGAAACCTTCCCAGTTTGCACAATTATCGAGGCAAAATTTAAACGAACACTCCCTATGACGGAACGTATGCTACATGCTCCCAGATTTTGATCAAATCGACCAAACTTTGATTAACTGTCAAGATTTAGCTAGTACTTTGGGTGCCACGTGGCATTTTGCCAATGGAACAGTACTGGCACATGTGCTACATATGCTAGGGCAAGTTTTTCCCAGGTGCATGTACCACATGTGCCAGGCCTCTCCAGGATTGCCTATAAATAGAGGCTTCCCCCTTTGCATATTTCAGAATCGAAATTGATAGCGAAGCTTTGCAAAAGTAGCTCCAGAACCTCGAATTCCTATATACCTCTCACACTTCAATCACTTAGAGTAGATTCCATCTCCCCATAACCCATACACTTCACCTACATAGCCTTCCATACCATAGAATACCTCCTTCCAGCCCCTCAAGCACACTTAATGCCATCCTAGCTCAAGTCAAAACATTCATAGAAGATTGCAAGTGTATTGAAGGCAAAAGGTGGTATTTTTTTATATTTTTGTCTTCCCCCACTCCTCTCTTCTCCCTCTTAACCTACTTAGTCTATTCTCTATTTTAACCCCCATTTTCTACCCCCATTTCTTGCATGCTTAAAGCAAGAGGGCCCTTAGTTCATGCTTAGAGGAAAGTTAGTGAAAGCCATCGTGTAGGGGGATCTCTCTCTAGCCTACTTTAAGATGGTATGACCTTGGAACCCTTTGATTATGTGGTGTAGCCTAAAGCCTTGTATGAATTCATGACCCCCTTTGCATATAGTTATATAGTTCACGTTTTGCATGCTTGGCTTTGTCTTTATGTTTATGACCATGTTGATCAAGTCTTCATTATCCCCATTTCTATGTCATCTTCAAGCCTCCTATTCAAATGTTCTCTTAAAAGTGGCTTAAGAGATGGCCCCTTGAAGTTTAGAATGAAACTCTAAGAAATCATGCCCTAGGAAACCTCTCTATTAACCCCTAATGCACATTTTTGCATCCTCACATTCCAACTCGTATAAAAATGATTTTCAAGCTCTCTAATTCCCAAGGTTTCTATTCTCTCGAGTTTAGTGGTTGGAATGGCACCATGGAACCCTCTCTTGAGTGGTCTCCCTTTATATTAGCCATAGGAACCTTAACTTGTTAGAATAGTTTCCTTTGAAAAACAGTTTTCAAAATCTTCTTCTCGAAAATGGTTTTCAAAAGTTCATTCTCTCCATCTTTGTATTAAAAATGATTTTTCAAAAGTTGTCATCATTGTGTTGATTTTTGAAATCCCTACTCTTTTCAAGATAAAGGTTATAATGGTCCTAAGAAAACCTTCTTCAGAATGGTTTTCAAACACCAACCATATAAATCATATTCTTGGCTACAGTCAAATTTTCATGGAAATGATCTTCAAAAGGGTTGTCTACCAAAATTCTTTGTATAACATGATTTGTTTTCTAAAACTCCTTTAAAAAATGCATAAAACCACCTTTCACAATCATTTTCCAATCCGACCTTAGGTTCACTTGGCCCTAGTTGTCCAACCCTAAGTTAACTTAACCCAAGTTAGTTAACCCTAGGTCAACCCAACCTTAGTTAGTTAACCCTAGGTCACCTAAACCCTAGGTTAACTAAACCCTAGTTGATTAATCCTAGGTCACCTTAACCCTAAGTTAACCAAACCCAAGTTAGTTAACCTTAGGTCCCCCCAACCTTAGACCAACCCAACCTAGGTTAGTATACTTCAAGATTCTAACTCATGGACCCCTTTTAATGATCTTTCAATTTAAAACTATTCTCATAACCCATTTTTCCAAAACATCCTACTCTCTTGAGTTTTCAAAAACCAACTCCACAACCTTTTCAAATACTCCTACACTCTATCTTTAAATTATTTTCAAAAATGTTTTCAAAAACTCGCAACCCTAAGGAAGGTGGTATATCACGAACAATCTCCAAGTTTATCCATATTAGAGTTCCAAAGTAGTAGGTGTTTTCAAAAACCACTTTAAAAAACTTGTCAAAAACCAATTTACCAAAACACTCCAAAATCATACCTCTAAGGTTTTCAAAACAAGACTTCAAAATAGTTTCAAAACTCTCTTGAGTTATCTCAAAGAATTTCCAAAACTCCCATGAATTGTTCCTAGAACATTTCAAAACACTTCAAAGCCCCCTTTCAAGAGTTTCAAAGTTCTATTTCAAAAACACTTGAACATCCGATCCCAAATCAAAACTCTCAAGTTCTCTTTTATCCAAA
>CM065399.1:8407500-8437500 GCA_033060915.1 Euryodendron excelsum | reverse complement strand
TTCGTTACATTCATTACAGTAAAAAGATTTTTAAAATTATTGTTGCATCATGTATTCAAAAAGTGTATAACTCTCTTGAATTGTTTTCAAAAAGTCTCACATAAAATCATAGGTTTCCAAATCAACAAGTTTCACATAAAATCACAAGATTTTCAAATCAAATCTTTCATTTTTTTCAAATCAAATCTTTCCTTTTTCAATTTCAAATCAAATATTCTATTTTTGAAAACTGAATCAAATATTTCCATTTTGGAAACTAATGAAATCTTTTATTTTTGGAAACCAAATCCAATCTTCTATTTTCGGAAAGCAAATTCAATCTTCTATTTTTGGAAACAAAATTCAGTCCTCTATTTTTGGAAACAAAATTAAAGCTTTCCCTTTTCAAAACTTTCCAAAATTTAAACTTTCCTTTCTCAAAAATTTTTCAAAAGTGAAACTTCCAATTTTTAACTAAAAATCATACATTTTCATATTGCATCAAATCAAATATTCTCTACTTCAAGACATCCTTCCTAAACCGTAAGTTACTTGCATCCCAAGTCACATCAAATCCTAGAAGGTTTAACCCTAGGCCAATCAAACCTTGAGTTGACCTAACCTTGAGTCAACGTAACCCAAGGTTACCTTAACCCTAGTTTGCCCAACCAAGATTGGGAGGCTTCAAGATTGTAACTCATATACTCCTTTTCAAAATCCAACCCTAAGTCTTTTTCAAACTTTCTTCACATTGCATCATGCATCATCCATCCCAAAAGTGATGACAAAAATCCCTATTCAAAATATTTTCAAGGTGGACATAAGTGGACAATTAGGAACTAGAGATTTAAGTTAGTGAACCCTAAGGTGATTAGACATGTAGGTACTGTAAGAGCAAGGTAGGGTGATAGTCTTCAGTCATCTTCCTTATATGTTACCAACCTCCGAACCTAGAATCACTATTTTCAAAAATCAAAGCAGAGTCATTTTTCTAAAAGGGCTTAAACGTTCTCCAAAGGTTGCCAACTAGCATGTTTTTTCAAAAAAACCCTATCTTGAGAAAGTTTTCCAAAACGTTTTCAAAAATCTTAAGTTTAGTATTCGGGCTTTACCTAGTTTTAGGTGACCTACCACACCTTTATCAAAGTTAGGTGGCGACTCTAAATTTTTTTTCTAAAAGCCTTTAATCAAATCAATTTTAAGTTCAAACCCCGCACACTAGTTCTCTAAGGAGGGTGAGTTCTAATAGACAGAGTATTCGGTTTCTATTTTAAGTGAAGACCCAGATTCAGGGCCAAAAACCAGTGGCGTGACATTCATGCTCTTGCATTGATTTCCATATTCATGCTCTTGTATTGATCATCTATTCATCTTGCTTTGAGTTTTTCAAAAAGTACTAACTTTTTGTCTTTTTTTTTTTGTAGGTGAACCCTTGTTCACATTTACTTTATGATATGTGAATGCTTTAAACTGCCATGAATGCATAAAAGCTACATGATAGATGAAATGTGTGAATGGGCTCTTTCTTCCAATAGTAAAAATTCAACACAAATAAGGCGCGAATCACAAAGCATTTGCATATATTCTTGCATTTAACCCGTTACTACCTTCGAGTTAGAAGGGAGAACAGTAGAGTGGATGTAGTGCCTATTTCCTACCTAACAGCCTATCGATAGTTCCCCCGCTCAGATCACCGACCAAAGATAGAGTTTACCCCTTTACGGGTAGACGCTGAAGGTCTGAATATTCGGGAACTAGGCTTTTTAGGAAGCATTAGTCAATCCTAACCTCATGCTGCATATAACACCCCTTAAATAGCCAAACCTCTGCCGAAATCAAGACACAAGTCTATTTAAAAAAGCCAAGGAGGATATAGCGATTGCCTTTACATTTCCCATGCTCCTATCTTCTAAGCTTCTTATTCAATGTTGTTATACTACTTATGCATTGGTATATATTTTACGATGCAAGTTTCAAGAAACTTAAGTAACTGCGTTATCATACAGTCAAACAACAGTAGAGAGAAAGGATTAAATCCAATTTTGTGCTAATAAAACCTTCCAAAATTCCTAAGGGTTTCCCTAACCCTAAGGATTTGTAGCATGTATGAAATTACATTTCTCAAAAGAGGCGTTAATCTCTCTCTGCCATGGAGGTATGATTGCTAACACCAAGAAGCATCCACCGGTCCATATTGATATGGAAGCCATGAAGATCAAGCTAAGCCAGCCAAGAGCTAAAAAGTAACCTAGGAAGAATGTATTCCTACTCCCCCAGTCCCTTATAGAGAAAGGCAAAAAGTCCTATGAAAAGTGTTCCCCCATCCCTTGATGTGTATTCAAAGCCTATATGCAAAATTGATCAAAACAAGTGAAACCCTTTTTTTTTGTATTCTTCTCATGAATGAATGAATGAATAGATGGATGAATGTTACAGGAAATAGGTTTGTATTGCATATAGGCAAAACCCTACCTCCAAAATGGTTTTAGCATCATGCCTGGACTCTTTCAGAGAAGGGACCTTCATAGAGCATGCATTACATAAAAATTTCAATTCCATATGCTAACTTCATTTTTGTTTTTGTTTTTACTTTATCCCCCTCCCCCCTCCCCTCTTACCTCGCGCAAGATAAAGGGGGGTTTCTTTTTCATTTTTTCAAGTTAAAGAGCATAACCAAACTCATAGATCTATCTAACCTTCCACCTAGTTCACAACTTATGCAATGACAAGCCCAGCTACTAGAAGAGATAATAAGACTCAAGAAGAAGATCACAAAACTGGAGATAATGCTTTCCCTACTTCTGTCCCGCACAGGCCTGACCCATATTGAAGAATTAACCATCCATCAGCTAAATGTTATATCTCAACAACAACCTCTACACCATATCGCGGAAACACCAAACCTTCAAGCTCCTGCAACCAGCCCTCTTAACACTTAACTTCAAGTCAACCACAAATCAAGAATGGGCGCATCACTCTTGAGAAAAAGGCAATGAGAAGAGATCGAGTCCTCACCCCACTGACATGCTCTCAAACATTGGTGTACTATCTGCTTCTCAAATCCAAACACCTTGTCCCAATAACAGCCAGACCTATTCCTAACCTATTACCCAACACATACAATCCAAACTTGCGCTGAAAATTTCCTTCTGGATCCCTAAGCCATGGCACCAAAAGCTGTTACTCACTGAAACCCAAAATCTAAGATCTCATTAACTCCTAAACTAGCGGCGTCCTAAAGATCATTCTATTGGAGTCCTTCCCAAAACTCTTGAAACCACCTGCCTCTTGCTCCCAGTCCCAATCAAACTAACCAGAAGGTTGCTTTGATGAAAAGAGGTGAAGAACTAATACCACAACTCTAAGTTATTGAAGACTGCTTGTTAAAAAGAAATCCAATATTTGTTACCATGTTTTCTCACTTTAGGATTTTAATGGCTAGTTATCCTAGGTCCAAACTATGGATGACCTGATTCTCAGGTCCATTGAGATACATAGATAGCCTAGGTCCAATCCCTGGGTTCGGTCATAATAAAAGAAGAAAAACAAAATTCCCCAAAAAAGATTTTCAATGCCCTAAAAGAGCTTGAAAGATTAATGGATCAAAAGTTGACAAGATAAGGGGCAATCATTTATGCTACTCTCCATATGATTCAATTCCATTAGAAAATACTTTGAGCCAAGATTACAATTCTTTCAAAATGACCTACTAAGGATCATACCCCATACTAGGATGATAAGTTCAAATCCCTAACGTAGACAGTCGAAAGCACTAATGGCTAAAAGTCCAAAATTGAGATAACAGGATGCCATCATTTCAGCTCCCCTTTTGTTTGAAGAAAAATAACCTTTGCTAAGCCCTTTGAGTCATAAAAATCCTTTTCCAAACCCTACTTGGAATCATCCACTACACTAGGTCAACAATGGGATCAGTAAACTCAACTAGCCGATACAAGGCGTAATAAACAAGTCTTTCCATGCGACGGAGCATTCCTTAGCATAAGCATGGGTCAACATCAATTCACGAGAACAACCTCTTAGTTGTCAAATTTTGTGAAACTTTATGCACTATGCAATTTACTTTGAAATGAAGAGAGACCATTAATTCTTCTACCTTGACAAAAAAAGATACATCTTTATCCTTGGCAAGCCCATTGAGCCTATATTAATTCTTTCATGTAAACCCCACCTGATGATCACTGCTCACTCTAGGTCAATTTCAGAATATCAAAAGCTCCACAAAAAAAAAAAAAAAATGAGCAAAGTTCTTTCGGACAGATCAAAACAGTTCAATTCAAAAGATCCTCATTCGAATTGGAGCAACAAAGGGTAAAATAAAGTTTAAGAAAATAAAAGAGTAATTCAAAAGGTGATATAAAAACCTTTACATAAGAAATTTGAACCTCATTTACCCTTCATTTCTTAAACCAATACCCTAGCCTAAGTTACAGCCCAAATTTAAGTCCTCTCTGATCAAAAGGAATTGCAAAGTCCAAAAATTTTATTCAGAAGATAGGCAACTTAGAGGTGTTCGCTAAGCCGGGGCGTTGATCAGAAGAAGAAATTCTCAAAGATGATTCTTGGTAAGATAACCCCCTCAACAAGAAAGCTTGAGCCTTTTACCCTTCCATTCTCAACCTTTAATATTATCCTACATTATAGTCCAAATTAAAGTACTCCTAGATTAATGATGGACATTTAGTAATAAAAGCTCTTGCCCTTTACACTAGGGGCAATTTCGCTCAAAAGTGACTTAAAGACAGTGATCCTTAGTCGTCACCTGTATTAAATTTTTGAGCCAGAAAGAACCTTTTATTTCACTACCCCTCACCTAACCATACATTACAGTACAAAGAAAGACAATTTTGATCAACAATGATCCATTAATCCTAAAGTTCTCATTATCAAAGAGATCTTCAGACCCCTGTCAAAAGAAATAAACGAGTTACCCTAGCAATTTAGCTCTTTGAAATCTAAAAGTCACTAGACATGCTAAACAAATGCTAGATAGAAAAAATGAATGATAATCAAATCTTTAGCAGACTAGAGCTATTGTAGCTGTTCCTCTGCCCTAATGAAAAGGAGGCCTTCTTATCCAAACCGTCGAGCTATGATACAAACCTTTTCTTTTAAAACCACAAAAATTGGGACAATAACCCTCGAGTTCCTAATCAACTTTGAATGGCTTGATCCGACCTTTTTCAAACTATGAAGATTGAGGCAGTGGCCCACTCCCCGACCTCCTCTTTAACTTCAAACCATTTGATCCATTCAAGAGAAACTTTTCTAACCAAAGATGTCCAACTTTCCAGCTATCTCCAACCTTTCAAAAGAGACCTCACCCCACTCAAGATATTTGACTACAGAGAAGCTTAACACTTTAGAAGATCTGGCAACAAGAATTCAGCATACTAAGCACCAAAGGATTTCGAAGACCCACCACTAACAAAGAGGCTAAAGCTACAAAAGAAACGGCGCACGCCTCAGAAAGCTCAGAATGCCATCCATATCCAACAGGTTAATTAAAAAGTGAAGTACTCTAACTCACGCTATTATGATATATTGCTGCGTGATATGCCGTGAAATAGATAACAATCTAAAATGTGCATTTCTAATATGTCATAATAAGCATAAAAGATAAAACCAGAAAAAGAAAGCATGTGCAAAAATAGAACTGTCATAGATAAACTGTTTTTGTACAAAACTCTCTGTCTCTCTATCTCTGTCTCAAATAGAAAATAGAAGAATGGGGTATAATACAAAAAGGAGTTGAAGTAAGCCCACAACTAACTAGCAAGCTCAGCCACAAGCATCTCTAACACCAACACCTCCAAAAGTATCCTCATGAGTCTCGCCAGAAGCCTCCTAACCAACAGTTCCACCATGAACCTCCTCCTTACCGACTCCAATGGGGGTAGTCTCAACATCTCTAGCTGCCTCATCTAGGGCATCTTCTCCAGCAGTCCTAGTAGGGGTCCCCTCCTCATCAACAACCCCAACAAGGGTATCTAGTCTCATAGCTCTAGAAACCACCTCTCCACTATCATGGCCAGCTCCATTAGTCTTTACATTACTAAAAATGCTAGTCGAGACACCTATCAATGGACTCTTATCAACAACAATGCCACCTCTGCCACCCTATCACCCGCTACCAAGACTACCACCGGTAGCCTGAAGAATCTCAGAGATGCTAATTATAATCTCTCAGCCAGAAGCAGGTGACCACCCGCAGACCACCTGCTAGCCAAAAATGGGATTTAGCTAAGAAAGTAAGGAAGACAAGAAGATTGGAAGAAGGAATAGAGAATTACCAGCTCGCTTCGTAGTGCCGTCCTCTCTAGCAAACTCTGTTGTTGCTCATGCTCCATCTTGCAATCCTGGTACGGGGGACATCCATGTCCACTCTAACTCTACCTCTACATCCTTCTTAGTAGTGACCTTGACAAGCTCCAACTCAGACTCAACGTCAGTTAGTGTGGTCACCTGAGCATGCCAGTCATCCTTATCAACCTAGGCATCAGCAGCACTGGTCCTCTCCTCGGCTAGAGCAGCTCTCGTCATCGTCAGCTCAGCCCTCAGTTGTGCCTTCTTAGCTCTGGGTGTCAGAATAAGATCACCGTATCAATCAAGCCATGTACCAGGTGGATAGTCAAAAGCGATCAAAGGTAGCTGAAGGCCTCGCAAAAAGTCTCCCAATCCTCAGGAGTACAATCGTCATACCATGCCCTGAGGCAGAATATGGTTTTGTCATCTCCCATATCAACCATCCTGAAGTCAAGGTAATGGTAAGAGAAATGGTTATAACCCATCATACAACAAAAAAAAGAAAAACAAAGGAAGGAAAAAAACAAATAAAGGAAAAGAAAAAAAACAGGAAGAAAAAAAAAGAGAGAAAAAAAAACAAGAAGAAAGAAAAGAAGAAAGAAAGAAAGATGAAAAAAGAGAGAGAGAGAGAAGAAAAAAAGAAGTTTCAAATCTCAAGTTTTAAGTTAAATGAGTTTTCTAAACTTTTTCCTCAAAACGTTTTGAGTGTCAAACCAAAATGAATTTTCTAACCTTTTTCTTCAAAAAAATTCCAAGTTTTAAATAAAAATGAGTTTTCTAAGACTTCATAAAGCTTCAAGTTTCAAGTGTCAAGTCAAGTCAAGTTTTCTAAACTTTTTGTTCAAAAAGTTTCCAGTTTCAAATTCAAACAACTTTTCTAAACTTTTTTTGCAAAAAAGTTTCAAATTTCGTGTTAAAATAAGTTTTCAAAACATTTTCTTCAAAAAGTTTTGAGTTTTGAGTCAAAATGAAATTTCTAAACATTTTGCTCCAAAAAGTTTTAAATTTCAAGTCAAAATGAATTTTCTAAACATTTTGCTTTAAAAAGGTTTGAGTTTCGACTCAAAATAAATTGTCTAAACATTTTGCTTCCAACAATTTCAAGTTTCCAGTTCAAATGAGTTTTCTAAAAACCTATTCTTCAAAGAATTTCTAGTTTTAAACCAAACCAAGTTTTAAACCCATCCTTCAAAAAGTCGTAAGTTCCGTGTTTAAATAGGTTTTCAAACTTTTCTTTAAAAAAGTTTCATTTTAAAATTATAGGTTTTCAAACTTCTTCCTCAAAAGTTTCGTTTCAAAATCATAGGTTTTTAAGCTTTTTCCTCAAAAGTTTCATTTCAAAACTCTTGGTTTTCAAACTTTTTACTCAAAACTTTAATTTCAAATTCTAGGTTTTCAATCTTTATTCCTTAAAAGTTTCGTTTCAAAATCATAGGTTTTCAAGTTTTCTCATCAAAAATTTCGTTTCAAAATCCTAGGCTTTCAAGCTTTTTCCTCAAAAGTTTCATTTCAAAATCCTAAGTTTTTAAACTTTTTCCTCAAAAGTTTCATTTCGAAATTCTAGGTTTTCAAATTTTTTCCTCGAAAGTAAATTCTAGGTTTTCAAACTTTTTCCTCAAAAGTTTCGTTTCAAAATTCTAAGTCTTCAAACCCCTAACCTCAAAAATTGAACCTTCAAAATCCCTCCAATCACCTCATAGTCAACATGGGAGCCTTACTCATTCTTTTTCTACCTTTGATGAGCAAAGACAGAAAAAGAAGGGATGCTGTAAGAACTTAAATTTTGACCGCTCGATAATTTTTGGTCCAAACCATTCCTCCAGTAAAATGTCACATCAACCCTAATCGGCTTTCCTAGGATCAAGTCAACTTTTAAGAGTGAAGACACATTTATAAGCTTATTTGGCTATTTCAAAGCCAAAATGATCAAATTGTTCTTAGGCACTCGAGGCAGCTTTCCGCGACTAGGTGGTCTCCGAAATCAATTGCCCACACCGTTGGAGTGAAAGAAACACTTTCAAACTTGTAACTGTTCATTTAAGGTGCCTGCTAGCCTATCGACGTAGAATATCCGTTATGCCCCTGGGCATCAGGTAGCTTCTGAAAATCAGACAGTCTCTGAAACCAACGTCAAAACTGCTGGAGTGGTGGAAGCACTAGCAAACTGTTAAGCCATCGGAGTGGCGAGAAAAACTCATAAATAGGTTAATACAGGCGCCCCGTAAGTAGCCATGTATCGAAAGATCGAAACTGCCCTTTGGCCATGGCACGTTTATGAAAAAATAAGATACATTTGGAAACAAACCCATCACAACCGTCAGAGTGAAAGAAACAATTTTAAACCCAGGTCGATATCGGCGACTGCTAGCCTAACACGGTAAAAAATGATCATTCTGACCCTAGGCAGACCGGCATGTCTTTCAGGATATCACCAATCCCTCGAGACGGTATGGCTACCTTCTCAAACTGTTCCTACAATCGACATACTCAAAATGCCGTTCAATATAAGTTCGGTCTCATTTTGGTAAAATTTGGTCAAAATGATCATTTTTCCTCTAGGCACCCCAGTGCTCTCACGGGAAAGTACGAATCCCCCTAAGTGGTAAAACCACACCAAATTATCCCTAGGTAGTCAAGCACACTCTTATATGCCAATAAAATCAATTTCGGTCTTATTCTGACAAGTTCTGATCAAAATAACTGCCTTACCCCTGTTGGCCCAAGCTCTCCTTCAGACCACGCAGGCCCCGAGAATCAAACTAGTATGCATCGAGATACTCCGAAAAGAGTCCCATCATTCTCGGACGAGTCCCTCAGCCTAAAACCTCAAGTCTCACAAGAATCTAAGAAGAGCTCTAACCCTCATGAAGCTCAAGCCTTTCAACCATGGTGGATTGAAGAAGTCCAAGAGTCAAGGTAAACTCCTATTTCATATTATGCAATCCCCCACTCTCTCTTTTCCCTCATAGTTCACTTGAGTTATGCTTCTATTTTAAACCCCATCTTCTACCCTACCTTCTTGTGTGCTTAAAACAAGTATGTTCCATGGCCATACTTAGATAAAAGCTTGTGAGAACTGTGGCACCCCGATTTTTAACCAAGCCCTCTTGGCTTGGGAAAAAGCACAGTACTCTCTCGTTAGAACTCATCTTCCTAAAAAGATAAGTGCGACTGGGTTTGATCTTGAAATTGACTTAAACAAGGGCTTTTGGAAAAAGTTTGGAGTCGCCACCTAACATAGTTAAAGGTGTGTTAAGTCACCTAAAACTAAGTATAATCCGAAGACTAAACTTAGGTTTTTCGAAATCATTTTGAAAATGTCCTTCTTAGGACGATTTTTGGAAAAGAGGTTTTTAGCAACCATTTAAAATGTTTTAAAACCCTTTTAAAAACATGACTCTGGGTTGGTCTTTGAAACTAGAAATCTATGCTAGGAGTTGGTTACATGTAGGGAAGACATGCTAAGATCATCACCCAACCCTGCCCTTTCGGTATCTACATAACTAATCACCCTTGGTTCACTCACTTGAATAACCGGTTATTGATATCCACTTAATATCCACTTTAGAATTTTGAAAAATGAGTTTGATCATCACTTTTTGGATGAATAATGCATGATGTATGTTTTGAAAAAGATGTTTGAAAATAAAGAAGTTTTGAAGGATTTTAGATAGGAATTTTGAATTGATAGAAACTTTTGAAAAGAGAACTTAGGTTGAAATAATGATTATGGTTGCATCATTTTAGGTTGTTTGTGTATCTCATTTGGTGAAAATCAGGTCATTCATAGTTTAAGCAAGGGCTCGATAGAAAATAAGTGCGTTGAGGCCATTGGAAGATACATTGAGGTCTTTAGAACAAGAAAACTTGAGAGTTTAGAAAAATGCCTTTGAAATAAGACTTGGGATGTTTGAAGTGTTTTCGAAATCGAATTTGAAGATGATTTTAAATGTTTTTGAGTTTTGAAATGTTTTGAAACAATTCAATGAAGTTTTGAGAGTGCTTTGAAACAACTTATGAAAGGAGTTTTGAAAAGGTTTTAAAATAACTCAAGGGAGTTTTGGAAATATTTTGAAGTCTTGCTTTGAAAACCTTGGAGGTAGAGTTTGGATTGGAAATGCTCTTGTAAATTTGTCTTCAAAATACTTTTGAAAGTAGTTTTTGAATACCTTATGAAAGACATGTTTAATGTTTCATCACCTTTACGAGGTTAGTCATTGAAAACCAAAACTCCTTTAGAGCTATGAGTTTTGAAAACAAGTTTGGAAAAGGGGCTAAAGACTTCCCTTTGGTTTTTAAAACTTTGAGATTATAAAACCTTTCTTGAATATCTCACTTACACTTGAACCATCCTAACCATGAAAGGATTAAGGTTGCTTCAAGAATGTGATGTTTTAAAATCATTTTTTGAAGAGAACTTTTGAAAGCACTTACGGTTTTGGAACCCTAATATAGACGACCTTGAAGGTTATATTTAATGTATCACCTTCTCTTGAAATTCCTAACCATAAAGGGTTAGCGACACCTTAGGGTTGTGAGTTTTTGGAAACATTTTAAAAATAGTTCTTGAAAAATATTAAGTATCTAGCCATTTTAGTCGAGACAAGTTTAAGAGAACTTTTTAAAAGTATTTTTGAAGATAGAGTATGGGAGTATTTAAAAAAATTTTATGGTTGATTTTTGAAATCTCAAGAGAGTAGGATATTTTTTGAAAGTATGTTATGACAAAGGTTTTGTATTGAAAGATCATTTGAAAAGGTATCTTTGAATTGGAGCCTTGAAGCTTATTAACCTTGGTTGGGTTGACTAACTCGGGTTAGGTTAACCTAGGATTAGACAACTAGGTTTACGTTGGACTAGGGTTGGATTGACCCAGGCTTAACTAACTAGAGTTAGGTTAACCTAGGGTTGGACAATAAGGGTTAGGTTGGACTAAGGTTGGATTGACCTAGGGTTAACTAACTAGGGTTAGGTTAACCTAAGGTTGGACAACTAGGGTCAAGTTAAGCTAGGATTGAAAGGTGGCTTTGAACTAGGGTTTGGGCCTAGTGGTTTTGGAAAGGTGGTTTTGTGCATACACTTTGAAAATAGGTTTTGAAAACCATGGTATAAATGTAGAGAACTTAGAAAACAAATTCAAGGAATTATGCAAATTTAAAGAAAATCATTTCCATGAAAATTGGCTCTAGTAAGTGTAAGGTTTATATAGTCAAGAGTAAGGAGCCATTCCAAGGAAGGCTTCATGGGGACTATTTTAACCTCCAACTTAAGATAGTGAAAACTTTGAAAATCCATATGGAAATTAAGATTTTGAAAAATCATTTTTATGCAAACTGAAGAGAATGAATTTTTGAAAGTTTTGCTTGAAAAGAGCGTTTTAGAAGCCAGTTTTTGTGTGTAGAAAACTCAACCTAATGAGTTAGGGCTCCTATGACCAAGATGATGGCAAGACTACTCAAGAGAAGACTCAATGGGAGCCATTCCAACCTCACAACTCAAAAGAGCCAAGTCTTAGAAATTCACCTAGGAAAAGAGAATTCGAAAGCCATTTTAATAATAATGAGAACAAATGTCCTTTTGAAAACACCTATTGAAGAGAGCTTTTTTGAAAACCACCCTTAGGGTGAAGAAAACCAACTCTAATGAACAAGGGTTCATGTGGTCAAGATAATGGAAAAACCACTCAAGGGAGGGTTCCAAGGGACCATTTTAACCATAAAGCTCAAGAGAATAAATCCTTAAAAATTAACACACAAGAGGAGGGTTTGAAAGCCATTTTAATATAACTTGAAAAGTAATGAAATGCAAGGATGCGAAATGAGGCTAGGGGTGAAAGGGGAGCTTCCTAAGGCATGAAAGTCTAGGGTTTAACCTTAAGCTTCAAGAAGTCAAATCTTAAAACCACTTTAAGAAAAATGCTTGAATGTAGGGTTTGAGAAAGACATAGAAATGGAAATAATGAAGGTTTTTGAAAAATGATGATGAACATGACAATGGAGTCAAACATACAAAATATGAACATGGTAACCATATGCAAAGGGGGTCATGAAATCATATAAGGCTAAGAGGCCACACCTGCGCTAGTATTGTTCCATTGGTTGAATGCCACGTCGCACACTCTATACTGACTCAACTTAGGGAGCAAGCAAAGTTTTGATCGATCTGATCATAATCTAGGTGTATGTAGCATACGCTCCACTACTGGAAACTTTTGTGTTAACTTTGTCTCGATAATTGTGCAATTCAAGAAAGATTCAAGAAAATCGGTTACGTCCACGATGTTCTCCTATTATTTCTCAAGAACTAAGAACCTCCAAGGAGCTTCAAAGGTATTCGAAAGAGTGAGATACCACCTCGAGAAGCATGTATGAAAACATACTTTTGCGGAGCATCTGTGATACGCTCCACAGATGTTCAAAAGTAGCGGTCTTTAGGCCACGTAATCAGGGCCTTTGGGCGATGATCTCTCTAACCAGACCATATCAATGGAAAGTGCTTTGGAAATACTTTAAAAAATTTTCTAATTTACAGATTTCTCAAGTCGTTTGATGATGCGTCATAATCAGGGAATCAGAGGAAAAGACAGCCCTAGCAGAGCATTTGTGAGACGCTCCAGAGGTTTCTGAAAGTAATAATTTTCGAGTGATGCAATCGGGGGCTTTGGAAAACGATCTATTCAATCGAGCCGTATCGATGGAAAGACCTATGGACAGGCTTTCGGGAATTTTCTGACTTACGTATTTCTCAAGTTGTTTGACGGTGCATTATAATTAAGGAATCAGGAGAAAAGATAACCCTAGTAGAGCGTCTGTGAGACGCTCCAGGGGACTTTCGTTAACTTAGAAGTGTTTAGAGTCACGGGACTCACCTTGGATTGGACATGGGAGTATAATAAAGTATGTCGGTTTGGTACCCAAGCCCGGTGTGGTTTTGAGGTGCACTTGGACCACCAGGTGTAAAATGGTCAATTTGATCAAAATTGGTCGGAAAGGTTCAAGATGGATTTGAGTGGCATATTAAGCATTTTGAACTGTTTGGGGACATTTCTGGAAGGTGTACCTACCGTTTAAAAGGATTTGTACTATTCTAGAGTGCCTAAGGGCAAAACGGTCTTTTTGACCAGAGTTAACCAGAATGGGACCAGAATTAGTCAAGATGGTATATTGAGTACGCCTAACTATCTAGGAACATTTAGGGAGGACTTACTGTCTTGAGGGATTTTGAACTTTCTTAAAGACATGCCTGGAGGCCCAAGGGGTAAGTTTAATTATTAGGCTTTTGTTGGGCCCAGCGGGCCCAACAAGCAGTTGACTGATTAGGTAAGGGTCTAAAAGTTGATTTAGGCTTGAATGTGGTTACATAGTTTTGAAAAGGAGTTCGGTCAAACCAGAGATTGTCGAGCTGGCAAAAATAGGGTGCTTACAAGAACTACAGTGTCTAGGTCCCTCCCATTTAAGACAATATGGCCATTAGAGCAACTTGCAATGTGGTTTTGCCTAAACCTTGTATGTTCATGACCCTTGCATTCTAGTGTTACAATGCTCATGTTATGCTTGCAATGGCCTTATTTTTTTTGTTTAAAACCTTTTTCAAGTTACCATTGATTCCATCTCCAAAAGCTTTCCAAAGTTCATGAATGATTTTCAAAAATGTGCCCCTAAAATTCCTAAAATGGGAGTTTCTTGAAGGTTAAACCAAGAACCCCAAGTTTTGATGCCCTAGGATGCCTCTTAAAACCCTAATCTCTACCTTACATCATTTCATACGGCTTTTTTGAGTTTTGCATAAAAATGGTTTTCGAACAACCCTCACTAGAGGGTTTTCAAAAGTATGACACTCTTGATTTTTCATAAGAAAAAAAAATGGCTTTCAAACTATCCTCTCTAGAGTGATTTTCAATATTTTTACTCTTTTGAGTTTGTGATTGGAATAGTCCCAATGAAACCCTCTCTTGAGTGATTTCCAAGTATCAACTATATGAATCACTTTCTCATTTGAGTAGTTTTCAAGTTTTAAAAGGGTTTTGAAAATGGCCTTTATAAAGAGGTTTTCCATGTTTTTTGCTCTCTTGAGTTTGCAATTAGAATGATTTAAAGGAAACCTTCTCTTGAGTGGTTTCCAAAAAATAACCATACGAATCACACTCTCATTTGACTGATTTCAAGCTTTCAAATGGTTTCCAAAACAACCCTCATTTGAGTGATTTTCAAGCTTTCGAATGATTTGTAAATGTTTAAGTGGTTTTCCAAACAATCCTCTCTAGAGTGATTTTCAATGTTTTGCTCTTTTGAGTTTGGGATTGGAATGGTTCCAAGGCAACCATCTCTTGAATGGTTTCCAAAAATCAACCATATGAATCCAATACTAACTTGAGTGGTTTTGAAGTAAGTGTGTTATCATAACATTAAGAGAGTTTAATTTGATCAATATCTAATCTTTTTAAGGTAATGAAATATTCAAACAAATCTTTCATGAAGTATAAAAAATAATTTTTAAAACTTTTCAAAGACATATTCACAAGAGCTTTTACTTCACTCCAATCCAAATTCTATTTTCAAAAATCTCTAATCGAGTTTTTAAAAATATTACAAAACTCTCTTAAGTCGATTTCAAAACTTTTCAAACACTCTTGAGTTGATTTTAAAACTTTTCACTACTCTCTTGAGTTGATATCAAAAAATTTCCTTGAGTTGTTTAAAAAACATTTCAAAACTTTCTTATATTTGATGTCAAAGGCTCTCTTAAGTTTTAATTTCAAAACCTTCCAAGGCTCCCTTGAGTCCCTTTTTCAACTGTGCTCTTGTACGAACTATGAATGACTTGATCCTCGCCAAATAAGATACGTAGGTAACCTTCATAGGTGTGGTCATAACCCTTATTTCAAGTCAGATGTCCCTTCTCAAAATTTTCTTCCAATCAAAACTTCTATTTCAAATCTAATTTCAAAAATTCCTTGTTCTTTCAAAAAGTGTGGATTATGCATCAGTCATCCTGAAAATGATGATCAAACCTCGTTTTTCAAAATTATAAAAGTGGATATTAAGTAATCGATGATTTTAGTGAGTGAATCAAAGGTATTCATTTAAGTACCGAAAGGGTGGGGTAGGGTGACGATCTTAATATTTTTCCTGCACATAACTAACCCCCAGACCATGGATTTCTATTTTGAAGACCAACTTGGAGTCATGTTTTCAAAAGGGTTTTAAACTATTTTCAAAATGTTGCAAAAAATATTTTTTCTAATACCTTCTTAAGAATGTATTTTCAAAGCATTTTTGAAAAACCTAAATTTAGTCTTCGGATTATGTGTAGTTTTAGGTGACCTAGCAGATCTTTAACTATGTTAAGTGGCGACTTCAAATTTTTTCAAAAAGCCATTGTTCAAAATCATTTTTAAGTTCAAACTCCAATCGTACTTGTGCTTTTAAGATGGTAGGTTCTAACAGAGAATGAGTATCAGGCTTTTTCCGAGTCAAGAGGGCTTGTGATAAAAATTGGGCAGTACAATTAGGATTAAGAGTAAAGCACTCATAATAATTATGAGGTATTAATCATTTAATATAGTCAATATAAAAATAATTATCTCAACACGATCCTTTTCAATACATACAAAGTGTACTAGTACAAGAAGTTAGAACTATACCGTTCTCTCTAGTCAAGACAGACCTATTAAAATCTTGTACTACAGTCCTACTAATGGTGTGTCAATTCCATATAAAACTATGAACTATAAGTTTATATTCCATAAGAACCGATGATCAAATATTCTATGTGTAACCCGTACTGTACACACTAGATCATCTACTATATAAAATAAGAGATACATACGCATAATCATTAAATAAATAATGCAACGCAAACATTGCTCACATAGATCCTCATTAAAATTGAATAATTAATTTATTAATAAATACTAAAATTATTACACAAAACATTTCTTTTAGTATAAATCCATAACACTATCATACTAGAAATTATATTTTGAGCTCTATATTATTAAATACTTATTTATCTCCCCACATTAATATCACACACCCGTCTATTAAATTAAATTACTGACAATTTAAATTTAATAAACTTATTCAATTTCTTGAGACCTTCCACTTAACTTATTTGATATGTCAGATTCATAATCTACCTACAGAGTTTGACATAATCAAAACATATAAGCTTACTCAAAGAGGTATCATCAATCTCTACACCATTACGTGAATTTTATCAATAAATAATTTTACTCTTCTGTGAATCAAAATAATACCCATTACATGCACATGTCTAATAATTATATTGGGATTAAGAACATAAGCACTCATAATAATCATAAGGCATTAATTATACCATATAGTTAGTATAAAAATAATTACATCAACACAGTCATGTTCAATACACAAAGTATACTAGTACAAGGAATTAGAACTATACCGTTCCATATAGTCATTCTTGACCTATTAAAACCTTGACATTAGCTATACTGATGATGTGTCCAGTTTTATCTAAGGCTGTGAATAATAAACTTACATTCCATAAGAACCGATTATCTAATCTTCTGTGTGTAAACCGTACTCTACACATTAGATCATCTACTATATAAATTAAGAGACACACATGTATAATCATTAAATAAATAATGTAAGACAAAAATTGCTCACATAAATTTTCATTAAAATGAAATAACTAATTTATTAATAAATACTAAAACCATTACACAAAACATGTCTTTTAGTATAAATCTCTAACAATAATATGTTCCAAACCGATCTTGATAGATCTTTTAATTTAGTAGAAGAAAATAATAAATTTATAGGGCTTTACTTGAGGGCTTGACAGCTTGTTCCAAAATTAATATTCAATTTAGTCGAAAAAATTATCAATTTGTAGAAGCTTGACTTGATAGTTTATTTCCAAATCAATCTTGACATCTCCTTGAATTTGGTAAAATAAGATAATAAATTTACAAGACTTCGTCATGAACTAATTAATTTAAATGGAGCCTTATCACGAATAATTGCCTTGAAATAAAAGCCTTAGGCAAGAAACTTATTTGGGGCTTTAGAAGCTTCAATATGATTGAGCTTTCTGCTATGATTTGTACCTTGAGATCGAAGCCTAAAAGAGAGTTATTCAGAGCTTTAGAAGCTTCAATCCCATAGAGCTTTCTTTCTTCCATATAAGAATTTCATAGGGAGAATTCTTCATTCTTAAATTCTATATAGAATTCCTCTTTCAATTGTTTCTTGAATTTGATAAAGGACGCTCCTATTTATAATTGAGGGTGAAAAAGAGTACTGATATTCACTCTTATTGCTTGATTATTATCTCTTTATTGTTTTTATTTGTAAAGAGATAACATCAAGATTTCTCAAGACTTATTTGATAATTACCTCTTTATTTATTTAACTTTAAAAAGATAAATGTAATTTTGCCATGGCTAAATTTAATTGGACCGTCCATGTCATCTTGGTTTGAAACCTATTAGACACATGGTAGTATTTAATTTGCCAATAATTGTGTAATATTTTCATACCTTTGTAACACGTGTCACATTGTAATTTGTTAACTAAAAGGTTGACTTGTTATATTCATACTATTTGAGTTGATTGTGATACACTGCTAGGTGTTGCTCGTGATTGTAGAGTCCTAATGATTAATTTACTTGTAGGAGAATTATAAAGAGTTTTTAATTTGAATTAATGATAGAAAGAGTTCTAATTATTTTACAACCAAATGATTTTGAACCTAAGAGGCCACATACGATAGGAGTAATTTGTAATTTAGAGAAATAAAGAGAGTTAATCCTAATTAAAAGTTAATTAAAGATTCTATCTTAATTAACAACAAATTAAGTGGGTTTGTACCCCTTAACAGTTAGTTATGATATATCTCAGGATATATATCCTATTCCTAGCAAGGTGTAAGAACCCCATTTTTGCCCACTTGGCAATCTCTAGTCCAAACTAGAACCCCACTCAAACGTCACAACACTATCAAGCCCGAACCGACTTTTCAAACTCCAATCTAGTCAATTGGTCCAATTAAAGCCAAAAAGACCAAAATGTCGTTAGGCTTTTCCAAGGTAGTTTTCAGAGACTGTGAGGTCTTTAAAACCAATCACCACTGTCAGAGTCACGGAAACACTTACAAATTATCGTACCGTTAGAGTGACGAAAACACTCACAAACCTTCTTAAGTAGCTTTCTCAGGTCGGGCGGTCTTTGAAACCAATCGCCACTGTCGAAATGATGGAAACACTCACAAAACCTTAAACGGTCTACTTCTGGCGCCTACTAGCCCGCCAATATAGAATGTCCATTATGCCCCTTGGTATCTGGTAAGTTTCTCGAGATTAGGCAATCCCCGGAACCAACACCAAATCGTCGGAGTAACAGAAACACTCACAAACTCTTAAGCCATTGGAGTGACGAGAACACTCACCAGGTCGACACGGGTTTTACTACTAAACCACTTGGTGTCATGGGACCGAATGTGTCTCTGGGCCATGACACAATTACCAAAAAAAAGAAAGACCTCTAAAAACTAACTTGTCACAACCGTTGGAGTGACAAAAACACTTGTAAACCTAGGTCAACACCGACACCTACTAGCCCATCTTGGTGAAAAATAATCAACCTGCCCCTTGGGCATGATGGTATTTCTTGTGAGAAAGTACAAACTCCTCGAGATGATAAGTCCATCCAACCAAGCATGTCTTACGAGAAAGTACAATGTCCTTAAAATGGTAAGTCCTCTAACCCAACACATCTCTGATAAAGTACTAAGTCCTCGAGATGGTAAGTCCACCTTCTAGGATTGTCCCCAGATAGTCCGACATGTTCAATATGCCATTCTAGTCGACTCCAGAACAATTTTTGTAATATCCGATCAAAATGATCATTTTACTCCTAGGCACTCTGACACGTCCTTCGAGAAAATACCAATCCCTCGAGACGGTAAGGTCACCTTCCTAAACTATCTTTAGACAGTCTGGCATGTTCAATATACCACTCAAGTCCGTTCTAACCCGGTTCCTGCAAGTTTCGTTCAAAATGACCATTTTGCGCCTGGTAACCTGGACATTTTCTCAACCACACCGGCTCTATGTACCAAATCGGCATCCATCGTGATACCAATTGAACCTCCCCATCCATTTCCAAGTGAATCCCTTGACTCAAAACACTTCTAAGTCAACTAAAGCAACCTAGAGTGTCTCACAGATGCTCCACTAGGGTTGTATTTTTCTCCGATTTTCTTGTTATAATGCACCGTCAAATGACTTGAGAAATGTGTAAATCAGGAAATTCCTGAAAGTCTTTTTAGAGATCTTTCTATCGATATGACTCGATTGAAGAGAGAACTTTCTGAAGCATCCGATCACCTGGCCCGAAAGTTGCTACTTAGAAAAACCCTTAGAGCGTCTCACAAACGCTCCGATAAGGTTGGCTTTTTCTTCACTTCCCTAATTAAAACGTACTATCAAGCAACTTGAGAAATGTATAAATTAGGGAATTCCTTGAAGCTTGTTCGGAGGACCTCCCATCGGTACAGTTCGATTGAGGAGGTTACTTCCTGGAGGCCACGATCATGTGGCGGCAAAACTGCCACTTTTGGCCACCTTGGAGTGTCTCACAAACTTTTCGAAAAGCTTATTTTCATGCACACTTCTCGATGATATATCTTCGTCATTCGAAATCCTTTGAAGTTCTTTGAGGGCTCTCGGTTCATGAGAATCAGCGGGGGAACGTCATGATTGCGATCAATTTTCCCGATTCTTTCGCGGATTACACAAATTTTGGGGTAAAGTCGACATAAAAGTTCCTAGCAACAGAGTGTATGCTACATACGCCCAGAAAAGGATCAAATCGGATAAAACTTGCCTTGCAGCCCAAGTTGGGGTAATATAAGGAGTGCCGCATGGCACTCAGTTAGTGGATTAGTACATGTGCCTGTATTGGCCAAATTTTGGCTAAGCGCATGTAGTACATGGGCTAGCCCCAACTTTTTGCCCATAAATACCAAGCCACTCCCCAATGTAATTTATACTTGAAAACAAAGGCGAAGCCCTGCTAAAATTTCCTCAAAACTCCGAAAAACCCTAAACACTACACCTTTCTCAACCCTCCAAGCATCCAAGCAAGATTTCACTCACCTCAAGCCTATAAACTTTATCCTTAAAGCCTCCAAAGCAAGACTCAAGCTATTTCCAGCTTCCTCAAGTCCATTCAAGGCCAATTAAGTTCAAGTCAAGTTAAGTCATCAAAGGAAGGTTGCAAGTGGTTGAAGACATTGTGGTATTTTCTTTTACATTTTGTCATTCCTACTCTTTCTTTTCTCCCTCTTGAAGCTCATTTGAGCTTTTCTCTATTTTAAACCCCATCTTCTACCCCTCTTTCTTACTTTCCTAAACAAGAGGACCATAGGTCCATGCTTAAGGAAGCTTTTGGGAAGCCACCGGTTAGGGGCCCTCCCTTTAGCCTACCTTATCATGGTATGGGCCATAAGTCCCATGCAATGTGGTGTCCCCTTTTTAGCCTTGTATGATTTCATGACCCCTTGCATATGGTTATCATGTTCATATATTGCATGCTTGACTCCATTTTCATAATCATCACCATTTTCAAAAACTTTAACTATTTCTATTTCTATGTCTTTCTCAAGCTCCATATTCAAATTTTTTCCTAAAAATAGTTCTAAGATTTGGTTTTTTGAAGCTTAAGGTCAAATCTTAGATTTCCATGCCCTAGGAAGCCACCCTTAAGCCCGCTAACCTCCATTTTGCATCATTGCGTTTTATACTTTCAAGTTGCATTAAAATAGTTTTCAAGCCTTCTATTTCACTTTTACTTTTAAAGTTTTACCCTCTTGAGTTTTGTTGTTGGAATGGTCCCCACGGAGACCTTCTTGAGTAGTCTCCCCACTATATTAAGCACATGAACCCTAACTCACTAGGGTGGTTTTCAATACCCCATAAGAGATTTTCTAAAACAACTTTTCCTAGGAGGGGTATCAAGAGTCCATCCTTTCAAGTTTCCATCAAAATGGTTTTCAAAAACTACCTATTTCTTATGGATTTTCTACCTATTTCATATGGATTTTCAAAAGTTTTACTCTCTTGAGTTAGTGGTTGTGATGGTTCCAAAGCAACCTTCTTTTAAGTGATTTCCAAATACCAACCATATGAACCTAACACTCACTTGAGTGTTTTTCATAAAATGGGTTTCAAAACACCCTTTCAAGTTTTATGCATAAAATTACCTTTCCAAAACCACTAAGCTCAAAACCCTAGTCCAAAGCCACCTTTCAAAACCCTAGGTTAACTTGACCTAATTATCCAACCCTAGGTTAACTTAACCTTAGTTGTTCAACCTTAGGTTAACCTAACCCGAGTTAGTTAACTCTAAGTCAACCTAACCCAAGTTAGTTAACCCTAGTTCAACCAAACCCTAGGTTAACCTAACCATAGTTAGTTAACCTTAGTTTCCCAAACCTAGGTTAACCTAACCTTAGTTCATCAAACCCTAGGTTAACCTAACTATAGCTAGTTAACCCTCCTAACCTCAGTTACTTTAACCAAGGTTAGTGGACTTTAAGGCCCCAAGTCAAAGGCCCATTTCAAATGATCTTTCAATTCAAAACCATTTTCATGGCATACTTTCGAAAATATCCTACTCTCTTGAGTTTTCAAAAATCATTTACAAAATCTTTTTAAATACTTCCTCCTCTATCTCAAAATATTTTCAAGAACTCTCTTAAACTTGTATTGACTAAAATGGCTAGACACTTAACATCTTTCAAAAATTATTTTCAAAATACTTTAAAAAACTTACAATCCTAAGGTGTTCATTGTTAACTCAAGATTGGTCCCCATAATGATTTTAATGATAACTAAACCTAATATTATTTTACTAATACATTTACTTAGTGTGCAGATTAATAAAGTTTATAATTTAAACTTAAAATTCAACTTTAAGTCTAATACATGTCAAAGTTAATATACAGTAAGCTCAGAATCAAGTAATGAACTCTAAGAGCTATGCAATGAACCAAACAGAGCATTAACACCTATTTCTACTTCAAACAAATGTTTTGCATTCGAAGAGATTGAAAGTGTTCAAATAAGACTGTCATCAAGTATGCATAGATTCAATGAAGTTGTATTGCACTAAAAGGGATTGAAGACTTCATCAAAGTATGCTAAAGTCAATTGAAGATGACTCAATTGTGAAGAAATTGAAAAAGCTCAAAAGAAGATTTCATCAAGTATGCAAAAAGTCGATCCAAGATAATGTGATTGAAAGTTGCTTGAGAAAAAGATTCATCTTGACTACCTGATCTCTACATGAAATTCAAGTGACGAATTCTTCTAAGATATAAGGAATTAATGAAGACAATATGTATGAAGAGATTTCATCAAACTTACAAAAAGTCTCATTAAGGAGATTCCAAAGAAGAAAGAAGAATTGCTAGCAAAGAGAAGAAATCAGCAATGAAAGCAATAGCTCAGCAATGAAAGCAACAGCTCGGCAACAAAAAGAAAAAGCTCGGCAATGAAAGAGGAAGATCGGCATAAGAGCTCAGCATTAATAGAGTGAAGCCCTGATAGTTTGGAAATCAAGAAAAGATGAATATCAAGTGATAGATTCAATCCAAAGTGAATAGAAGTTATCTTTGATGAGTTAAAGAGTTTTGATTGATCATCATACCCCAAAGAGAAGACTTCTTGAAGATCTTATAATATGGTTGAAGATGAACTTGGTCATTGAAAGATAGAATGAAGATTTTTGGGCAATGAGCCAACTCATGGAATTGAAGAGTCGTCTCATGAAGACAAAAGCACAAACGTGAAGACAGAATAAGTAATGAGCCAACTCATAGAGATAAAGAGCCGACTCATAAAGATAGAAGCAAAGATTTGAAGATCAAATGATCAATGAGCCGGCCCTTGAATATAAAGAATCGACTCATGAAGACTAAAGCAAGATTTCTGTGCAAAGAGCCAACTTATGGAATTGAATAGTCACCTCATGAAGACAGAAGCAAAATGACTTGAAGACAGAATTATCAATGAGCCGACTCATGGATATGAGGAGTAGATACATGGAGACAGTGGACAACATCTGGAAAATGCAGACCAGAAGAGTCGACCCTTTAAGCCTAGAGTCGACCCCTGGAATATAACGGCTAGTTTTTCTAACGTTATAACGAACTGGACATGCATTAAATGAACCCCAACAACCTCCAACTGATGAAATTAATACAGGAATTTATGTACAAGCTTCCAACTGCATTTATACAAGAGGAGAGGAATAAGAAACAAACATCTACTGACTGATTAAGCTAAATATTCTGAACATTCTCTTTGTTTTCACTATGTGAGCTTTGATTGCTTAATCCACTGCTGCTAGAGAGTTTGTAAATCGATTGTATACCTTTATACACTTACAAGTGAGAGTTTAAGAGTTCTCTTGTGAAAGAAAAACTCATGTAAGTTTGAGTAGAGCTTGGACAAAACCACTTGGTGGCTAAAGAACTTGGGAACAAGTTTTTGTGTATATAGTGAGCTGAGCACTTGGTCAATCAGCACCCATTTGTAATTGGAGATTACATAGTGGAGGAAGACTTCAAGGGGATCTTGGAGTGAGGACGTAGACCATGGATTGTGGTTGAACCTCGGTAACTCTTTGTGTTCTTTCTATTGCTCTGTTTTCTTTTCTTCCTCTAATTACATTGCATTACATATAGATTGATCACTGTTATATCGTTTAGATTAATTTTAATTAATCTTAATTGTTTATTAATCTTCGAAAAACCCAATTCACTCCCCCTCCTGGGTTGCCTTTTGAGCCAATAATTGGTATCAGAGCCTGTATTCCTGTTTTAAGGCTTAACATCCTAGGAATAGATTCATGGCAACTAATTTTAGAAGCTCTCGGTGAGGGTCAATCTATAAATAGATCACTTATGTTCAATGGCGCTAATTACAATTATTGAAAAAATATAATGAAAATCTATATCCAATTGGTAGATTATGAATTATGGAGACTTATTGTAAATGATACCAAAACTCCTACAACTAGAGTAGATAGAACTGATATCCCTAAACCAAAATCTGAATGGGATGAAGATGATTTGAAAATGTTACAATCTAATGCCAAAGCCATGAATATTTTATATTGTGCACTTGATCCTAATGAATTTAATCATATCTTCACCTGTGAATCTGCTAAAGAAATATGGGATAGATTAGAAGTCACACATGAAGGTACCAATCAGGTTAAGGAATCTAAAATCAATATTTTGGTGCACAATTATGAGTTGTTTAAAATGAAACCTGATGAGTCCATCACAGAAATGTTCACAAGGTTCACCGATATTATTAATGGCTTAAAATCTCTTGGAAAGGTGTATCCTAACAATGAGCAGGTAAGGAAGATTCTAAGGTCTTTGCCAAAAGCTTGGGAAGTTAAGGTCACAGCAATCCAAGAAGCAAAGGACCTTAACACCTTGCCTCTTGAAGAACTCTTGGGCTTCTTAATGACTCATGAGCTCACTCAAAAGCAATATGCCCAAGAGGATGAAGAGAAGAAGAAAAGGGTAGTTACATTCAAATCCACCAGTCAAGATGATGAATCAGCAAGTGATGAGAATGAAGATAAAATTGCTCTCGTCACTCAAAAATTTAGAAGATTCATGAAGAAGAAATGGAGAGGTGGAAAAAAGCATGAAGCCAAAGGAGAACCTAGTAAAGAATCCAACATTACATGCTATGAATGCAAGAAGCCTGGCCATATAAAGGCAGAGTATCCTCTGCTCAGAAAGAGAGGAAAGAAATATCAAGAGAAGAAGGCTATGGCAGCCACGACATGGAGTGATGATAAAGAATCAAGCTCCGAAGAAGAAGGCGAACCACAAGAAGTAACTAACCTATGTCTCATGGCTCATGAGGATGATAGTAAGATATCAGACTCCTCCCAATTTACTTTTAATGAATTACAAGATGCATTTGCTGATTTACTTTGTGAATTCAGAAAAATGAAAATTAAAAATAGACTTCTTAAAAAGATGGTTTCACCTCTTACTGATGAAAATGAAAATTTATAAAAAGAAAATGAAGTTTTGAAAAATGAAGTTTGTGTCTTGAAGGATAAGATCAAGGAAAACTATTTTCAAAAAGATTCTTCAAAAGAAAATCAAATATTACTTGATAAAGTTAAAGGCTTGGAAACAACACTTTTTAGATGTGTAAATAGAAAAGAAAAACTGGACGCAATTTTAGGAAAACAAAAATGTTCTTTAGACAGAGCTGGTCTTGGCTTTAATCCTTTTAAAAGAAAGAAAATTTCAAAAGACAGATTTATTACTTCAACTGGTAAACCACAAGTCTCATGCTTTTATTGTCATAAGCTAAGACATATTGCTAGTAGATGTTATGCCTTGCAAAAATTAAATGTTCCTAGAAATGTATAGGTCTCTAGAAGACCATTGAAGACTAACCCCAAGAACCCAAGATGATTTGGATACCTAAGGTCAGGTAAATCCTTTTTACAGGTTTGCCTTCAAGCAAAATTCAAGAAAGACCATTGGTACTTGGATAGTGGATACTCATGGCATATGACGGGAGATAAAGCACAATTTACATCTCTCTCACCAAAGGATGGAGGTCATGTCACATTTGGTGATAATAGCAAAGGGAAGATCATCGGTATAGGTAGTGTTTGTAAGAATTTCTCTACCTCTATCGAAAATGTACTACTTGTTAAAGGACCCAAACACAATCTTTTGAGCATTAGTCAACTTTGTGACAAAGGATGCAAGGTTGTATTTGAATCCTCTAAATGTGATGTAATTGACATTAATGATAACAAGACAATTCTCACTGGACATAGACAAGGCAATATTTATATTTTCAATCTCATTGATTTATCTTCTTGCAAAATGGAATACCTTGCTGTTATGAACAGTGATGAAAGTTGATTGTGGCATAGAAGACTTAGTCATATTAGTATGAGCATACTTTCAAAGGTTTCTAAAAATGATTTGGTCAAAGATTTTTCAAAAATAAAATTTGACAAAGATAGAGTTTTTGATGCTTGTCAATTAGGTTAACAAACTTGAATTTCTTTCAAATCCTTAAATATGCTCACTACCTCTAGGCCACTTCAACTATTGTATATGGACTTATTTGGACCAACTAGGACTTTGAGTATTAGTGGGAAACAATATGCACTTGTTATTGTTGATAACTATTCTAGATTTACATGGACATTCTTCTTAGCTCATAAGGATGAGACAATTGTTTTCTTTACAAAATTTTGTAGAAAGGTCTAAAATGAAAAACGTTTTTCAATCACCACCATTAGGACTGATCATGGAGGGAAATTCGATTGTAAACCCTTTGAAATGTTTTGTGATGAAAATGGTTTTGATCATAACTTTTTAGCCCCCAAAACACCTCAACAAAATGAGGTTGTTGAGAGGAAACATAGAGTTTTAGAAGAAATGGCTAGAACCATGCTTTGTGAAAATTGTTTATCAAAATACTTTTGGGCTGAAGCTGTTAATACAGCGTGTTACATTTTGAATCAAATTTTATTTAGAAAGTTTTTGAACAAAACCCCCTATGAACTTTGGAAAGATAAGAAACTAAATGTTTCATACTTTAAAACTTTTGGATGTAAATGCTTTGTATTGAATAACAATAAAGACAACCTCTGCAAGTTTGATGCAAAATCTGACGAAGGTGTATTTCTTGGCTACTCAACACATAGCAAGGCTTATAGAGTCTTTAATAGGAGGACTCTAGTAGTTGAAGAATTAGTCCATGTCACTTTTGATGAACTTAACCCTTCTTTGAAGAATATTGCAAGTGATGATGTATATGAGTTAGAACCTGAAATGGAAAGGATGTACATTCAACCAAGCTCAAATAAAGAACCACAAAAGGAAAAAGAAGTACAAGAAGCTCCTACCAGATAATAAGAAATCAATGAAGGTCTACCTAAGAAGTAAAAGTTTGTGCACAACCATCCTATGAAACAAATCCTAGGTGATCCTTCACAAGGAGTAAGAACTCGATCCTCTATAAAAATATATATATATATATATATATGTAATTATCTTGCATTTTTATCACAAATAGAGCCTAAGTGTTTTGATGTTATTGAAAATGATGAATCTTGGATAAATGCAATGCAAGAAGAATTGAACCAATTTAAAAGGAATGAGGTATGACACCTTGTTCCTAAACCTAGTGATCATCCAGTCATTGGAACTAAATGAGTATTTAGAAATAAAATGGATGAGTCCGGAGTTGTTGTGAGGAATAAGATAAGACTTGTTGCTCAAGGTTATAGCTAAGAAGGGTTTGATTTTGATGAAACCTATGCTCCGGTAACTAACTTAGAAGCCATCAGATTATTACTTGCATTTGCTTGTTTTAAAGATTTTAAATTGTATCAAATGGATGTTAAAAACGCTTTCCTAAATAGTTTTATCATTAAAGAAGTTTTTGTTGAACAACCACCTGGATTTGAAGATCCAAAATTTCCTGACCATGTTTTCAAACTCACAAAAGCCTTGTATGGTTTGAAGCAAGCCCCAAGGGCTTAGCATGAAAGATTAAGTAAATTCTTGATTGAAAAAGGTTTTTCTAGAGGAAAAATAGATACCACTCTTTTTATTAAAATAAAAAATGGTGATATACTTGTAGTACAAATTTATGTGGATGATATTATATTCGGTGCTACTAACGAGTTGCTTTGTGAAGAATTTTCTAAGTGTATGCAGGAAGAATTCGAGATAAGTATGATGGACGAGCTCAACTATTTTCTCGGACTTCAAATCAAACAATCAAAAGAAGGCATCTTCATCAACCAAGCGAAGTACATTAAGGACTTGATCAAAAAGTTTGACATGAAAGACGCAAAGCCTATAAGTACTCCAATGAGTACTACAACAAAATTGGATAACGATGAAAAAGGTAAGTCAGTAGATACTAAACTTTATAGAAGCATGATAGGCTCCTTATTGTATCTAACTGCTAGTAGACCATATATAATGTTTAGTGTTTGCTTATGTGCTCATTTTCAATCCAATCCTAAAGAGTCTCATGTGATTGCAGTAAAGAGAATTTTTCGTTATCTTAAGCACACACCAAATATTAGATTATGGTATCCAAAGGGCATTTGTTTTAATTTGAATGCTTACACTGACGCTAACTATGCAGAGAGTAGAGTTGATAGGAAGAGCACAAGTGGCTCTTGCCAACTCCTAGGCACTATGATTATATCTTGGTATAGCAAGAAATAAAATTCAGTTGCTCTCTCCACAGCTGAGGCTGAACATGTAACAGTTGGCAGTTGTTGTGCTCAAGTGTTATGGATTAAGCAACAATTGAAAGATTATGGAATCTTGTTTGATCACATTCCTATTAAGTGTGATAATACTAGTGCTATAAACTTGACTAAAAATCATGTTCAACACTCTCGCACAAAACATATTGAAATTAGATATCACTTTATACGAGACCATGTATAAAAAGGTGATATTAAACTTGATTTTGTATGCACCAAAATGCAATTGGCTGATATCTTTACTAAACCATTAAGTGAAAATCGTTTTTGCATGATAAAAAGAGAATTAGGGATGAGCGATCCTATGCCTTAAAATTTGTTTAATTCGAGTGAAATTTGTGTTTGGAATGTTTTTAAATGTGATTATCTTTCATATGATTTGCATTTCTTGAATTCATGATGCATTACATGATCATATTAAGATATATATTATCTCAAAACTTGAAAAAGGTCATATTCTGAATTTCTTATAATTGACATGCCCAGTCTGGTCGCATGAGTCGACACTCCAATTCATAGGGTTGACTCATCACGACAGTGGACTCAAATTATTTCATAAACAGGCATATGTCGGCTCATTAAGTTCATGAGTCAAGCATATATACTTTCACGAAGCCTACTTTTACAAACATTCGAAATTTTCCTCTCCCTCTCTCTCTTACTCTCACTCTTTTTCTCTCCCACTCCCCTATTTTTTCACCAAAGACCAATTGTCACCACCGAACCATTACATTTCTTCGTCTCAATCCCTTTATAAACCCTAATCAACTCCACTCCATTCTCTCTCAATATTCAATGGCTCCTAAAATCGAACAAGGACGAGAAAGCCCTAATGATCCCTCTTCGCATACTCAGAAGCGGAAAAGGGTTGGACCAGTCATTAGAGAATCTGTTGAAAGGGCTCCTGAAGAACAACCTGGATAGGACATCGCACATTTCAGAGATGCATTGGCTGAGGAAAGGTACATGAATATTTTCAGTCTTTGTAAAGTTCTGAGTGGACGCTGGATAAATTTTGCCTATTTTGAAAGTGAGAACTTCGACTCCACTCACACTCTTGCTAATCCAGGATGGAAACCCTACACAACAATTAGAGAGAATGTATACCCAAAATTGGTTATTTATTTCTACTCTAATCTCATGAAGAAAGTTGGAAGTAATGAAATTACTAGCTTTGTGAATGGAGTGAAAATCACTCTAAATGAGGGCACTCTTGTAGAGATTATGGGCACTGGGTATAGTGGAGAAACCTACTTTGAAACTATTAGCCGAAAGAGACAGCTTCAAGTTCTCTATGGTCAAGACCTACCAGAGTCCACCCAACCCATAGCCAATGACCTTCCTGTTGAGT
>CM065399.1:8327500-8402500 GCA_033060915.1 Euryodendron excelsum | reverse complement strand
TTTCCAAGTGAAGAGGACTTTGGTTAAAAACCGGGACGCGACACAAAAGATAAAGCCTATTATAAATATGATAAAAAAAACATACTATAAATATGAGAGTCGAGAGTTAGCATTCTTAAGAAATAAAACGGTAACTTAAATAATTATGATATTATCTTTGAAAAAAAAGATTTTAATCAAAATTTAAAAGTCGACACTTGTCGTGACCAGAGTACAGCCTCCGTTTATGTAAGAAAAAATCTCAATTTTGTCCTCGTTATTTGACGTGTATTCAATTTGTGCTCTTAGTTTTAAGATTCCTCCCCTTGCATACTTTCAAAACATTTTGGAAACATTTTTCTACTTTACTCCTAATGTCTTTAACTAAATTAAATGATGGTTAAACCATTTGAATGTTAAATTTATGGTATTCCACTTATTAATGGTAGTTGGTTTTTTTATTTCTTCAAAACTCACAAAATTATAAAAAGTGATTATAACAAAAATGGAATATGTACGTATTTTGAGTTACAATTAAATTCAATTAAAAATGATTTCTTACTATTTCTTCAATGCGATATTTATTAAAACAATTTAATTAATTGTTACATCTATTTTTCAAGTCAAAATAAAAAATAAAAACTCATCATAACTTATAGAAGGAAGTCAAAAATACTAAATAGAAAATTTTCAACAATGCAGAATTGAAGTACTTTTTGTTTTATATAAATAACAAAGAGAATAAATAAGAATAAAATCGGCAAAAATTCCTCTAACTCCTTTTTTTACTATTTGTGAGAAAGAAAATGAGAAGAGAATGAACACTAGTTGCTAAAATAATATTTTTGGAAGTATGATCATTAGATTTATGAAGAAGAGGGGTAAAAATAAAGAAATATGGTATTTTTGAGGTATCTCCAAAGTAAGAGGGCAAAACTGAGCATAAAATAACTAAGAGGGTAAAAGTAAGATGCTCCCTCTAATAATGTGTATAGATATAGATATAGAAGTAACGCTAGATTGCTCTCCAACAAGCCATGAACGGACACAAGAACATAATTGGTAATTAAATATGAGTTAGCACACTATAATGGGTATATTTTAAAATTTTCTTACTATATTGGTAAACTCGATATATATATATATATATATATTTTTTTTTTTTGGGTGAAAATCTATTTTATAATTTAATTCTTACTATGGAATACATATAGGGATTTTTACCTGAAAATAGTAGATTTTATGGATTTAACCACTCTAGTGTGGAAATTTAAATAATTACCACTATAGTAGTCTTAATCACTTTATTAATTATCAGTGGACAAAATTGCCCAAACGGGCTAGATTATGGTTTATTTTTTCCTTAGATTGGTGTAATTCTCATGTATATTTAACAAGAAATCTCCCTCCTCTCCTCTCGTTTACTAATTTTTGCCAATATATTATTGGAGTGATTACTAAAACTCCTCATAAACTATAACTCAGTATTACTAAACTTCTTAAATTTTAAAATGTCACGCATTGACCCCCTATCTACCAATTTATATCAATCAATATTTTCTATTAGTAATATGCTAAGAGAATGGATGAGAATCTGTCATGTGACTTGTACATATTCTTAAAATATAATTTTATACCAAATCACATAATAATTTTGGTATAAAATTATAAAAAGGAACAATTTTGGTTTAAAATTATATTTTTGTAAACATGTGTAAATTCCATGATAATTTTTTAATCATTTTCCTAACATATTGCTCAAAGAAGACATTGATTGATACATATTGATAATTAAAGGGTTAATGTGTTGCGTTTTAAAGTTTAAGAGAATTTAACGATACTGAGTCATAGTTTAAGATTTTTTTTTAAGATTTCATGCAATCCTAGCGTTGAGATTTAATTAACCGATCTATTTTTGAATTTCGAGTTAAGATTCTATAGATTTAATCCGTTATCCTGGCATGAATTGTTCTAGACTAAAGGCGATTGCTCAACCAGTACTTATTCTTTTTCTCTACAAAAAAAATAGATTTGAATACAATAGCAAAATAGCTATCATTGGTAGTCAAAAAGTACATAGGAAAGTCATAATGCCCACAACCACTTCTTCTTTAAGGCACTACGCTCCTTGTTTCCTTGATTTTTCACAAAAACTGACACAAAATTCGTGAGTGCTGGCCACGGAAACCTTTCGAGTTGCAATTCAATGGAACTGTGGGGTCTCTCGTAAAGTAATTTGAAAAATGTGCCTTTGTATCACTACTTAAGACTGTTACATATACACAGGGAGCGATTTTGACGTTGTCAATTAGGATGCAGATATTGCTATCGATGATGAAAATTGGCATGTCACAAACCTCAAAAGTTTTAATTGCACCAGATTCTAAACTTACAATCGAGACTTTTGAAGCTTGTCACGTGGTGACCTTTTATTGTGCCACGTCATCGACAGTAACAACTACACCTTTCTTGAAATAGAAAAACCTCACCTTATATGATATATGTATAAAAATATACATATGTATACAGGGATGGACCTAAAAAATTTGTTGAAGGGGGTCAATGTAAAAACATTTTGAAATTTGAAGGGTTAAGATAAAATTTTTAAATTTTAGGGATCAATACACTATTAATCTTATAAATACACAAAAATATTTGGGGCTTAAAGAGAATTTTAAAAACTAAGAGGGTCAAGCCCCCTTAACCCTAAGGTAGGTCCGCTACTGTATGTATATATATACGGGAAACGAAAAGAATCCTAAATGTCAGTAGTTTAAGTCTCCAATCTACATTCTAGAGACAACCATTCCTTAGCCCTAGAAAGACTACAATTAGCATTCAACAGCTAACATAATTATTCTAGAATAGTGGTAACACAAATTTGAGAAAATAGAATGTCATTGGAAGTATATAAACTTGAAAAGTGCTTAAAATTGACAATTTTTTTACTTGTTCAACTGTAAATAGACATCCTATCATTACTTCTGGATCGACCGGTTCAACAGGAAATCAAAGGATTCGGTGGTTCAATTAAAGCATATGTATTGCTCGACCAATAAACTAGGAGATTTGAACTCGGAACTCTGAAGTGGTAAACATCACCAACAGCCACTGTTATGTCACTTTCTTTGTGTTTTTGTGCTTCTAATTTTATTATATATAAGGTAACAAAGCCATGAATAAATAAAATATATTTAAATTTATAATAACGGTTGAACCAATTTAACTCCCGTTGAACCAATGAACCGTGAATGACGTTCATCAGTTTGATGTTTCAGTTCGATTTTGATAACTATGCTTTTAAAACTTTGGGGTCACTTTGATTTCTATTATGGTGTTTTAGTTAGTGAAGTCATAAAATTTTTTAGGTTCTCTAAAAACCAAAAACTTTGTAACAAATTTTAAACTATTTTTTAAAAAAATATTAAGAGGTGAGAGAGGAAAAATAGTCCAGTGATCATGTAGTACTGAGTATTCGATAGTAATCTCTATTAAATGGTAACACGTGTTAAGTGAATACATTAGCAACTTGAGGTTGAAGAATAGTGGAGAGACTTTTAAAGAAATATTTTATCAGATTTTGTCAGGTAGTATTTTTTCTTGAAAGTCTCTCTACTACTTTATTAACTCAAAGTTTTTATATATTCACTTACCACATGTCACCATTTAATAGAAATTTTCACCGAATACTCAATACTACCTAATCACTAAATTTTTTTTCGTAAAAAAAAGAAGGGGTTCTAAATTAATTGCAAATCCATTCCACTCAAATCAAAAGGATAAAGTTATCCATTGAAATGAAAAAATGAGTTCCTATACTATTTTGATAATTTCTAAAATATCTATATTATAACAGTAAAATTAACATTTTTCAATATTATTTTTGGTAAGAATCCCATATATGATAAATGAAGAAATGAATAAACACTTAAATAACTCGGAGGGCACCAGTGTAAATTCACTCTAAAACTTGGTAAAACCGTCCGGAGGATCTTCATTCTATATTCCCAGCTACAGACTCACTTTTTGTACGTCAAGTCATTTCCTCTCTCCTCCACCTCCAACTCCAAGCATCCTCACCGCCCCCAGTCTCTCTCTCTCTCTCTCTCTCTCTCTCTCCTTTCGGAAAGAGAAACTATATCTACATATACCTATACATATAGAGCCAAAGAGGAGAGAGAAAGTTAAAAGAGATTTCCCTGTCAAACTTCTCTCTTTCGGTGCCTGCCCGTCTGCTTACCTGTCTCTCCCCATTTTTCGAACCCCACTTCCAAATATATTCAATTAGAGCTTCGAACCCTAAAAAAAGTGAGGAAAAAGAGAAGAGAAGAGAGAGAGAGAGAGAAAAGCAGGTAATCCTTCAGTTTCGGTTGTTGATCTAATGACCTATTCTTGAAGTGTTTATGTGTCTATCTGTCAATTTTAGGGATCTATTTCTTTGGACCCATTCGCTTTTGACATTCTAATCTTAGTTCTTTGTTTTCAATCGCTCTCAGAATTTCTTGGATCATCTCATTTTCACGAACTTTTAGGACTCAGCACCACAATTCATTTGTTTATTTTGTTGTTGATTGTTAAATATGTATTGAATTTTGTAGTGAGATTGAGGGCATAATTTTTGTTTCTGGATGTGTTTCATGTTTGATTATTTTGTTCCCGCAACGTTTTGAAATATTTGATTCCGTGTGTTTCTGATGGATCACAACTTTCTTCGCCGTGGTCCCGTGGTGAGAATTGATGGGTCTCTCTTCTATTTTTTTTTTTCCGTGAATTCTTGAATTCCTAAACTTTTTGAATTATGTTCTCTTATTTTCCGTGAATTTCTTGTGGTCTTGAACTGTTGAATTATTGGTTTATGTATGTCTTTTACTGTAGGAATTCAATAAATTCATTGAACTATTGTATTAATATGATGAATTTCACCAAGACGTTTTCTCTAAGGTAAATTTTGTCTAAGATGAGGGAAGACGTGTTGTTTTGAATGCTTCCTTGTCTTGCTAGGTTTGTCTTTCATTTGTTGACAGACATTGCTTTGCCAACATTACAATTTTATTTAAACAGACATACATAAACACCAACATATATGCTTTGGAAGATACATTATAGTATATCATATTAAATGTTTTTCAAATGCTTTTAATGTCATATTTATTATCCTTTCATAACAGCAACTTTCTTTCTGCGAGTTAACAAGTATGTAAGTCTTTATGACTGAAGGTGTGTTTGTGTGCATATGAGCTTTAATAGTTGTCATTACAAAATGTGATGGATCAAAGCCTCTGGATATGTTAGATATAAGGTAAACCATTGGGTTTTGCAAGACAACAGAAATGCCTCCTGCAAATTTACATTTATATTTTGTTGGTCATAGCTCATTCACAAACCTGATATTGTTAATTGGATTTTTAAAGGAGTTCTTTTAGAGGAACAAATTGTTGAAATTTATTAGGCTGTGACTTTTGAGGTTATGATGGTGTGTACATTAGATATTTTGCTGCCTCATTTTGAATTCCTGTTTTTGACTCTGATTCCACAGGCACATGCGCCTCCTCCTGGTTACTTTTTACGTCTGCAGAAAACGAGTGCTGAGGACGATTTTTATTTGAGAAAGAAAGCAAGGATGCGTAGGTGGTTATGTTGTACTTGCCAAGTAGAAGAGTCCTACCCGTCGACTGACAATGAGCCTTTCAAAAGCCCAAGGAACCATGCAGATGGTATGTTTGCTTGACTGCAATTCTTATTTCCTGTTATAAATGTAGGATCTTGATTTTGACAACCTTTTTGTGGCACTTATACTTTGAGTGGTTGTATGAGTAATATATAAGAAGTTGAGATAATTGTTATTTGCAATTTTCTATTGTGTACCACTGGACATTTATTTTGGCACACCAAAAATAGAAAGTGAGACAGTTAATGTGGGGTAGAGGAGTAACTTACTTTTCATCTTGCTTCTTTGGTTTTTGTTTGGCTAGTTAGCTGGTTAATTCATGCTTGATTTACTGAGCCCTAGGCCCTGATGTACTAGTATTCTCGAATTGTTTTTATGAATCCCTTTGTAACATCTATCCCCTCCTTGATTTTTTAATATGAAGTAGTTTCATATTAGCTATCTTGTAGCAAGTTTTTCTGTATATTGAGAAGGTACATTGATATTCGGTGCAAATAAAACATTTTCCATTCCTAGTAAAGTTATGAACTTGTATTTATTTGTATTGTACTTAAGATCAAATTATTCTTAATGATTCTGAACTATTTTTGTCATGTACCAGAAATGTATACTCTATCGTTAGCTGTTGGTGCCTTGTCTAATATTGATATTGAATAAATTTTTGTAGAAGTTAACTTCTATTGATACTGTCACTTAAAACTGGACTAACCTGATGGGCTAAGGGGGACTGAAGTTAGTTAGCCTTAATTTGGTATTGACTAACAGTCTAACAGATAAGAAACAAACTACTGCACTGCAGAATTATCTATCTTGTTCAATTTTGCATTTATTGATTAACATCATTGACCTTCGAAGTTATGTTGACCTGTTATTAGTGATCAGCCATAATCAATAAAGTGTTTTCAACTTCTCTCCCCCTTCCTGTTTCATTCTTTTTTCCTTCTCTCTCTCTCTCTCTCTCTCTCTCTCTCTCTCTCTGTGTTTAGTGTAAATGGATATATTTGAGACTTTGAGGTATGCTTAAATTCAAGCAAATAGGAAAGATTGAGCAGTAGGGAACCCCAATCTCCTTAGGGTTTGATTGTTTCATTACCGTCAACAATTAGCCCTTCAAATCCTTGTGATTTTAGTTTTTCGTCCTATTTTTTTCTCTCCCCAAGTTGGATTTTTGAGTCCTCCGGTTTAGTGAAGGCTGAGGCCTGTTACTAAGTGGTTTGGCAGTGTAAGAAAAACTGTTTTGAGTGATATTATCTCGGATTGTGTCTGTTTTCCTATCATAAACAGCGGAGTTCTTGGCATATGTCAATATGCATTATGCTTCTCATTGTTTTGATGGCTAACTTCAAACATATGGTTTTACACGACTAAAAAACTAGACAAGGGATGCCACAGATGTCTGCATTTGTAAACATACTGTTTTTAAGTATGAACCTATGCATATGGTCTATGCCGAAGTCTGTGTTTGCATACAAAAAAATACAATTCATGGAAGGATGATAGAGATACTAGTTTGTAACAAGAATACAAAAAACCCTTGTACTCCGGAGCTTTTTTTGAAAAATAAAATTGACGTCATTTATGACTTTCAAAATAGGTTGTGTTCTTACATCCAAAAGCCAGGTTTTCATAGGAATGTCTACATACCATGAATTTAGTGTAATGTTTTCATTATTTGTATGCCCTCATGTGCTTTCATTCATTGAATTAATGACCAATATACTCCTATAACATAGGAAGTACGGACACTCTGTTGAAGGACCATAATTGTGTTAGACACGTGTCCGACACTGATGCATGGGACACGAATCCCATTTTGGATACTTTAGGGACACGGTGGGGGCTCAACTATAAATTCTAGAACTAAAAAAGGGGGTTTATTTTGTAAATAAGAAAACTTTAAAATATGGAAACAAAGAAAAGGGAGCAAATTTTTATCAAACCAAATTGTTCGTGAGAGAGAGAGAGAGAGAAAAGCCCTAGTTTGTTTGTATCGAATAAGAGAAAGAGGAGGAAGAAGAAGAACATGTATGCTACTGATATCGGTGATTAATTTGTTGTGTCCTTTATGAATTTTATATTAGTTGATGAAATGTAATAACATTTTAATGTTTTTGGTACTTTATGATTTTATAGTCTTGTGTATTGATGGAACAACTTTTTTGTTGTTGATGCGTTTGTTTACATTATCATTTTTGAGAGAATGTAATTGGCTAATTTTGAATGAATTATTGCCTTTAAGTAGTGAAATATGTTGTTTTTTAATTTTAATTAGTGTTATCTTGTATGTATTTTATTTTTTTTGTAAAATTTTTATATACATGACATATAAAAAATATAAAATATAATTTTTGCCGTGTCCCTGTTGTGTCATTTCCTGCAGTCTTTTGAAAATTATCTTGTCGGCGTGTCCGTGCTTCTTAGCTTGTAACTTTGGTTCTTTGATTCCAATGCATCTTGAAGTTACTTAGGAAAAATGTCACCAATCGCAAATCCTTCACCGTAGGATGAATTGCAAGTTGTTAATAGAATCATTATATGAATTTGAATTAATTTAAGAGATTTCCCGCTGCAAATAGAGAAGAGATATGATCTTATTTTGCTTATTAGTATTATTTTATTTTCATGGTATTTTATTTCTGACTTAGTTTGTATTTGTTGTGTTAAAACTTAAAATTTGGTTTACCTGTTGTTTTCCTATATGTGTATATATAAATATTGATAGATAAAAAAAAAAACTAGGTTGAAAAGAAATGGGGACACTGGTAGATGAGAGGAAGAGGGAGGGCGAATCAAAGGAGGGATGAGGGAGTAGACGTAGGTATTGCATTTTCTTTTTCTTTCTTTTATTAGAGAAGAAAGGATTCAGAGCTACACTTGGGTATGAGTGGAAGTTGCAGATTTCTATTTGTGTTTCAGATTTATCTAATTCTCATATTCAAGGATACTTGGACATGGCTAGATTTCGTATTTCTTAATATTATCTTGTTTTTTTAGTGTAAAATAGTGTTTGCATACTAATATAGAGGATTTTATTCATAAAATAGAAGTCTTATTCATAGTAATGATGTGAACTTTACTATTTAGGCATAGTTAATGGATACATGTCCAACTAGATATGCCTGACACATCCTATATCCTTGCTCAATGTCGGACACAACACGAGTACCTCACACTGCCATATTTGTACTGTTGGTAACTTGATTCCGCCTTATGCTGTTTATTTCTCCTGTATGTACATTTTAGGGTATCAGAAAGGGTCAAAGGCATCGGCTCCTGTCAAAGCCGAAGTTCAGAAGGCAGTACCACCTATTGAAGTGCCAGCGCTGTCCTTAGACGAGATGAAAGAAAAGACTGACAATTTTGGTTCAAAGGCATTGATTGGGGAAGGATCCTATGGAAGAGTGTACTATGCAAACCTAAATAATGGGAAAACTGTGGCTGTTAAAAAGCTTGATGTCTCTGCTGAGCCTGAGTCAAATGTTGAGTTTTTGACTCAGGTGCGTGTGCAATCTTTAGATAACAAATGCTTTCCTTGGTTTCATTGAGTAGTCAATTCCACAATTTTTCATAAGTGAATTCTCTTCTCTATCCTCGTATTTGATTTTACTTGTACTTTCCACTTCAGGTTTCCATGGTTTCAAGACTGAAACAGGAAAATCTTGTTGAGTTGCTTGGTTACTGTGTAGAAGGAAATCTCCGTGTGCTAGCATATGAATTTGCAACCATGGGTTCCCTACATGACATTTTGCATGGTATGCATAATTAATGTGTCTTCCCTTGACTGAGATAGACACGATTTAGATTCCTTATCCTAATAAAAAGGAATTTCTTGAACTATTTGCACTTTACAGGAAGAAAGGGAGTCCAGGGAGCACAACCAGGCCCTGTGCTGGACTGGATGCAACGGGTAAGGATTGCTGTTGATGCCGCAAGGGGATTGGAGTATTTGCATGAGAAGGTTCAACCTTCTGTAATACACAGAGATATCAGATCTAGCAATGTGCTTCTATTTGAAGAGTTTAAGGCCAAAATTGCAGATTTTAACCTTTCGAATCAGGCTCCTGACATGGCTGCTCGCCTCCATTCTACTCGAGTTTTGGGCACGTTTGGTTATCATGCACCAGAGTAATGCCTCTGAAACTGATATCCTAGATAATAATGTGGATATTATTATCTTAAGCTCTACATGTGTACTTGGCTTTGTGTTTCGCTTTCGTGTTTGTGGTTTTACTTTCAACTTACTTTAGCATACACTCCTAACATTGTTAATGGCCATCACTGAAATGAATCCCACTGATCCTGAGTTTGTTAACAACTCTGTTTCGGCGATATTGTTGACTTTCAACCATTCTGTGAAGAAACAATATTTTTATTTTTAGTTCTTCAGGCCCTGGCATCAATTCTTTATTGAATGATGTTACTGTTTTTCTTTTTTGGCAGTAAAACCAAATCTACACTCAATGAGGATTTTGCTTCCAATTTAAACTCCTCCTTTATGGGTTACTTGGAATTTGAATTGCCAAGGTTTGCTAGACCCAACTGGCTACTAGAGATGGCACTACTATGCATGGGGTAGAGGTAATTTGATCACTTAAATGGGGAGTTGAAATTGTCAGTGTTTCTAACCATAATTTGTCACTAAAAAGATTAATATTACTTGGGGTAGTTCTTAAGAGTAGTAAGAAGATTTTAGTTTTAATTAAACATCGAAACCATTATTGTTAAGAACTGATGCTCTTTAGAGAGTGTATAATTATCGGGATAGTGAGAAAATTTTGAGTAGTTAAAGATTGCATTTACAGGCTTTATTTCACACTCTTCTTGTGTCTGACTATAAATATCTGAGCTATTTCCTGTTTTGAATTTGTCTGTGAAAAGTAACTATGAAAATAATAAGATTTTGGAGAATGGAAACTTACATTTTGGAACTGAGCTGATGAATGATTTAGTATTTGAAACTATTTCAGAACCATTATTGTATTTAAACCATCCTGGAGTGTTCCCTGTAGCGCCTAATTATTTGCCTGGAGGTTGTGCTTCACTTAACTAGTCTTAAGTTGCTTTTGGCTTTTGGAGCCAACTTTGGGGAAGAATGAATTCTGAGAGTGCTAGGATTTATTGTTTACCCTTTAGGTGTGTATCATCAAAATTTCGTTTGTGATTTTTCCAAGAACCATAGTGACAATGTCAGATAATTGTTGACAGTTATTTTTTAGAGAATGCTCATCTCATTATTGTATTTTGCGGAAAAGACTTCTAATAGATGCAAAAAATTGGCATTTTTGGATGGGGTGTTGGTTATTTTTTAAACTACCTTTCTTTTGTCTGAGTACTATTTTTTCTAAGATGTGTCGAGTTATCAAAGAGAATAGAATTGCACTTACTTTCTTCCTTTACACTGAAGTAAATGAATTCTGAGAATGCCAGGATTTTATCTTAGCTGTATGTTTCATCAAAATTTTGTTTGAGTTTTCCAAGAACCATAATGATCTTGTCAAACAATTGTTGCCTGGTTACTTTTGAGCAAATGCTAATCTGAGCATTGTATTTTATGGAAAAGACTAGCAATGGATGCAAAAAAATGGCATTTTGGATGTGAATGTTGGTTATTTTTTAAACTACCTTGCTTTTGTCTGAGTAGTATAGTTTCTAAGCTGTGTCAACGAGAATAGCATTGCACTTACTTTCTTCCTTTACAATGAAGTATATGGGTTGTTTCGTGCAAAATTGGTATTTGGTTTTGGGAATATGCCTGATTATGGATGTTGCCCAAATGCCCTATGTAGCGCTCTCTCTCTCTCTCTCTCTCTCTCTCTCTCTCTCTCTCTCAACCTAACCCTTCATTACAAGAATTGAGTGGTGGTGCTTGACAAATTTGTTTCAGGAAACGGTTTGCTGCAATATTTGGGTGGGCCTTTTTCACTTCTCTGAAAAATGAACCTATTTCTGCTTTATGAACAACAACCATTGTAATTGCTGTTGTAAGCAAGTTATACACAATCCCCTCAAAACACATTAGCATGGGTCTTTGTGCTAGGTTGAAGTCACTTTCTCTTTCAAATGCTCTAATTGTCATATGCATCACACAGATGACTTAAAAGATTCTATTCACTATTAGAGATGTTTTTTGTAATTAATTTTATGATGAAAAACCTTGTGCAGATATGCAATGACGGGACAATTGACACAGAAGAGTGATGTGTATAGCTTCGGGGTCGTTCTGCTAGAGCTTCTGACTGGCCGCAAACCTGTTGATCATACTATGCCTCGTGGACAACAGTCTCTCGTTACTTGGGTGAGCCTCTGTTTTTTGTGCCTACTATCTGAAGCATCCTTCCATTCTTTCTACTTCTTTTTTCTCTTTATTTTTGTTCCTATTTATTTTTAGTTAGTATTTATATTTCTTAACATCAGCTTATTGGGTAAAATCAATGCAACTTTTTTTTTGTTGCCTTAATAGGCCACTCCAAGACTAAGTGAAGACAAAGTCAAACAATGTGTAGATCCGAAGCTCAAGGGCGAGTATCCTCCGAAAGGAATTGCCAAGGTTTCTCTCTCTCTCTCTCTCCCCACCTCCCCCCCTCCCCCCCCCCCCCCCCCCCCCCCCCCCCCAAAAAAAAAAAAAAAAAACCACAACGACACACATTCAGATGGAGCAATTTAACAATGCAATTCTCATTGGGTGATGCAGCTGGCAGCTGTGGCAGCATTATGCGTGCAGTATGAGGCTGAGTTCCGGCCAAATATGAGCATTGTAGTCAAGGCTCTCCAACCACTGCTGAAGCCTCCCGCACCAGCTCCTGAGATTTAAGCAAATAAATTCACTGGTTCCTTGTGTTGGATTTTTGGCATCTTCTGCACAGTTTGGTTTTCATTTGGCAGTACTCTATATGATTTTTTTTTTTCCCATTTTATTTTTGGCATTTTCAGATTGCATGTGTAGGCTTGGATTGCCGGTTTTGTCATGTCTCCGGTTTGTTATATCTATTGCTGAATATTGCTTTGTGATGCTGGAGTCTACTGAAGTCATGGATGGACAGTGCGGTTGGGTTCCGTCGTGGATGTTTTGCTAGAGTCTCTGTTGCTTTTTCGTTTCCAATTCTACGGATTAAGCAACGAACCTGTGCCTTATTTTTGGGTTGACAATGAAGCTTGCCATCGCTAATTCATGAAGCCTTGTGTATTTGGAGCTTATTGAAAGAATTTGAGTTTGTTATAACATTTGACACTCTGCTTTTGGATGAGTCTGCCCATGGATGGTCCTTGGTTTGTTTACTAGCTTAATCTTGACATTAAATTGACCCTGGTTTGAGCAGGTTCATTGCTTCCATGTATCATTGTCTGAAATGTTTCTATTATATATGTGTGTGTGTGTGTGTGTGTGTATAGGGTAGGTACTATTTATATTCTAGGGGTAATTACTCTTGGTTCGAGCACAAATTAAATGACTGATGCCCTTCAAAAGTTAACACAACCCCTTCAAAAGTAAACACAACCCTTTTACGAAGGTTTGAACTTATTTCCAAAGTGCGTAGAATTATGACAGACTTGGTGTAATGACAAAAATATCTTGGACTTATTTGGGTTAATTTCACTTACATCCCTTGAGGTTTGGTGTATCGACTATTATTTCATTTCATAAATAGACACCTAGACCTCCTACCATTACTTCTCATAAACTACCGTTAAGTCTAAGGGGTATTTTGGTGTTTTAACACATCTTTTTACTCTAGTTTGTCTCCTCCCTATGCCTAGTGATTAGCCCTTTAAAGTGCATTGTATTTTGCTAATGTACGGTTGACGGTTGTAGTTTTAAATCCAGTGAGTCTAAATATTGTATCATCAAGGACCAAATAGGCTAATAATACTCAACAAACGCTAAACTAGTTTGAATTGAATTGTAATTATGTAAATAGAATCTAAATAAAAGAGAAAAGAAAAGAGACTGAAATTTTTTTGGGATTTTGAGTTTAATAGATCTATAACTACTTAATGCATAAAAACTAACAATTGATTTAAAGCAATTGAAATTAGAGACAATTAGGCACTATATTGACAATTTAAGTAAGCAATTGGAATTCAATAAAAATTCAAGAGAATTGAAATGTAATTAAAAGAGAAATTGGATACAATTGATTCAATTTACTAATTCACTACATGAAATTCAGTGAAGATTTGATAACTCAAATCAAAGATCTCTCAATGGATCCTTGATTCGAGAGATTTTGACTATAAAGTCTTAATTCTCTTCCAATTGAAACTTAGACTTACAATTCAATGATAGATCCTTAGAAACAAATCATAGATTTATCAAACCTTGATTATCGATCTAAGAGTTCTTAAGAAATCAACCCCAATTGAGATGAGAAGGATAAATTGAAAGATAGATCTATGAAATTTTTATACTTCCATTAAAGCCCATGAAAATCCTTGATAGATCTTCACAATTGCATTCAAATGAGAAGGCTAGCTACTTGAATCCATTAGATAAAACATGTAGAAGTAAAGAGAAAGCATGAAGAATTGTAAATTTAAGAATTACTTGAAGTTAAATGGTGTTTATTTACAAAGAAAGCAAACCAAAATGAAGAAAAATTACAAGTTCTATCTCTATCCTACTTCTACAGAGCTATATCTAAGCTAAAAATTAAGAAAAAAGTGTGAGTTAACCAATTTTCGGTCAAAAACGGTCTTAAATAATAACAGAGCATCGTCAGGCGTTTGAAGGGATCCAAATTATTGTTTTTGCGTCTGAAGGACCATTCGAATGCCTAAAAGACCGTTCAAACGGTGCAAGGACCGTTCAAAGGGCATCCAAAGGGCTTTCGAATGCCCTAAAGACTATTTGAATGCTCCAAAGGCCGTTCAAACACTACTTCGCGCGACATACTGAATAATTTTTAAAAAGTTATATGAAATCGACATATTATGGGCCCTGATAACCTTTCTGGTTTGGGAGATATAACTCTCCAAAATTTCAGCTTTGCGTGTTTTAGTAAGTTGTACTACAGCTTTAGCAGTGTATACCATCTTCTTGAAAAATACATGCTCCCTTTATCCGAAATGCTCCCGAATCCCTCCAAATTGAGCTCAAAACCTATACAAATCAAAATAAACTTAATTAGTACTAAAATTTAATTAAATAAACATATAAACTCCTAAACTAAGGCTAACAAATGACAAATTAAGGTATTATAATTACACTTTTGGAGTGCAATCACCCAGTCACGCACCTCACACGATCACACCTATATCTCTTCCTCACCTGTCTAAATCCCTTTCTCTTTCTTTTCTCTCTCCTTTGTCGAGCAGCAACCCATTCCTCCAACTTCCCCTGTAGGTGCCAAACCTTAAAAGTGAGGCCTAATGTGACGTCAATAGTGATGGTGGGGTTTGTAAATGCCAATGCGATTGAGGTGGAGGCAAACGATTTTAGGTCTGGTTTAAAGGCCAAGCAAGAGACGACAACAATGAAGAGTAAGAAAGTGGCGATGCAGATGATGATAGTGGCAAGCAGGTAAGGTAGAATGATGTAGTTTTGTTGGTGAGAGTAATCAATGTTATCAATCATGGGGAAGATTGAGTAGCAGACATTTTCTATTTCGCACAGGTGAAGGGGAAGATTGAAGAGGAGACCAATTTTCATTGGGTATAGATCTTTCCTCTTTCAATTTTTTTCCTAGTGTTTTTGAATTCACAATTTTGCTTTCATCAAGTGTTCATGGTCTTATAGAAGCGTTAATTACATCAACACCTCTTAATCTATCACTATTTTTCACTTTGCCCCCTCATCTTCAAAACACTACAAGAAGACCCCCTCAAGTATCAAAGATCTTGCCCAAACTAACGTCGTTAACAGAATGAACAAAATGACAGTATTAACCTTAAACTATATGACATAAAATACAAATATTTTGGAGTGTGGTCAATGAAATGTGAAATGTCCAAGCATTGAACATTGTGGTTAGGGCTTGCACGTTGATTGTTGTTACTTGTCGTCTACGAAAACACATGTTATTTAAATATAATCCAACAAATTTACATATAAATTACCCTACATATTTAATTTCACCATAGACCCTTACTTGCAAACCCAGTAGCAGTAGTAGTAGGAGTTGGGAGATAGTTTCCTTACAACAGTTTCAATATGCCCAAGAGATGATGTTTCAAGATGGAGTTTGGAAGATAAATAAGATGGAGAGATGAATACGAGGTTGGGGAAAATGGAGTCGGGGAGGGAGGGAAGACGGTGAAGGAAAGAGGGAGAGATGAATCTCTTATCTATAACGAATATATATACACGTGATATATATATATATATATAGTATATTAAAAAAAGGCAATTTGACCTTCAAAATAGTGTCTTTGTAAAAGAAGGGTATTTTAGAGATAAAATAGAGATTTCTTTATCATGTGCAACACACATGGCTAAATTTCATCCATTTGGCCTAACAAATGTTAAACAGAAGGGTAATATAGCCATTTATAATAAAAATAAGGGGTTTACTTGTAGTGTTTTGAAGACAAGAGGGGCGAAATGAAAATCAATGATAAATTAGAGGGTATTGATGTAATTAAGCCCTTATAGAATTCAGTTGTCTAAATGCAAATCTCTTTTTTTTTTTTTTTCAAATTCAATTTTATATACTTGTGTATATCTTATTCTTTGTTTTCTATTATGTCTTTGTTGCTCTAAAAGTGTATTATAGCAAAAGTCTAGACCTTTTTTTGTTAGTGCTGCAGTTACAGTTACAGTAGAATGGTTTTTTTGTGTAGTTAAAAAGTTACTCTTAGGTCAGAACTTAATTGTTTCTTGGATTTGATAGTCATTTTATTGGAATTTCAAATGATATGTTCTTCTTTGAATACAAATTCAATTGGACTTATCTAGCACATAATAATTATCTTGAAGTTTTCCGAGGTGTTTGTGTGGTTTTTGTCCGTGCTTCAGTGGTATATAAATTCGATAATTAAGTATGACATGATTAGATTTAAAGAGTGGGATTAATTAATCATCAATAATGATTTTTTTTTTCAAAAATTCTCTCTACATTGGGTGCATTTATTCCTGATACATTTAGTAAGGAAAGTTGTTTGGGAAGTTGTTAAAGCATATAAGAATTATATATGAGAAAAAAAGGACGAAAATAAAATAATTTTCATTTTGTGCTGCTAGCTTGCACTTGTGATCTTTGTGTGTTTGACCAACTATTACTATCAAATTGCATTTTTTTTCATTTTTTAAATTGAGGATAACTTTGTTAATTCATGCGATCAAATTAGTCAATTAACGAAAATATATTAGCGGAGCAAAGAGGAGAAGGTCTAGCTGCTGATATCCAAAAGCTCAAAGGGTCTAAGTACTTCTTTTTGAAAGGTGATGGGTCTAGCTACAGATACACCAAACCACAAGGGTAGTAGAGCTATGACTCACACATCTATCGATGTGGGATAGCCATTGTTAAGGGTCACGCATCTGTAAATTCATGATAAGCAGACTTATGCTCCACACAACTGTTGATGTGTGGGAAATGAAGGTTTGCCACATCAGCCACTAGTTGATGTTATAGGGTTTCAGACTAGCATGCTATTGGCCATCGCCGATCTTCTATTTTCCAGGCAGTAGTGGCGATTGGAAATTAGGATTTTGGCAGACAATCGATGGTAGTCGCTAGTTTATCGCCTCATGTTTTGGATTTTTGGGTCTGATAGTTGGCGATGGCCGATGTAGAGTACAAACTATGTTTTGAGTTCAACTGAAAAAGTATTAAAAATAACCTTATCCACTTGGGTTTTTAGTTTTTGGTTGGTAATTTTGGTCTTTTTTTTATAACGATTTTGACAAGTAGGGAAGTAAGCAAATCACCACTAAATACGAGTGTCGTGCCCCCATTTTTACTGCTCGATTCTAAGTCTTGACATAGATGAAATCAACACTCTCTGTTATAACTCATGTTAAAAAGATAAGTGTGATGGGATGAATTTGAAAATTAATTCGAATTAAGAGCTTTTTGCAAAAAATTTAGAGTCAATACTTAACATAATTAAAGATGTGCTAGATCAATTAAAACTAAGTGTAATCCAAAAATTAAACCTAGATTTTTTGAAAATGCTTTGAAAATGCCTTCTAGGGAAGGTTTTTGTAAATGAGATTTTTAGCAATCTTTTAAAACGTTTTAAAGCCCTTTTGATAACATAACTCCGGATTGAGTTTCGAATTAGAGATCTATGGCCTGGATATTAGTTACGTGTAGAAAAGATATCTTATAATACTTGGTATTGTCAAATGCTATATTATCTGTGTAAGCACGAAAATTGATAATAGAAATTTTTTTTTAGAATGGACTGACAAAATTAGTATTGTGAAGTTTGAAATTTTCTATAATAATAATAATTATTTAGAGTAACTAAATAAGTGTAAATATTTTACAAAAGTATAATTATGGTAGATCATAACTATTTTCAATCAGATTGTGAGTTAGAAATTATAAGAAATACAATGTATGGAGAATATTAAATTTTTAAAATTTACACTTTAACCCCTAGGGCACTTGTCTCATACTTGGAGACAAGTGTAACACATGTAGGAGCCCTAGTCATTCATTGCATATATATAAAGGGCATAAAATCTGCAGATACAAATCCTAATTCATACTAGAGCAGATATAGAGAGAGAGAGCGAGAGAGTGTGTGTTTGGAAGGTGAGAAAGTGAAAGAAAATGAGAGAAAAAGAGAGGGAAAGTTGAGTTTATAGCCCAAATCCACTCCAAATCACACCAAACTGAGGTATATTATTCTAATAACTATTTTATGCTACATTTTATACTTGTATATGGGATTGGGTGGCCAGAGTTGGCCAGAAAGTGGCCGAAAAACTCCATAGCCGGTTAAAACTTAGTTTGAAAAAATGTTTAAAAACTGAAATGAAAGTCATGCATTCTGATTTTGCCCTTTTGGAAAGTATTTCTACAAATATTAGGGTTGTTTTAAATTTAATCTTGAAGGCTATGGAGCCCTAGAAAGAAAATGAGTCTCATTTTATAAGAAAAAATGGGTGTTTAGCTTTGCATGCATGGAATAATATCACTTTTACATTTTAATTTGATTAAATACTATGGGCAGTTAGTATATATGTTAGAATAGCCGTGCATGACCTTAAAGCATATTAGAATAAAGAGATTTAAGGAGGAAACTGGAGTTGCAAGTCTGTCCAGAAAAATCTGGGCAGACCAGCCCACTTGTGGGCCTTTTTGAATGCCCAAACGACCTCTATTGATAAATCTTAAAACATGAAAGTTGTAGATATTTTCGTGTAGTATAGTTTTGACTCAAAAATTGCTTGATTCTATTATGAATTAATGGAGAAACGGTCAATTATTAAAGGGGGTCAAATCTGGCCCCGAATAAAGTTTGATAGAGATGATCAGTAACTCAATAAAGCCCAGTCGCATCCATTGCAGGTATGTGGACAGCCTTTTTGGCTCTCCATTTAGATTAGTGGGTCCCACAAGAGATGTAAATTATATTTATGTATTGTTTGGCCACTTCCAGAAGTGTTAGATATTTATAATATATTTTGTATATGAAAAATATACTTAAAAATGAGATTTTATCAATTATGACCTTTTGGAAATTATTGTATCAATTTTTTCAACTATTTCAAACATGCTGGAAAGAGAATGAGTAATCTCTAAGTACTTTTGTTATTTAATATGTATTTTTAATCATTTTTATAATAGAAAATACTCACTTTTATATAAGTTTTAAAATTTTAAACTTTAAGAAAAATAACTACCATGATTAGTTTTATTTAAGCTAAAATATTATAATAAAACTTTTATAAATTAGTTTAAAATTTTTAGAAATTTATTCATATTTTTTTTTTTATAATTTTAGAGGTCCAGACTTGGACCGAAATTAATCGAGTACATCCGAAAATGACCTAGAGGCTATTTTAGGTAACGTAGAGTTACATGAGAGGTTTTGGTAGAGTTTTAAGATTCTGCATCATTTGTACAATGATTAGGGTAGGAAACTAAAGTTTCATGCAACGATGTTTTGATAGAATTACACAAATTTTAAGAAAGCATTTTGTAAGCTACCTGAACATCAAAATCACCAAGTAAGAGGTACTGATCTAGTAATTTTAATATGATATTTTGTTCAAATTACATATTTAAACTGTTAAGCAATAATATGATATGTGAAGCATGATTTTATTCTATATTTGGAACTGTCTTATAATTACCTGAAAAATGTATTGTTTTGAACATGAGATAGTTTTGTAAACATTTTCAAACTTGATTTTGGGAGTTGTTCTATAAAAAAAAATTGATGTGCCATATGACCCGGCCTTGTGGAAGACATATAGAAATTCAATATTACAACTCAAAGCTGTTTTGAAATATATCTATGTTGATATTGAATAAGAAATTTGAGAACGGTTTTAGGATATCATAATTGTTTTTCTTAGCTATCTCATAACTGTTCTATTACCCTATGAATTTTTTAATTCAAACTTATTGAGTTGTTAGATAAGACACTGTTGCTGAGTTTCATAGCTCACTCCGTTTTATGAAAAATATTTCATATGTCTACTTGGAGGAAATCGTCATCTTATTTGAGGGCTTTGAGGAATTCCAGTAGAAGACGAGATAGTTTTAGTAATTGAAGATTGTAAGTTAAAGTCTTGTAATAAAATTTAGTTTAAGTGGTTCAACACTGATATGTATTGTATGATTTTAGAGTTTGAGTGTTTGGTTATCAGATTATTTTGTCTAGTCTCGTATTTGTTTAGCAGGTTACTTCACTCATTCGGATATTTAGGGAATGAAAATTCGGGGTGTGACATATCCTAAGATCATTATTCTACTCTGCCCTTTCGATACCTATATGTCAATTCACTCTTAATTCACTCACTAATTTCTGATTACATAATATCCACTATATCCACTTATGTAATCTTGAAAATGTGGGTTTAGTCATCACTTTAAGGATAAATAATGCATGATGTATGTTTTTAGAAAGACTTTTGAAAGAATGAAAAGTTTTTGAAGTTTGCTTTTGGAGAGCAATTTGATGGAAATAAAGTTTTGAATGGATATTTGACTTGAACAAGGAGTTATGACTGCACCTATTTAGGTTACCTACGTATCTCATTTGGCGAGAATAAGGTCATTCGTAGTTCGTATAAAAGCATGATTTGAAAATGGACTCAAGAAAGTCTTGAAAGGCTTTAAAACTTAAACTAAAGAGAGTTTTGACTTGAAAATTAATTTGAGAGAGTTTTGAAATGCATTTTTGAAATGGATCTCAAGAGAGTTTTTAAAATATGTATTTGAAGTGAAACTCAATATTTGAAATCAATTCAAAGGAGTTTTTGAAGGTTTTGAAATCAACTTAAGAAAGTTTTTGAATGTTATGAAATCAACTCAAGAGAGTTTTAAAATCTTGATTTGAAGATTTTGGAGATGGAATTTGGATTGGAATAAAGTAAAAGCTTGTAAGCACCCCATTTTTGCTCGTTCGGTAATCTCCAGCCCAACCAGATCCAGTTTTCAAACATCTCAACACACATGGGCGACAGGTCCTTTGAACTCTAATCCAGTCAACTAGTTGTTTCCCGAACCCACGGGGTCCAATTGAAGCTGTAAAGATCATTATGCCCTTAGGCATTCCAGACAGTTTTTCGAGACCGGACGGTCTCAGGAACCAACGCCATCCATGTAGCTTCCCGAGATCACGAGATCTCGGCGACCAACACCTTATTAGATTCCAAATGGTTCATTTCTGGCCCCTGCTAACCCACTAATGTAGAATGTTCGTCATTCGTAGCTCTCCACAACTAGATGTTCTCGGAGACTAACACCACCCCCACAGGTAGCTTTCTGAGACTAGGCGCTCTCAGAAACTAACATCGTCTTACAGGTAGCTCTCTAAGACCGGGTGGTCTTGGGGACCAACACTGCATAGGTAGCTTTCCTAGACCGGGTGATCTAGGGAACCAACACTTAGGTTAACACCGGCGCTTGCTAGCCCGACTCGGTAAAAAATGACCAAACCTACCCTTTGGGCATCCAGGCGCATTTTAAGAAAGTTTAAAATCTCTTAAGATGGTAAGTTCACATTTCCAAAGTGATTTTAAACAGTTAGGCATACTCAACATGCCCTCCTGTCCAACTCTAGTCCCATTCCGGCTATTCCGGTCAAAATGACCATTTTACCCCTGAATGCCCCAACGCAATACAAATCCCACCAAACAGTAGAAAATATCCCAGGATCATCCTTGAATGACTTGGCACACTTAACACAACACTCCAACCCGTTCCTGGCCTTTTCAACCAAGCCCGATCAAAATGACCATTTTGCCCCAAGCCAACCCAAACGAACCCCGAAACTGCACCGGTCCTAGAATGATGAATGGCGGGTGTTGTCATACACCCCTATTTAACCTAAGGTGGACCTTACAATACTAAACACTCTCGACTCAATGAAAGTTCCTTGGAGTGTCTAGCAGACGTGTTGGTCCAATAGGCAACCCAAGAAGGGGGGTGAATTGGGTTTTTCGGAATATTAGTGTAAATTAAGATTAATTAAAATTAATCTAAACAATATAGCAGTGGATAATCTATGTTCAAAGCAATGTTATCAAGAGAAGTAGAGAAAACAGAGTAATAGAAAAGAGACATAGATTTACCGAGGTTCAACCACAAACCGTGGTCTACGTCCTCACCCCAAGACCTCCTTGAAGCCTTTTTCCACTATGTAATCACCTATTACAAGATGGGCTACTGATTGACAAAGTGCTCAGCTCACTCTACAAGAACTCCTCACTGAGCTCTTCAATTCCCAAGTGGTTTTGTCCAAGCTCCACTCAAACTTTACAAAAGTTTTGCTTTACACAAGAGAACTCTCAAACTCTCAGTTACAAGTGTATAAAAGTATACAACTCACAAACAAACTCTCTAACCAGAGTAGATTTACAATCAAAGCTCACAGACGAAGGTAGGAAGAATATTCAGTGTATATCAATGATTCTTGTCTCTTGTTGTTTCTTCCTCTTGATTCTTGTATATAAATACAGTTGGAGGCTAGTATATATACCCTTGCATTCATTCCATCTGTTGGAGGTGGTTGGGTATCATTAATGTGCGTCCAATCCGTTATAACGTTGAGAAAAAAATAGCCGTTATAACAGAGGGAGTCGGCTCCATTTTTTGTGGTGTCGACACTTCTTGCTTCTGTATTTACCAGATATAGTTCACTGAGTTCATGAGTCCCCTCTTCAGGTTGATGAGGCGACTCCTTGTTCATCTGTCTTCTTCATATTAGGCTTCTGCTGTCATGAGGCGACACTTCTGCTTCAGGTGTCCACTCATTGATCATTTAAACTTCCAGCCTTTTGCTTTTGCTACCAGGAGGCGACATTTCATCTTCATGTGTCCGCTCATTGATCATCTTATCTTCAAGCCTTGGCGTCTGTCTTCATGAGGCGACACTTCATTACAATGTGTCCACTCATTATCTATTTGGTCTCTAGACATTTTGCTTCTGAGATCAAGAGGCGACACATTATTTCCATGAGTCTCCTCATTGTTCAATATATCTTCAGGCCTTTTACGTCTATGATCAGGAGGCGACTCCTCATTTTCATGAGTCCCCTCATTGCCCAGAATTCAACCTTCATATTTCTATTGATCAAGCTTATCAAAGCACTGGTATAAGTACTTCAAGGAGTATGTCTTTGGGGTATGATGATCAATCAAATCTTTCTAACTCATCAGAGTTAACTTCTATTCAATTTGGATTGAATCAATCATTGGATGTTGATCTTCTTCTTGAAACTCAAACTGTCAAAGCTTCATTAGATCAATGTTGATCTTTTCTTCTTCAATTGCAGAGCTTCTTGTATCATTGTAGGATATCTTCTTCAATGCCAATCCACCTCAATTGTGTAGAGCTTCACAATGCTTCAATTCTGATTTCCTCTCTTTGATAGCAATTCTTCATTCTTAATTAAAGATCACTTCACTGAGACCATTGCAGATTTGATGAAATCTCTTCACACATCTAATCTTCATTGACTCTTTACACTGTAGAAGAATTTTTCACTTGGATTCCATGTAGAGATCAGAAATTCATTGTGAGCTGTCTTCTCAGCAACTTCAATCACATGTCTTGAATTGGTCTTTAGCATACCAAATGAGATCATCTCTTGAGCATTTGCCAAACTCTTCAACAACCAATTCATCTTCAACTGAGCATTGCACTTCTTCAACTGATCTTTGCATATTTTGATGAAATCTTCTTTAGGCATTAACATCATCTCCATTCTTCATCTTTAACAGATCATTACATCTCCTCAACTGATGAAGTCTTCAGTCTATCTTGCAAATTAATCTTCATTGAAACTATGCATACTTGAAAGAAGCTTTAATTGAACACCTTCAATCTCTTCGGATGTAAGACATTTGCTTGACATAGAGATAGGTATCTTTTTCCAGTTTGGTTCATTGCATAGCCCTTTGAATTCATTGCTTGTTTCTTGAACTTATTGTGCATTCTCCTTGATATGTATTAGACTTAAGATTCAATTCTAAGTCTAAACTATGAACTTTGTTAATCTGCACACTAAGTAAATTCATTAGTAACATAACACAAGGTTTAGTTATCATCAAAATCAACATGAGAATTAACCTTGAGTTAACAAGGATCAACCTTGACTCAACAAGATGCTCCGTCAAGATTGTCTTTTCTCCCGATTCCCTAGATGTAACGCACCGTCAAATGACTTGAGAAATACGTAAACCAGAGAATTCTTGAAAGCTCATTCATGGGTCTTTCCATCGATACGGCTCGATCGAAGAGATTTGCTTCCTGAAGCTCCTTATCGCGTGGCTCAAAAACTATTACTTTCAACAACTCTTGGAGCATCTCACAAACGCTCCGCCAAGATTGACTTTTTCTCTAATTCTCTTATTGTAATGCCCCGTCAAACGACTTGAGAAACACGTAAATTAGGAAATTTTCGAAAGTATTTCTGGAGTACTTTCTATCAGTATAGTCCGATCGGAGAGATCGCTTCCTAAAGGTCTCGATCATGCGGTACACAAACAGCTACTTTTAAACCCCCATGGAGCGTATCACAGACGCTTCGCAAAAATGCGATTTCATGTACACTTTCCGAGACGATATCTCATACTTCCAAGCATCGTTCAGGCTTTTCAAAAACTTAAAAGTTCACGAGAAACACTAGAACAACACTATGAACTCAACCAATTTTTCCGAAACCTTTCCAGTTGGCACAATTATCGAGACAAAGTTTAAATGAACACTCCTAGTGATAGAGCATATGCTACATGCCCTCAAATTTTGATCAGATCGATCAAACTTTGCTTAGCCCTTATGATTCAGCCAGTATAATGGGTGCCACGTGGCATTCTGCCAATAGAATAGTACTAGCATATGTAGGGCAAATTTTGCCTAGGCACATGTACCACATACGCTAGGTCTCTCCAAAGTTGCCTATAAATACAAGCCTTTCCCTTTGCATATTGGAGAATAAAAAATTGTAACGAAACTCTGCACAAACAGCTCCAGAAATCCTAAACCCTCCATATATCTCTCCTTTCCAAACACTTAGGTTGTATTCCACTTCACTCTAGCCCATACACCTCACCTACAAGGCCCTCTATGCTATAGAAGACCTTATTCCAGCCCCTTCCAAGTCCATCCAAGATCAAGTCCAAGCATCTAATGAAGTTTGAGACTGTTTGAAGGCAAAATGTGGTATTTCCTTTTATATTTTTGTCTTCTCTCACTCCTCTCCTCTCCCTCTAGCCTACTTAGGATATTCTTTATTTTGATCCCTATTTTCTACCCCCCATTCTTGCATGCTTGAGACAAGAGAGCTCCTAGCTCATACCTAGAGGAAAGCTAGTGAGAGCCATCGTGTAGGGAGATTCCTCACTAGCTTACTTTAAGATAGTATGGCCTTGGAGCACCTTGATTATGTGGCGTAGCCTCTAGCCTTGTATAAATTCATGACCCTCTTTGCATATGACTATCTTGTTCATATTTTGTGTGCTTGACTTTATTTTCATGTTTATAACCATATTTTCCAAAACTAACATTATTCCCATTTCCATGCCATTTTCAAGCTCCTTATTTCAACGTTCTTTTTAAAGTGGTTCCAAAAGTTGGCCCTTGAAGTTTATGATGAACCGTAAATAATCATGCCCTAGAAAAGCCCTCCATTAATCCCTAACTCATATTCTTACATCCTTGCATTTCTACTTACATAAAAATGATTTTCAAACTTATCAATTTCAAAGGTTTCTATTCTCATAAGTCTAGTGGTTGGAATGACCCCATGGAACCCTCTCTTGAGCGATCTCCCTCATCAATGGTCATAGGAACCCTCACTTATTAGAATGGTTTCATTCTCTTTCTATTCTTATATAAAGATAATTTTCAAAGGCTTCAATTTTAAAAGTTTCTATCCTCACAAGTTTAGTGATTAGAATGGCCCCATGGAGTTCTCTCTTGAGCGGTCTCCCTTTTACGATGGCCATAGGAACCCTAACTTGTTAGAATGGTTCCCTCTTTCAAAAATAGTTTTCAAAACCTTCTTATTAAACATGGTTTTCAAAAGTTCATTCTCTCCATCTTTGCATTAAAAATGGTTTTTCAAAAAGTTGTCCTTATTATTGCAATTTTCAAAGCCCCTACTCTTTTCAAGATAAAAGGTTATAATAGTCCTAAAGAAACCTTCTTCGGAGTGGTTTTCAAACATCAACCATATAAACATATTCTTGACTGGAATCAATTTCCATATAAATGATCTTCAAAAGGTTTCTTTACAAGAATCCTTTGCATAACATGATTTGTTTTCCAAAAACCCTTTTTAAAAATGCATAAAACCCTAGTTCAAAACTACCTTCTTACCCTAGGTTAACTTGACCCTAGTTGTCCAACCTATGCTAACCAAACCCTAGGTTAACCTAATCATAGCTACTTGACCCCAGGATAACCAAACCTTAGGTTAACTTAACCTTAGGACAACCAAACCCTATGTTAATCTAACCTTAGTTAGTTAACCCTAGGTCATCCAAACCCTAGGTTAACCTAATCTTAGTTAGTTAACCCTAGGTTATCCAAACCCTAGGTTAACATAACCTTAGTTAGTTAACCCTAGGTCATCCAAACCCTAGGTTAACCTAACCTTAGTTAGTTAACCCTAGATTAACCTAACCCGAGTTGGTTAACCTTAGGTCAACCCAACCTAGGTTAGTAAGCTTCAAGGTTCCAATTCAAAGACTCATTTTCAAACAATCTTTCAACTCAAAAATCATTTTCATAACATATTTTCAAAACATTCCACTCTCTTAAGATTTCAAAAATCAAACCCAAAACCTTTTCAAATATCCCTACACTCTATTATCAAAAATGTCTCCAAGAAATTCTCTTAAACTTGTTTCAACTAAAGTGGCTAGACACTTAATATTTTTCAAAAACCATTTTCAAAAATGATTTCACAAACTCATAACCCTAAGGTGTCCTTATCTCTTTTATGGTTAGGGATTCCAAAGAAGGGTGATACATTAAGTGCAACATTTAAGGTTGTCCATATTAGGGTTCCAAAGCCCTAGATGTTTTCAAAAACCACTTTCAAAAGCTCTTTGAAGACAAGTTTATTCAAACACTCCAAAACCCTACCTCCAAGGTTTTCAACACAAGAATTCAAAACATTTTCAAAACTCTCCTAAGTTATTTCAAAGCACTTCTAAAACTCTCTCGAGTTATTGCAAAAACATTTCAAAACATTTCAAAACCCTATTTCAATAGTGTTTTAAAAAATGTTCAAGTTCTATTCCAAAAACACTCCAACATCCTACATCAAATCAAAATTCTTAAGTCATTTTTCCAAAGACCACAAAGTGTCTTTAAACATTCCAAAGGCCTTAATGTGTCTGTTTTCCATCAGGCTCTTACCCGAACTATGAGTGATTTGATTTTCGTCAAATGAAATACGTAGGCAACCTAAAATGGTGCAGTTATAACTTTTATTTCAACTCAAGTCCCTCTTTCAAAACTCTCTATCAATTCAAGATTTCTATTTCAAATTCTTCCAAGACTTCCATGTTTTCAAACATTTTTTCTCAAAACTTGAGTCATGCATCATTCATTCAAAAAGTGATGACCAAATCCCCTTTTCAAAACTCCAAAGTGGATGTTAAATGGATAATAGTAACTGGTTATTCTAGTGAGTGAACAAAATGGTGAATAGACATGTAGGTACCGAAAGGGCAGGGTAGAGTGATGATCTTAAAATATCTTCCCTACACATAACCAACTCCCGAACCATAGATTTCTATTTTTGAAAGACCAAAATGGAGTTATTTTCAAAAAGGACTTAAAATTTTCTAAGGTTGCCAAACAACCTATTTTCTTGAGAACCCTCCTTTGAGGAGGTTTTCCAAAACTCTTTTCCAAAAACTCTAAGTTTGATCTTCGAATTATATTTAGTTTTAGGTGACCTAACTCACCTTAATCAAGTTAGGTGGTGACTCCTATTTTTCTAAAAAGCCCTTAATCAAACTAATTTCAAGTTTAAACGTAGTCACACTCGTCCTTTTAGGAGGATGAGTTCTAATGACACAGTTTCATGCTTTTTCCAGAGCCGAAAGGACTTGGTCAAAAACTGGGGTGCGACAAAGCTCTTGTGAACTTGTCTTTGAAAAGTATTGAAGATTGTTTTTCTATGGCTTATAAAAGACTTGTTGAATTCCATCACCCTTAGATGATTAATTATTGAACAAAGAAACTCCTTTAAGATTGTGATTTTTGGAAAATATTTTAGAAAAGGGCTGGAAACTTTTATTTTTTGAAAACTTTAGGATTGTAGAACCTTACTTGATATTTCATTTTTCTAGGGAAACCATAATCATTGAATGGCTAAGGTTATCCTAATAATGTGATTCTTGAAAGTCATTTTTTAAGAGGTTTTGAAACATTTAGGATATGGAATCCTAATTGTTGTGCCCCGGTTTTTACCCGAGCCCTCTTAGCTTGGAAAAAATCACAGTACTTTCTCTTATAGAGCTTATCCTCCAAGAAGGACAAATACGACAGAAGTTTGAACTTTGAAATTTGATTTGATTAAGGACTTTTGAAAAAGTTTGGAGTTATCACCTAACATAGTTAAAGATGTGCCAAGTAACTTAAAACTAAATGTAATCCGAAAACTAAACTTAAGTTTTTAGAAAATATTTTTAAAATGGCATTTTTAAGAAGGTTTTTGCAAAAGAAGTTTTTAGCAACCTTTTGAAAGTGTTTTGAAGCCCTTTTGAAAATGTGACTCCGGTTTTGGTATTCGAAATAGAAATCTATAATTTGAGAGTTGGTTACGTATAAGGAAGATATCCTAAAATCATCACCCCACTCTACCTCACCCTTTTTATACCTATATGTCTAATCACTCTTAATTCACTCACTTGAATTACCGATTACTAAATGTTCACTTGTTATCTATTTTAAAAATTTTGAAAATAAGGTTTGGTTATCACTTTTTGGATGAATGGTGCATGATGCACAATTGTTTAGAAAGGATTTTGAGAGAGTTTGAAAAATGTTTGAAATTTGATTTTTGAAAGATTGAAAGTTTTTGAAATTTGATTTTGGAAAGATAGTTTGATTTGAGGAAGAGTTTTGAAAGGGTATTTGACTTGAAATAAGGGTTATGACAGCACTTATGAAGGTTGTATATGTATCTCATTTGGCAAGAATCAAGTCATCCTTAGTTCGGGCTAGGGCCCGATTGAAAATGGACTCACGAAGTCTTGAAAGGATTTTGAAACTTGAACTCAAGAGAGTTTTAACTTGGACTTGGACTTGGACTTGGACTTGGAGAGCTTGGAAAGGCTCTTGAAATAGAACTTTGAATATCTTGAAGTGTTTTTTAAAATAACTCAGAAGAGTTTTAGAATCAACTCAAGGGAGTTTTGAAATATTTTGAAACAACTCAAAAGAGTTTTAGAAAGTTTTTGAAGCAACTCAAGGGAGTTTTGGAATGTTTTTTAAACAATTCAAGGGAGTTTTGGAAAGTTTCTTGAAGTTTTGTTTTGAAAATCTTGGAGTTTGGAGTTTGGTTTGGAGTAAGGTAGGAACTCTTTTAAACTTGTCTTTTGAAAGTTTTTAGAAATCACTTTAAGAAAGGTATGTTAAATATCTCATCACCTTTGAGAGGTTAGCTATGGAGAAGCCAAACCACTTTGAGGTTATGAATTTTGAAGATATGTTTAGAAAAGGGGTTAGGCACTTCCCTTGGGGCTTTGAAAGCCTTGAGGGTTATAGAAGCCTACTTGATATCTCATCTTCTTTAGGAAACTATAATTCATTGAATGATTAAAATTGTCTTACAGGTGTGATTTTTGGAAAATCATCTTTGAAAAGGGTTTTGGAAAACACTTAGGGTTTGGAACCCTACTATGAACCGTAAAGGTTTCATTTGATGTATCACTTTCCCTTGAAAACCCTAACCATTAGAGGGTTAGGGAAAGGGTTGTGAGCTTTTGAAAACATTTTTAAAAGTAGTTTTTTTTTTTAAATGTTAAGTGTCTAGCTTTTGTAGTCAAGATAAGTTAAGGAGAGCTCTTTGAAAATATTTTTGGGAGGTGTTGGAAGCATTTGAAAGGATTTTGGAGTCATGATTTAAAATAGTGGAGTATTTTTGGAAACATTTTTATTTTTGAAAAAGGGTTTCGAATTGGAGATACTTTAAAAGGTCTTGAAATTGGACCCTTGAAATCAACTAATCTTGGTTACGTAACTAGGGTTATGATGACCTTAGGTTAACTAACTAGGGTTAGGTTGACCGGAGTTAACTAACTTGGGTTAGGTTAACCTAGGGTTGAACAACTAGGCTTAGGTTCACCTAGGATTGTCTAACTTCAGTTAGGTCCACCTAGAGTTAACTAACTAGGGTTAGATTGACCTAGGGTTAACTAACTTGAGTTAGGTTGACGTAGGGATGGATATGTCCTATAGTTAGCCAACTAAGGTTGTGTTAACCTACGGTTTAGAAAGATGGTTTCGAACTAGGATTTGATCATAGTGGTTTTGAAAAGATGGTTTTGAACTACGATTTGGATCTAGTAGTTTTGGAAGGTTAGAAAGGTGGTTTTATGCATGAGACTTGAAAAAGTATTTTGAAAACTGTAATTTTATGTAAAAACCTCATCGTTTTATGTGAAAAACTTAAAGAGAACCTTAGAAAAGTATGATTTCATGTTAAAAAGTCATCATTTCATGTAATAATGCTAACGTTTTATGTGAAATTATTTTAGAAAAACAACTCAAGAGAGTTATAGGTTTTGAAAATCATTTTTGTAAAACTACTCAAATAAGTGTAGAATTCATATGGTTGATACTTGAAAACCACTCAAGATAGGATTTCACTGGGAGCATTTAAACCACTAACTTAAGAGTGTAAAACTTTGAAACTCAACATAGAATAGGTAGTTTTTGAAAACTAAGTTTATGAAAACTCAAGAAAGCATAGATTTTGAAAACCAATATAAATTAGGTGGTTTTGAAAATCACTTTTGTGAAAACTCAAGAGAGCATGGATTTGGAAACCACTTGTGAAGAGGGCTTTTGGAAAACCAATTTTAGGGTACAAAAATCACTCTAATGAGCAAGGGTGTACATGGTTGATTTGAGGGAAACCACTCAAGAGAGGACTCCATTAGGATTATTACAACCTCAAAACTCAAGAGAGCAAAATCATTGAAAACCTCTTTGAAGGAGGGTTGTTTTGAAAACATTGAAAACCTCTTTTAAAGAGGGAGTTTTAGAAAAACATTTTTGTGCAAACTCAAGAGAGCAAAATGCAATGATATAAAGGTAGAGAATAGGGGTTTTTTGGAAAGCTTTCTAAGGCTTGAAAAACTAGGGTTCTTAGGCTTAACCTTTAAGAAACACCAATTTAAAGGCCTTTTGAGGCACTTTTTGAAAATAACTTCAACATGATTTTTTGAAAACTCTTAAAAATGAAACTAATCGTAGTTTAAAAAAGGCTATAAATATGAAAAAAAAAACCATCACAAGCAATACATGAACATTATAGCTGTTATAATGCAAGGGGGTCATGAATCATACAAGGTTAAAATGCCACACCACCTTGCAAGGAGCTCTAAGGCCATACTATGGTCAAGTAGGCTTGTGAGAGGTTCCCCAATCAATGGTTCTCATAAACTTTTCTCTAAGAGTAGCCTAAGAGCCCTCTTATTTCAAGCATGCAAGAAGAGGAGGGTAAAAGATGGGGATTAAAAGAGAAGAAGAGCTTCAGTGAGCTTGGAGGGAGAAGCGAGGAGTGAGGGAGGCATAAATGTAAATAATGTTGACTCCATGCCTTGATTTTGATGATAACTAAACCTTGTGTTAATTTACTAATGAATTTAATTAGTATGCAGATCAATGAGAAATATGTTTAAACCTAAAACTTAATGTATGTCAAAATGGATACACAACAAGTTAAGGATTGAGCAACGCACCAAAATAGAAAAATGGCAACTATTCAAACATCAAATCAATGATTTGAATTCGAAGAGATTGAAGGTGTTCAAAAGAAGGTTCATCAAGTTTGTGAAGATTCAATGAAGAATACAAGAGAAGATTTTAAAGAAACCAAAATAAATTCAATCCAAATTGAATTGGAGGCATTCTTGAATAATCACATTAGATTGAAGGTTTGAAAGATCATTATACCCCAAAAAGAAGACTCCTTGAAGATTTTAAAGTGTTTTGAAGCTAAGTTGATCAAGGAAAGCATGGAAGAAATATTCTGGGGAGAAGTCTCAACACATGGATTCGAAATGTCGACACATGAAAATAGAGGCCAAAGTATGAGAAATGAATGTTCAAGTGTCGACACATGGAGACAGATGATAAGAGTTAGAGAATGTAAACATGAAGTGTCGACACATGAAATAAAGTATCGATACCTGGGGACTAACGACTATATTTATAAATGTTATATTGGTATGAACTCGCATTAAATGAAGTTGCAACTACCACCAACGGCTGAAATTGATTAAGGGTTATATACAAGACTCCAAAGGCATTTAAGGACAAGAGTTACTACATTCTACTGATCATTGAGTTGAAAATTCTTCCAACTTCTAAAAATTCTCTTTGTCCTCAAGAGTTGACATTTAGTGAGCTATTCAATTTTCATCTACTCTTCATAGAGAGTGTGTACTTCAATTGTATATCTCTATTTGCTTGTGAGTTAGAGTTTGAGTGTTCTCTAATAGAAGAAAAACATTTGTAAGTTTGAGAAAGCTTGGGTGTAAGCTTCAAGGAGATTGAGCTAGGCACTTCAACTAGTCTCTACTTTGTAATTAAACATTGCATAGTGGAATAAGACTTCAAGGAAATTTAGGGAGAGGACGTAGATCACAAGTTGTGGTTGAACCTCAATAATTCTCGGTGTCTTTCTTTGTGCTTTGCTTTCATTCAATCTTGATTATTTTGCATCACACATACCTTGAATTACTGTTTCATTGATTAGATTAATTTTAACTAGCCTTAATTGCAATTATTTTTGAAAAACCCAATTCACCCCCCTTTTTGGGTTGCCTTTTAGGCCAACAGATAGAGTTTTACCTTTGGTCTTTAATCTTCTTCAATCCACCATGGTTGAAGGGGCTTGAGTTTGAAGAGGCTTGAATCTTTGGTTTTGGAGGTTTGTATTGAATTTCAGAGGTTCTGTATCGATTTTGGCAGAGTTTCCTCATTGTTTTTGCCTCTGAAATACGCTGGAGGTGGCCTGATATTTATTGGCCAAAAAAAATCTTTTGGGCACATGTCCTATATACGCCAAGGTTCTTCCACTCGTAGAATGCCACGTGATATCTTATATTATTCTGACTTCAGTTATAAGGCAAGTTTTGGACGATCCGATCAGAATCTAGGTGTATTTAGCACACGCTTCACTGCCGAGAACTTTTGCATTGACTTCGCCTTGATATTAGTGCCATCCAAGAAAGATCTACGAAAATCAGTCATGTCCATGATGCTCCTCTACAGTTTCTTTTGAATTGAGAGCCCTCGGGGAGCTTCAGATGATTCTGAAAGACAAAGATATTGCCTCGGAAAGCATGCCAAAAAAAAGCTTTTAGAAGCGTCTGTGAGATGCTCTGCTAGTTTTTCAAAGTAGCTATTTTTGTGCCATGTGATCGGGGGCTCTAGGAAGCAATCATCCTAATCAGACCGTATCGATGGAAAGCTCTCCGGGAAAATTTTTAGAAATTTCTTGATTTACACATTTCTCAAGTCATTTGACAGGGTATTTTAATTAGGGAATCGGGATATAAACCAACATCGGGAAGCATACTTTTTTTTTTCCTAAGTGTTAGAAAAATGCCCTTCTTTGGGCCATACGATCGCGACCTTCGGGAGATGTGATTCACAATCGGGTCATATCAATGGAAAGCCTCACTTCGGCTTTGAAAATTCCTTAATTTATGCATTTCTCAAGTCATTCAGCGATGTGGCTTTGCTAGGGAAGTGAAGAAAAAGTCAACTTTGCCGGAGTGTCTGTGACATGCTCCGCGAAGTTTTTATTCACTTAGAGGGGCTTCGAGTCAAGGGACTCACTTGAAAATGGATAAGGATGCTCTCGAGAGTATCCTGGTGGATGCAAGTTTGATACTCAGAGCCAGTGTGATTGGAAGGGGTGCTCGGGCCCCTAAGGGCAAAATGGTCATTTTGACTAAAACTTGCCGGACTGAGGCCGAAATGGCATTTTGAACACACTAGACTTTCTTGGGACTGTCTTGGAAAGGTGTATTTACCACTTTAAGGAATTAGTATTTTCTCAAGAGACGTGCCAGTCTGCCAAGGCGCAGAATGGTCATCTTGATCGGGTATCACCGGAATTAGTCCGGAGTCATTTGGAATGACATATTGAACATGCTGGATTATCTGGGGATGGTCTTGGAAATGTGGACTTACCATTTCGAGAGCTTAGTACTGTCTCGAAGAACGTGCAAGAATGTTCATTTTTCATCGTATCGGGCTAGTAGGTGTTGGTGTTGACCTAGATTTACAAATGTTTTTGTCACTCTAATGGTTGTGATGAGTTGGTCTACAAAGGTCCCTCTTTTTTTTTTGGGGAACGTCCCACAACTAAGGGGCGCTTTCGGTCCTGTGACACTAGGTTGTTTAGCGGCGCACCCTTGTCGACCTATTTGTAAGTGTTTTCGTCACTCTGATAACTTGATGGTTTATGACTGCTTCTACCACTCTGACGGTATTGGCATTAGTTTCAGTGATTGCTTGATCTTGAGAAGCTGCCGGATGCCAAGAGACATAACAAAATTCTTTATTGGCAGGGTAACAGGTACCAGAAGTGGCGTTGGTTTCAGAGACCCTCAATCTTAGAAAATTGCCTGGAGTACCTAAGGGGATTTTTTGGTCATTTGTCTTCAATTGAGCCTTACGGGCCCGGGAAGCAACTGATTTGACCAATTTGATGTTTAACTTGAGGTCTGATTTATTTGGATTGGAGATTGCCGAGCGGGTAAAAATGGAGTGCTTACACCAATATGAACCGTGAGGGTTTCAATCAATGTATCACCTTCCTTTAGAGACCCTAACCATAAGAAGGTTAGGACCATCCTTAGGATTGTGGGTTTTTAGAAAATATTTTAAAAAATAATTTTGAAAATACCAAGTATCTAGCCATTTTTGGTTGAGACAACTTTAAGATAGTTTTTAAAAATAATTTGAGAAGGTTATAGAAAGTATTTGAAAATGTTTTGCCAATATAACTTTTGAATACTTAAGATAGTGGAATTTTTGGAAAAAAAAGTGCGAAAAAGATTTTTGAAATTTAGACGTGGGATTGAGACCTTTGGTTAGATTAACCTTAGGTCAACTAACTTGGGTTAGGTTGACCTAAAGTTTTTGAAAACCTAGAAAGAGAAACTAAGGTTTGATTCTAAAGAGAGAAACTAGGGTTTGATTCTAGAGAAAGAAACTAGGGTTTCAGAACCTAGAGAAAGGAACTAGGGTTTCAAAACTTAGAGAGAGACATTAGTGTTTTGGAAACCTAGAGAGAGAAACTAGGGTTTTAAAACCTAGAGAGAGAGAGAGACTAGGGTTTTGAAACCTAAAGAGAGATTTTGGAAATCTAGAGAGAGAAACTAGGGTTTTGAAATTTAGAGAGAAAGAGACTAGGGTTTTAAAAACCTAAGGAGAGAAACTAGGGTTTTGGAACCTAGTGTTTTGAAAGGTGGTTCTGAGCCTAGTGTTTTTGAAAGGTGATTTTGAACTAAGGTTTTGAACCTAATGGTTTTGAACGACTTAGAAAGTGTCATTTTATGCACAAAACTTGAAGATGTATGTTAGAAAACTATGATTTCATGTGAAAAAGTTATGATTTTATGTAGAAAACTCGTGATTTCATGAAGAAAACTTATGATTATATGAAGGACTTTAAAAGAAACACTTAGAATAGTATCATTTCATGTAAGAAAGTTATGATTTCATGTGAAACTCTTTCAGAAAATCAACTTAAGAGAGTTGTGGGTTTTGAAAACCATTTTTGTGCAAACTCAAGAGAGCAAAATTTTAGAAAACCACTTAAGAGAGGTTGATTTGAAAATTACTTTGACAAATTAAAACCACTCAAGTGACCATATGATTCATATGATTGATTTTTGAAAACCACTCAAGAGAGGGTTGTCTTGAAAACCATTTCAATCATAAACTCACTCTAGAGATGGTTGTTTTGAAAACCATTTTGACATAAACTCAAGAGAGCGACACTTTTGAAAACCACTTTACAAATTAAAACCACTCAAGTGAGCATATGACTCATATGGTTGATTTTTGAAAATCACTCAAGAGAAGGTTGTCTTGGAACCATTTTAATCACAAATTCAAGAGAGTAAAACTTTGAAAACCACTCTAGAGAGAGTTGTTTTGAAAACTATTTTAGCACATTAAAACAACTCAAGTGAGCATGTGATTCATATGGTTGATTTGTGAAAACCATTCAAGAGAGGGTTGTCTTGAAATCATTTTAATCACAAACTCAAGAGAGTAAAACCTTGAAAACCACTTTAGAGAGAGTTGTGTTGAAAATCATTCTAAAGAGGGTTCTTTTGAAAATCATTTTATGCAAAACTCAAAAGAATAAAATGAAATAGTGCAACCTAGATGGTTAGGTATTTTTCAAGGCATTCTAAGGCATAGAAACCTAGGGTTATTGGCTTGAACATTAAGAGACCCTACTTTAGAGAGCTTTTAAAAGACATCTTGAAAAACATTTTGACATACACTTTGAAGAGCCTTTGAAGATAGTAACAACGGTGGTTTGAAAAGAGGTTTTAAACCAAAAAAAAAAAAAAAACTAAAGTCATGACATGCATGATATGAACATCACCACAAGTATAATACAAAGGGTATGAATATTCAAGGTTAGGCTTCACCAAATTGCAAGGTGATTCAAAGCCATATCATCTACAACTAGGCCTATTAGACGTCCCCGGACACTGTGGATCTCATAGGCTTTCGTCTAAGCATGACCTTGAAGCTGTTTTTTTTAAGTATGCAAGAGAAGGAGGTAGAAGATGGAAATTAAAATGGAGATTAGTTTAAGTGAGCAAGGAGTGAGAAGAGAGAGTGGGGGTATACGTACACTTAAATGGGGTATACCTTTGGTGTTATAGTCTTCAATCTACCATTGTTGAAGCTTGATCTTCAAATGAGTTGGACTTTTTCTTGAATTTGAGACTTAGGCTTTTCTTAGAATTTTGGATTTTCTGGAGTGAATTGGGCAAAGTTTAGCAACTGTTTTTGTCTTTAAAATATCAGGGGGGGAGTGGCCTGGTATTTATAAGCTTATTGTTTTGGTCCCCGCGCATCTATTACATTGTCCACACGCATGTAATACAAGCACAGGGACCAACCCTATGGGAGAATGTCATGTGGCACTCTTATACTTCTCAAACTTGGGTTGCAAGATAAGTTTTATCTCGATTTGATCAAAATGTGCGTGCATGTAGCTTACGCTTATGCATTAAGAACTTTTATACTGACTTTTTCTGATATTTTGGCCATGCGAAAATGATCCAGGGAAACCGAGAGCATTCACAACGTTCGCCCACAATTTCTCTTAAACTTAGTGCCCTCGGGGATTCTTATATGATTCCGAATGATAGAGATATTACATTGGGAAGCAATCTTAAAAATAAGATTTTGGAATCGTCTGAGAGATGCTTGGTCTGTTACTCAAAATGGCCATTTTTTATCCATGCGATCGTGGCTTTCACGAAACTTATACCTTTCGAGGAGCATGTTGGGGCGCCTAGGGACAAAATGGTTATTTTGACTAGGGATCCTCGAAATGGGATTGGGATTGGTTTGAATGATATATCGAACATATCGAATATCTAAAGACAATGTTGAGGGTGGTTTTATTGTCTCAAGGAATTGGTGCTCTCTCAAAAGACGTGCCGGGCTGCTAAAGGACAGAATGGTCATTTTCACCATGTTGGGCTAGCAGGTGCCAGTGTTGACCTAGGTTTACAAGTGTTTCAGTCACTCCAACGATTGTGACAAGTTGGTTTCCAAATATATTCCATTCTTTTGTAAACGTGCCATGGCCAAGAGGCATTTTCGGTCTTTTGACACTGAGTTGCTTGCAGTGTGCCTGTGTTAACCTGTTTATCAGTGATTCTGCCTTTTTGATGGTTTGATAATTTATGAGTGCTTCTGCCACTCCGACGGTTTTAGCGTTGGTTCCGGAGATTGCCTAATCTTGGTAAGCTGTCTGATGCTAAGGGACATAACAGATATCCTATGTAGGCAGGTTAGCAAGCTACGAAAGTGAATCATTCAATGTTTATGAGTGTTTTCATCACTCTGACGGTATTAGTGATTGGTCTCAGAGGCCGCTCGGTCTTGAAAAGTTGCCTAAAATGCCTAGGGGCATTGAGGGATTCCTAGGGACATTTTAGTCATTTTAGCTCCAATTTGGTCTTCTAGGCTCGAAAGCAACTGTCTTAATCTTGGAGGATTTGATTTAATCTTCAGGAAGCCGATTGGGGCTTGATAGTATTATGACCTCTTATTGGAGAGTTGGTTTGGACTAGAAATTACCGAGCGAGTAAAAATGAAATGCTTACAAGAAATAAGGATGACAACTGTAGGATATAGGGAAAAACATCTCTTGCTCCTTGTTTCATACTTGTTATGGTTGAATTCTCCAATCTCATTCATGTTTATGTTCAAGTCGGGTCGAGTTGGGTTAGCTCTAGTTAAACATATGTTTCTTGTTTCTTTATTTACAACATAGACTATGTTTCCATAATCCTACATATTGAAAAATGACAATTGGATAACACTTTCTTATGTATTTTCATTCACTTTGATACATAATCAGATTGGGTTTCGTGTAAAGGTTATTTGAGCCCTAACCAGCTAACCTTACTCAAACCCACTTTTGTGTCTTTTTTTTTTCTTTTTCTTTTTTTTTCTCTCATAACCACTCTTGGCCTGTTTATTAAACCTTTAAACTACGAGTAGACTTTTTTTTTGGGGGGGGGGGGGGGGCTCGAGTTAGACTTATACTGTAAATAAATTTTATTGGATTTAAAACTAAATTTCAAGCCCAACCAATTAAAAAAATTGCATTCTCAAGTCCGTCCAACCCCTCCCATTTAATATGAAATTTGTTTAATAAATAATTTTCTTCACTAAAAATAATATTAAATAATATAAAGTTTAGTTACATATATATTAAAATATTAAAATATATTACTTTATAAATATTTTGAATCGAGTCGAGTTAAGCTTCAAAGGCAATTCTCAATCACATTCATTAAACTAATCATACTTAAAAAAAAAATTCAAATTTTATAATTTATGAATAAACTTGAACAAATCTATCGTGTTCTTAAGCCTACGACCACTTCTACTTTAAATCCTTCGAAGGTGTTTAAACGTAGCATACTTACTAGTTTATAGTTTATACTTATGACTTTTTAAAATTATGTTTGAATAAATAATTTAAAAAAAACTACTTATATCTAATTACATTTTTTTTTAAAAATTACTTTTAAAAATAACTTATAATTTAAAGCTTAACTTATAAATTAGCGTGGGGCGGGTCATGACCTTTCTAAAACAACTACCCAAAAAAAAAAAAAAAACTCAAGAGTGGGGCGGGTCCCACTTTTCCGGGCATTCCTTAAGGAGAGAGAAAAGACCTTTACGTGAATTTTGGAAGATCACAGTAAGGGTTATTAAGGCGGCAACTGGTGGGAGGGCAGGGGTTTATAGTGTACATCATAGCGATCGCCTAGCGGGTGATTATATCGGCGGCGTAGTGAAAACATTTCTTTTCCTCTCTCTCTCTCTCACACGAAGTTCACACAATCATGGCGGAGGAGGATTTCGATTCCGACACTTGCCTTGGTTTCAAACGAAGAATCTCACAACTCTCTGAGATCGAAAGCAATCAACAAGCAGTTCAAGAACAACACTCCAACTCTCACTCTCTCTCTCCAGGCCTACACTCGTTTGAGATCGTTTCTTCCGCGAAAGAGGAGAGAGAAACTGAGCGAAACAGTCCCGTTTTCGCTTCTGAATCTTTGAACGGCCTCCTGAAGAAGGCCAAGTGCACTTCGCCTGGTGACTCTGAGGCCAACATTTGTGTTCAAGAAACTGAAGAAGACAAATTGGGACTCGGGAACGACGACGTGGATTTCTTGGTTGCTGGCGAAAAAGGAGATCGTGTGTTTGGCGAGTCGGGTTCTCGGTTGCTGAGCGAAAAAGGGAAAGAATCGAAGTATTGTGAAGTGGATTTCTCTGCAAATCGAGAATTTGTTGAAGTCAAGAAGAGTGCGAGTTCATTATTGTCTGTGAGAGAAGTTCAGATGCACCCTGCTGTTGCAGATTGGAACACAGGTTTGGCCACTTCTCATGTTTCGTTCGATGAAATTGAATCTAAAAGTTTCTTGAAAAACAAAGAAGAGCAGCGCTTGGTTGAATGTGCTCTAGAATCAATTGCTGATGCTACGACCCATGCTTCAAATGTCAATGATTTTGCGGGTAAAAGAGAAATTATGGGTGATACTATCAATTTCAAAGAGGAAATTGATAATTTTTCATGGGTTGATGGGATGCTTGGAACTGTAGAAATTCCAGATACTGATGAAATGGGAAGTGTTTGTGAGGGAATGGGCAAAATGGTAGAGTGTAATGGTGAGAAGTTAGATTATCCGACAGGAAATGGTGAGAATATGAAATGTTCTTTGAAGATTGAAGTAATTGATGAAACAGCAGTGATTGAGACAACTTCTGCTTCCAATATCGGAATTGGCATTGGTAGGGAGAAGGGACTTGTGGGTTTTGCCAAAGATTCTGAGACGAATGGTCCTAAGAATATTATGAAGCCAGAAACAGATGGAAAGAAAGAGAAACGGCCTCGAAGAAGGGGAAAAGGAGCAAGAAAACTGTCAGGGACAAATGAGAAGGAAAAGATTCTGAATCACAGGGCCGAGGCTCAAAATAGCTGCACAAAGAAAGGTGATGAAACCAAGAGAGCCTACTTAAGGGAGGAGATGGAAGCCCTGAGGTTTGTAAGTTTAGAAGCACAGAGGAAAAAGTGGAGTGAGGTGTACTGTGGGCTTACGCCTGCTGTGGCAAGGGAATACGATGGGCTGATTAACTGTAATCGTCAGAATCACATCCACTTTAACTTTGACCCACGGCAGCAATTTGGGAAGAAGGAAAAGACCCCTAGGGTTCTTGGTATGTATTATTCTTTTCATAACACTCGTGCTCAAAATAAATTTTCACTTAAGTCTGTTTGTGTTAATGAACATCATTGACCCTGCCAGTAATTTGCTAAATTTTGAACTTCCTGTTTGTTTCATGTCACAAGTATTATAAATTCCTTATTATTCTTAAAAGTTACCGATGGCTTGTACCATTTAATTGCTGTATCAGAGCATTGTATTCTGTAGCTTAAATATCATTATTTTGGCCTTATAATATTTACCCTTGGACACTTTTGTTCGTTTATCAGGAATGTAGTTAATTTGGTGACTGATGAAATGGTATAATTTTCAATTGATTAGGTTTGACAACTTGTTATTATAAGTAGAGGTGACTTAGATAAATCATTTTGGAGGGCTGAGGGATGCAACTGTTTCTTTATGTAAGAGGAAGGTGCTTGCAGTTTCTCCTTCGAGCTGTTCAGATTTGCTTTAGTACTCTAGAAGGTTCTATAAGAAGTAATACTTCCTGTTGGTGTTTAACATTTGGGTTCAGGATTACAAATCTCCGCTAATTTTTGGATGGATGGCTGTTGCTTGTCCACAATGCACAGTTGGGTCAATTTTCTAGCTTATGCTCAAGTGGACTCCTGTAGTTATCTAGATTCACAGTAGATGTACAAGTTGGTATGCACTATATATGAGTGTACGTGTAACGATGTCGTTGAAATTTTTAGAATATGTTTTGATTATATCGAATTATTTGCCAAATAAAGGAAACCAATATACAATTGCTTGAGTAAACCGTGTGTGTTTTTTCCCCTTCTGGAAAAGTTCTGTGATTATTACCATTCTGTTAACTGAAACCTCCTCTAGACACTTTGAAGGGTTACTGGAGCTTTGTTAAATTGGCCTCTATATTAGATTTTGTAGACACAGTTAGCTGTGGACATTGGATGAATAAGATTACTGGTATTATAGTTGTTGACTTCTTGTAGTTGATCTCTCTCTCTCTCTCGCTCTCTCTCTCTCTCTCTCTCTCTCTCTCTCTCTCTCTCTCTCGCGTGCTTTTTAAATCTAGGTTTGAGGTTTAAAGTTCACTAGTACTCCAGTGCCTATCTGGTCGAGGTGGCAATTCATTCTAGGTTAGGCATTCGCTGCTCCTTTACATGTCATTTGGAAACTATATCTGACTTCAGATGTATTGAGTTATATCATAAACGGAATATTGAGAAAATATTAAAAATTTTATCACTATTAATAAATTTGAAACTACTTATGTTTCTTGGATTAAGTTCCATACCAGTTTTTGCCTCAAAAGAAGAAATGGAAATGCTTTCAGATAAAAATTCTCATATTGCATGCCCAATTTCTGGAACATGGGTTAATTTAATTAACAAAGTATTACATATACCAAGGCAGTTTTTTGTTTGGGCTATGCTCATGTTTTAAATCTTATATCTTTTGTTTGGATTTTTGTTGGCTAAAGAAAAATTCAGCTAGACAAAGATATAGACATGTAATCTCCATAACTAAAACCAGAAACCTTGGGCTGTTTTCCATAGTTTTCAGAAAATAGTTCTCGAAATCAAGTTACTAAAAATACATTTGGTAATGTTAGTATTTCTGACCAGAAAACAAAAAGCAGAAATATAATATAAGATTTTGGTGTTTTCTGAAACTGAAAACTTTGATAATGCTGTGTTTTGGTCACTTCAGTATTACTGACGAAGAAATAGAATATAAAATTTTGGTATTTTCTGGAAACTGGTTTATTAACTCAATTTTTTGAAACTATTTTTCACAAACAAGAAAGAATAGAAAACTGTTTTAGATATTATGAATGCCTCCTTTAAGTAGATTGAGTTATAAGTGATTTTACATCTATTAAGTTTTCATAGAGTGGTATCTGTTGTCATAATGCATGTAATCTTCCATTACTCGTAAAAAATAAGAAAAATAAAATGTTTTCATTGTTCATGTACCCTCTTAATTGGGTGCCCATAAACCCCACCGCCCCAAAAAAAAAAAATCCCAACACCACCCAAAACCACACACACTTAATTTTCTTAAAGAATAATCAAATCCTAATCATCTCATGTTCTTGTTTGTGAAAAGGCCTATTTTTCATTCTTTGGTTGCCCTTCTTTTTAGGCTCTTTTTCTTGTTCATTTTCATTATATGTTTGTTTATTTTTTTATTATTAATTTATTCATTTGGATCTGCTTTCTTATTAGAGTTATAGCTTTTCCTTTTCCTTTTCCTTTTCTGTTTTTATTTTTGTTTTGGTGCCAATATGGTGGGTTTTTTCTTTTTTTTTTTTTTTTTTTTGGGGGGGGGGGGGGGGGGGGGGGGGGGCGCTTATTACGATAAGTCTGAACTGCTTATGAAACATTTGCAAAGTGTGTTGGTTTTTTTTTTTTTGGGTTTTGAAAAATACTACTAAGTTCCTCATAGAGATTTTGGAGTCTGTATATGATTTCTGAATGCATTCTCTGTTGGATGTTTGGTTCTTATTGTGTCAATTTGATGGGTTCAATTTTTGTATGTGCACAGGTGTGGTGGCTGCAAAGGGAAGAGGGAAGCATATGAAAATCTTTGTGCATTGAAGAATGGCATAAAGGGTTCTGCAAAAGAATATATGTGCAACATACCCAAATACATCCCTTGTTTGTATACTTAGGCACATGATAGGTCAAGTTGTCTGTGTTTCCTGTAAACAGTCCTTGTACATTCATTGTCTTGTTTTACACAGTCACTGTACATGCATATTCTTGCTGTTCAGTAGTTTAGATGGCTATTTCTGAACATGTGAGTGGCAAAATGAGTGGTGGTAGATAAAGTGCAATTGTACATGAAAAGAAATACAAAGTTGAACTTGTTAATGAAATTCAATGTTCAAATATTGGTTACTGGAATGGAAGTAGATACTCTTCCTAAGTTTTGATTGTTTCGACTGCTTGGATTGTGTATTTGGTATTATTATTTATAATTTATTTCTGGTGGATTGATATTTAAGATTTTAAAACTGGCAGAACTTCTATGTCTAAACATTTTGATAACTTTCAGGTGAAGATTTAGTCATGGATAACGAAATTGAGAACATGAACCCCTTGGACCCTGCTTGTGGTCTTAGTGGTAATGGTGAAGATGACCATACAGTTATAGAGGGAGAATGCAGTGAGGAAGATGACAGCGATGCCGATTACAGTAGCATTCAAAGACCTGCCTTTGTGGTTACAGGAGAACCCAATTTTGATTCTGGGCCTCCACTAGATGGGTTGGAATATCTTAGGCGTGTAAGGTATCACCCCATACCTCACATCCTTTTATTCTTATTTACTTTCATAATTCAGGAAATTTATTACTCTGCACTGTTGAAGATTTTTGTTTCCAAGTTTGCTTGCTTTTGTGAATCAAGACTTATGTGGTGTTGTGCTCTAAATCTCGAACTCTAATTATTTGAAAAAGTTTTAACATTTTACCTTTTAGCTATCTTTTAGTGGATCTATGTAGGTTTGTGTAGTGTTTTAATATAAAGAAATTGATACTTCCTGAAATTTTATGTGTGTGTTCCTTCCCAGGATGGAGGATTTGCCTTTGCATTTTACAGTATTAATCAAATTTTGGCTCCTACATGTCTTACATTCTATTAAAAAGAAAGTGTATAGCGAAAAAATTATACTGAGGGTTATCTAGTCAGTATGAAGTCACAATTTACTGCATTTGGCTCGTACAGGTGACACAGTCTATAAAACAATGTAGAGCACAATGTTATGGTAAAGCTTATGTAGTCATTAGATACACCTCTTTAGTTTATTTAGCTTCTTGAAGTTGTGTTGACAGTACATGTACTACAAACCAATGAACTTTTATGCATTTATTGATAATGAGACTTTAGTAAATACCATAATATTTTTACTGTCATTTAGAAGGAAATTATGAGTCTCTGCATAAATGCAATATATTTTTAGTATCATTTAGGTTGTTTTCTTCTCATCAGGATAGTGTCTTGAGCACATGAGAGTGGTGGTCTCCTTACGGGCTTTGATCACTGAAGAATTCAAAAGGTGTAATGATGACTGGTATAACTAGACGTTGGATTTTGAGAAGGATTGGAAAAAAGGGTCCAGGTAAGGTTAATTATAGTTGGTTGAATTAGGATTTTCATGATGAATTTGAGGGCAAATCTGGCAAGTTGAGGGAAAGAAATAGGAGAAGAGCAAGAAGGGAAGAACTTAGGAAGTACTATATACTCCATAAGCAGGAAAGAGTTTGTGGTTTTGTTAGCCTTTCATAAAATACTATAGAGTGTGAAAACAAGTACAGAAGTTCTAATAGATAGGATTTGTTTTACATGATTGTGATGTATAGATAAGTGCTAATAGAAGTTATAGTATAAAAGTTTAGCATCAGTTGTTAACAGGAGATCCAGATGTATAGATAAGTGCTAATAGAAGTAAGCTTAGTTATTTATACAAACTTGGTAGATGCTATATTAGATACATATCTTATACCTTTATTCGAGTGTTAGTGTGGAAATTTCACAAATAAAAGAGTCCATGAAAAATAGTCGATGTGTGTCCGACGTGTGTTGTTAGACATTCATCTAACAAAAATATTTAATAATTGGAGTTTATCATATAAATATGCATGAAATACTCTATAACAATCTATAAACACTATTTATCTTTAAAAAAAAATAAAAGAGGTATCTTAAGAAACATGAATATTTTTTCGTATCCTAATTTCTTTGGATGTGGGACTTAGACAAATCTGACACATGGACGTGTATGAACTAAGGTAAGGGTGTGTCCTTGGATAGGGGAATCATACGAATCTGACACTTGTACACATGACTGGGATACAGGTGTCAAGGTGCGGGTTTGTCCTTTGACATGAGAATTAGACTCGGAGACGGGTGATGGGTGCGGGTACATGTGCAAGTGACAAATTCGTCTAATTCCCATGTCCAAGGACGTGAGGACATGACAAATTAATATAGGAGTTTTATGTATATTTATAAGTATCTTACTAAACATTTGTGTTGGATGAAGGAGTTTCAGACACATGTCCATATCCATACCCTTACCTAAGTGTCGGACTTCAAGTGTTGAGTGTCCAACATGGGTACTTTATGCATTTTAGAAGTGTCTATATTACATGGGTTATATGCATATAACTATTGCGTGATGAATTAGAGTAGGTTTAATTTATATATATACATAATTATTTACATATATATGCATGGATGTTTGTATGTATATTTAATCGATCATGTGGGAGATTCATGTAGGTGCTCAAGCTGTGTTGCCTTGAAAAGGTCAGAAATCTGTAATTTTGGTATAACTTATGAAGTTTTTCTTTTGCTCAGGTGGGAAGCAGCACAAATTCCTAAAGTGAAGGTTGCCAAGCTTGAAAGAAGTAAGTTGACCAAAGAACAGACTGTTTATATGCCCAAGATACCTGATATTGCAAAGTGCCCAGAGCACTTGTTGCCACTGAAACAATGGGAGGATGCATTCATTGCGGATTTTTCAGAGCTAAGGCTGGTATGCCCTTCTAGATCCAATTTTCTTATGTTTCTGTTTGTTCATTAGAATGTATTGCAATTGGATAATTGAATTAAGGATAAAAGAAATAAAGAAAACGAAAAAAGAACTTGAAGCAGTAAATGCATGTGTCTATCTTTATACAAAACACATGCACATCTCATTTTTCTTTGTTCTGCTACTATATCAGAGATGTCTCCTTTGGCAGGCAAAACTAAGACTTCCTAGTTTCTTAGTGTGGGTACTACTATCGCCACCGGCCACGTGGCAGAGACCCCCCATTCCAGCTGGCATGCCACATGCCCTCCTACCACCAAAAGGGACCTCGTGTAGGTGGATGCGAGGGACCACTCCTATGAGGCAGGCACCTGCTTGCTCGCCTTGATTGGCCAAGTGCTTGCTCACTCACCCATCGAGCTTAGACAAGTTGCCAGTGTGGGGGCATGCTCATACTCCGCTCCCTAGGATAGATCTCCTGAACGGTATTCACATCCATCAGATCCGCCTTACCTCTGCTCGGGATCTTCCAATGGACTATGGACTGGAGGTTAGAATCAAAGAGTCCATTGAGCCACTTGCCTGATGGGCGAGTGAGGATCCACGAACATCAACCGGCCACAGGAGAGAGCTTTCTGTCGAAGACTCTCAAGTACTAGATCCAGTGCATTTAATGAGGGGATTTAGAGCATTTAATGGGAAGCCGAAACTCGTTAAATGAGGCCAACATGTGGCGCGCTCCCAATGAGGCACATAACACATCCATCATAGACGCAGGACATTCCTCACATGTTGTCAGGTGGCTCCGGCGCTGACATGGTTGTCCCAATCACTATGTCGGTCTCGAGCGTCCAATTAGCAAGCGCCACCTGTCAGCTAGCTCAACTCCCTGCACACTATAAGTGGGGGGCTTATTTAGGATCCATTCATGACAATTGATCTGATTCCCTCACGGTTGTAAACCCCCCACCCCCCCCCCCCCTCTCTCTCTCTCTCCCTCTCTCTCTCTCTCTCTCTCTCTCTCGTGGCTGCCTTCGGTTCTCTCTTTGCCACCTTCCAGGACCCTAGCCACGTCAGTGACCACTAGGATTCTCAGAAGGGCCCCAGGCAACTCCACCTAAGCCCCTCTATTTAAACTCTTAGCATAAATGGTTTTATATTATTTAAAAGTAATATGAAGATGAGGGATAGTATAATACCTTAGAAGTAAATTTTCTCACATTTAAGATATCTATTATGACCAAATTGATAAGTATAAGACCTTAGAAGTATCGTGATGAGAAGATTGAACACTTTGACCACAAGATTGATGAGATTTAAAGGACCAGAAAAAAGTCTAATGATCGCCTACATGTTGAAAAGATCATACTGAAACTTGTCATGTAGAGCAACAAGATGAAACTGATAAAACATTACTTGTGATTGATACAACAATTGGGAATAGTTAAAATAATTGTAATGAACGAAATGTGGATCTTAGAGAAGTTTAAGATATTGGATTCAGGTTCCATCGAATTTTGTAACTTTTGCATTCCAGGAGCAGTCAATGAAATTTTTTAATCACAGATTGAATCATCTATGTTTTTGATAAGGTGCATCACCTATTGACTTTATCATCCCAGAAAAAATTGCCAATGGAGTTGAAGAGAGAAGTATTCTACTTATATACGTCTTGCCTCCTGTAAAGAGAATACAATTCTATCCATTAGGGGGTTCAGTGCTTACTTTGGAAGTTGAAATTCGAAGTTTAGAAGCTTTTGTGCCTCCTCATTACAAAGCTCAAGGTAGAATATTCTCTAATGATGGGGGAATTGATGTGCTCAAGATCAAGGAGTTATTTTTTTGCATAGAGGATGACTCATTGGGCTTCAAAAAAGAAAAAAAGAAAAAAGAAGAAAGAGGCTGATTTATTTCAATTTAGCATATTTTAAGTTTGAGAGTTTCTAGTTATTTTTGTTAATTCTAGGATTCAGTCAGTGTCCATAGATTTGATTTCAAATAGGCATAAGTTTTAAGTAGGGTCCAAGAAATTGCTTTATTAGATTACTTGAGTGTAAAGGTAAGGTTGGGAAGTAAAGTTTCCTTGGATATCTTCCTTGGAGACCGAGTTTAGTATAACTATTTATAGCCACAGGTAATGGAGACTTTAGGGGAAGATTATGGAGAATAAAATTCAGATTTGGGATTTCTCTGTTATTCTTCTTTTATCTTTATTGAGGACTTGGTTTTAGTCCCATAGCTCATGGTATTTGAGCCTTGCAAGCTGGAAATTGCAGATTTCTGAGCAATTTGATCCGAGTTTATTCAGGTTAGCTCTCAATTCGGTTACACCATTTTTGGAGTGGCCTAGGGAGCATTTTTGGCATTCATCCTTAGAGCTAGACAAATGAAAAAAAGCTAGCATTGCCTATCTTGAATATTTTTTTGCAAATTTGTGAAGGGATAAGAATTTTGAAGAAAAAATTTCTAAAAACTGGATACATTATTTAAAGTTTTATTTGGGCAGAAAACATTTCCTATGTAGACCATTATGAATTCTCATTTCTCCCACTTTAGGAATTTTGTTTTTACCAGCAACACATTGTTGGATGCATAGGAATGAACTATATAGAAACATGGGGCTGTGTTACACAACCTACTCTGTGGTAATTCCTAATAAAGGGACTCCCCTCTTTTTTTGGATATCAAAAAGTCCTTATTTGAAATTTTTGTAACAGATTTTTGGTCAACCCTCAGTTGTTTGGATGGCGTTGGTTGAAATCAGCATATGAACTTTGCAAACTGACTATTTTAACCTTCTGAAGAGTAAATAAAATCCTGTTATTCCCTCAAAAGAAAAACAACTTTAGCATAACAAAATATACCAAGTAGACTAATGGCATCTTAACATATTGCAGGAAAGTAAAGATGTTACACCTTTTTCTCAAATTTTCATTTCCTGCTGCTTCTAATTGACCATCACCATCACGTTGATCAAATAAATCCTCATTTACACTACCAAAACAAGATGAACACAATTAGATTGCCATGCCTGCAACAATAACCATAAACATCCTGCCTCCACTTTTTTCCCTTGTTGTCCTCCCCTCCTCTATTATCCTTCTTGATCACACAATACAGCCACCATTTGAAACCCATTTAGGTTGTTGGATAAGATCCCTTTTATGCATTGTAAAATAGATAGGTGAAGGTGATCAAGGCAAACTTATATAACTGTTGGATTAGATCCCTTTTGAGCTCAATCTTATATAACTGTTTATTTTACTAAAAATCAAGGAGAAATTTAATACTGGATAATTCTATTAAGTAATTAATAATCTTTCATTTCCCAAGATTAATAATTGCTAGAGGGTTGATTATATATATTTCCATCTATTCATTTCTTTAAATAGTGTAAAAGTTTTTGTTTCTAATAGACAAAAAGTATATTTATTTTGGTTGTAGAGAGAGGGGCGAGGGGGACGGGGGGAGGGAGAGAGAGGGCCAATGTCCCTTTAAGAAAAATAATATTTTGTTGTGATGGCTGTAAATACAATTAAAGCTGAGTGACTGAGATCAATTAATTTACAATTGATTATTGACCTTTTTGTAATTATAGATATGAAACTCTTAAAGCTTTTTAAAAGAAATATTTGCTAAAAGTTCTTTCTTTGACTAGTCTATTTGACTTAAATATTATTTATATATCACAAAGGGATAATACATGTGGGATAAGATTAAAAATATCAAATGAATGTGTCTCTTTTATTTTATTTTATTTTAATTGGTTAGTTAATATAGAGATTGAATGTATGGTTGGAAGAGAGAAGGGAAGAGTTGAGAAATGAGGGATTGGGGGAGGGGGGAAGGTACCAATGGTATTGGAAGAAGATAGTTAGGGTGGAATTTTAAAAAATAAACAACATCTTCACCCTTTGACCTATAGGGTCAGTGCTCTTACCTAAGGCCTAAACTATTTCTTCTTGCCACAAACCGCTCTCTCATTGTGACATCATTGAAATGAACACAAAAACAGCATCTAATGGAGACACGAACCTGTAAGTGCAGTCATTGACAATTTTATGCTTATAATGGTGTAAGCTAGGAAGCACGGACACTCTTTTTAGGGTGCTGTATCAGTGTCGGACACATGTCAGACACACACATTCTTGGGACACACCAAGATACGTGTCGGACATGCTAATTGGCGTGTTCAATATTTTTATTTTTTTTGGACACATCGGAGATACGCGTGTCTATTAGTTGGACACATTATGGGACACGACAGAATTAAAATGTTATTGTTAAAAGTATTAAATAGAATATCTATAAATTTTAAAATTTTAAAATATCAAAACATAAAATACCCAAAGCTAATTCTTTAAATCCTTGACTTGTTAGTTGTTGTGTTATACTTGTGAACTTATTTAGTTGTTTTCATTTTGTTTTTTGTGATTTATGATCTTGTGTTCACATACATAACAAATAAAAAAATGTATAAAAATATTTTTTTTGCGTGTCCCCGCCATATCCGTGTTCTCTTTTTTTGAAAATACCATATTCCGTGTTCGTGTTCGTATTCGTATCCGTGCTTCTTAGGGTGTAAGTATAACCAACACCATAATGCTTGCTCCCCTTCTTCTGTGATTCATCCACAGCCACACCCCACAATGATATGTCAGATAAATCCTTGACGTGCCACCATTGTTTGACCCTCAAACCAGTACCACAGCTTCTATCACATCACTAATACCCTGACACCAAATTCCCTACACCATTGCAACAACTAAGACACCCCCACCACCACTGGTCTAACCAGTAACAAAATCACTATCAGACCTGAAACTGTACCTTTCCACAACTGCCACAACTTCAGCCTCCGAAACAAAATTTGATATGCTAAAATGTTGCAGGATCTAACTTATCTCGGCTTGAGACAATAAAATACTCTGAACAATGCACAGGCCAATACTTACAAGTTTTAGGTCACTATCTTGGATATTTAAAGAGAAGACCTAATAGCCCATAGACTGATCGTAGTCAAATACCTGTTCACTGCTAAAGAGATTAGAATTTTCAAGTTATTTATAATTCCTATTATTGTTATTATTATTCTTCTTCTTTTGGGCCCGGGAGGAAGAGTAAACGTTAACAAATCCTTCCTTCCAATCTGCAATACTCTCAGAGACAGAGAGATCACAATATCTGTAAGAGATCTAGCGACTCCATGGTATGACAACCCCATACTTTTTGGAGCAGACATCTTTGTCTCCTGATGATTATCCATTGTAAAAGTTCCAAAACAAAAGTTAAGTTGGATCTGCATATGAATTCCTTCCTTATTCCAGCCATCCCACCCCGACAAAACATGAAACTAATATAGTGTGGGGAAAATACTTATATACTGAGCAAATAAATGAGGAGTTAAAAAATCAAGCTCATAGGTGGAGATTTGGAGTTGTGGGGTGAGTACACAGTCATCTGGGATGAGAAAGGGACTTAGACGTTGGAAGATGGATTGGAGACACTGCTGTTTGGAAAATGATTTTTTTTTTTTTTTGGTCAAAAAAAAGAAAAGAAATGAAAGGTAATATCATAACCAACATATTCTAAGGTCCAGTTAATTTGTCCCTATAAAAAGTTAAAAAGGGACCATTTTTATGCACTTTAAAGAAGAGGCAGATGATAGTGACACTAGCCGTGTAGCTCAAGGGGTGGATTTATATTTTGCCCAAAAAATAATTGAAGATGAGTTAGGAGAGATATGGAGTTAATTGAGTCAGGTATTTGACTTGATAAGAGTTAATTGAGTACATGAATCTTTATTAAATTGGAGGAGAGAGTTTAATAGGTTTAAGAATCACACATATGGTTGTAGACTCAGTACGGGTGTTGGAAGGGGTATGCATCTAAGTGTTGGTTTAATCTAATTCTCATGTCCAAGGACAAGTGGACACTGCAAAATATTTGTATTTCTTAAATATACTTCTTTTATTTTATAAAATAAAGTTGCATTTACAAGGTGCTATAGACCTTTTTATGCATAATGTGGAATTTCTCTGCATATTTATATGGTAAGCTCAAATTACTAAATATTTTTGTTAGGTAAATGTTCAGCAATACGTGTCGGACACATATTCCATACCTTTACCCAAGTATCTGAGTGCAAGTGTAGAGTGTTCGACACGGATACTTCATCTATTCTAGAAGAGTCCATGTACAATAGGATGTATATATTTGGTTAGCTGACATAAATACATATAATAGGAAAAAATGTGAGACCGTATAGGCACCACTTTCTAGATGAAACACTGTTTGGATCAGAGCACAACTGTCTATATCTGTTATGTGACATAAATATCTATTTATATAGATGGATGTTAAAGTAATATAGAAAAATTTACTGTTTCCTTCATTTTAAAATATAGAAGAGCTGGGAAGACCCAGTCTGCTGGAAAGATCCAATCTGGTGCAAGATATTACAATTGAAATTGCATACCTTAAATCGAATATAGAAGAGCTGGGAAGACCCAATCTGCTGGAAAGATCCAATCTGATGCAAGACATTACAATTGAAATTGCAAACCTTAAATCGAATATTTAGTTCAGTAAAAAATGTTGAATGATGCTTGTTTCATGTCATATTATGCATAAAGAGAACTGACTTCACCTTATTTTTTCTCCTTTTGTAGGGTTTTTCACGTCTTGAGGGTTGTAGTGCTGAAATTTCTGCTAAATTTCAGGTTTCATCTGTCTACGGAGAAAGCTCCAATCAGCAGCTTGAAAGAATCATTGTTGAAAAATTTGATAACCTAACCACTGATGGAGTTGAATCCTACGAGGCTGTTGATTCATTGATGCCTGAAAACTCTAGTGACCCGCGATCCTTCTCCACAGTTGATGAAAATATTGCCTCCCTCTCAGGAAGTTCTCCCGACAGCCCTACTTTATCTGTGATTCTAAAGATGGACTCAGTAGCTCGATTGTCAATGCTGAAGAAACGGATAAGGTTGGTAGAGAATATGAGCACACTGTCAAGGAATGATTGTGCATGGCTATTTGCTCTGTGTGCTGCAATTGACACGCCACTTGATGCTGACACGTGCGCAGCCCTTAGGTGTTTGCTCAGGAAGTCTGCAAGCTTGCGAGCTGAAAAATCGGAATTGGATGATGAAGTTGTCATGCTTAATATTCTAGGAACAATTACGGGTAAATACTTTGGGCAGTCAGAATGCTGAAAGGTTCCAAGTTCACACCATGGATGTGTTGGTTATATATACATCTTTTAATCTGGGTTTTAATTTATTTGCTCAGTATATAGCTTGACTATGCCACACCGGGTATGTTTGAGCCAATTTTGGGGTAGTTAATGTGTTTTTCCATGGAAGTGCAAATGGCAGTAGATATATTCTATCTCTGGCATGCCTTGGATATATATGCAAAGACCACTGCGAATGGATGACACATAGGCTGCGTGTGTTGTTTCCTTTAAGTAGTTAAAAACTGCGACATATATTGTGTGTGTATATATATGCGAATGGATGAAATATTTTTTTTTAATAATGTTTTTTAATGTTATGTGTCATGTAAGCTTCTCTGGAGTCTGAGGATGTAGTACAAATACAAAATGAGTTTCTATCTTTGAGATGGACCTTAAAATCTCAAGAATTTACCATCTTTCTGAAGCATTAGTTAACTAGCTCTTGCAGTGAGTGAATGCTACTTAGGGGGGGGTTAATAAGGCTTCTTTGATTGAAACCTGGAAGGACAAGGAAATTCAGAGATAGTTCTGGAGGAATATTTTAGGCTCCGCCAAGGGGATATTGAGTTTATAATTATGAACTCTGAGAATTAACATACCCGACGATTTCTTTATGTATTTTGACGAGCAAACATAGGTGACTGATCTTAGCAATTTTGAATCCAGTGTGAGAGAGAGAAGAAAAAAGAAAGGATAAGGAAAAATTTTGATTTTGCCTTTTTTATTTTTATTTATTAAAAAAACATGTAATTCGATGGTCAATTCTTGAAATGTGAATCTAGTAGATGAGACGCCTAAACTAAGGTCAGGTCGTCAAGTCAATGGAATGTTTAATGGAAAGGGAAATGAAATTACCATTATATTACTTTCTTCGGGGTGTTTTTTTTTTTTGGGTAACCAAACAAGCAATGCACTTCTTTTAACAAATTAGTATTCATTTTCTTCTCATTTTTCTAATCTAACAATAAAAATTGAATTAAAAAAAAATAGTTTTCTTTTACTGTGTTTTCTTTTTATACCGTGTCCCATTGGTTTTCACTTTTATTTGATCTCATGTGTTTGTTGTAGTTCTAATCCTTTCACCAGGAAGTTTCCAGTATTAACTTGTTGGAGAACCTCTCATCCAAAGTTATAACAATATGACCAACGGATTTATCATATTAATTGCTTCATTCAATTATAAAGAGAAAGGTTTAAGAAAACAGAATGAAAGTTCTCCTCCTATTACATTACATTACATTATAAGGTTTGTGAGAATGATTATTTATTATTATTATTATTATTATTACTATTATTATTATAATGGAGCCAAATGGCAATGACTACACACACCACCGACAAAAACTGAGAGAACACCACCACTGACGACAAGTCAAATGGTTTTAATTTTCACCAGAAACAAAATATGCCTAAACCCTTCTTCGGCCACATTTGTTCTGCTGGCCGAAAGATAATTTTATAATTTAACCTCCATTCTTGAATCCCTGCATTGTTTATCTCAAGTCCTCCTAACTCTATGTTTAGATTTGAATTAAAGATTTGATGAAGACAAAAAAAAGTAATGGTATGTTTTGCTATGTTTAAATTTGGATTAAAAATTTGATGAGGATTAAAAAAATAATCGTATGTTTGATTATTAGAGAAAATATAAAATAAAAAAATTAAATAAGAATTTAAAATATTATATTTTCTTCTCTTTTTTTTATTTTTTTTAATAAATTCAAATTCCAAACTTAGCATAATTTATGTAGTTTTATAATAAAAAGCCGAACTCATACCCCAATTCGGTACCTTAGTAAAAATTAAATAAAAAATAAAAAAATAAAACAAAACAGAACACAACCTAAAGCAACAAAAAAAAAAAAAAAGTAATATATGGCCAAACAAAAGGTTCCAAGACTAATAGCTACAGATTTTGTGCATTAACGGAGACTCAGCACAAATATACAGACCAAATTAAAAGCAAAAGTTCAAAATGGCAAACGAGAATTTAACCCACAGAAGCTTGATACCTCAACCGCAAAGAGAGAGAGAGAGAGAGAGAGAGCTTACCCAACTGGAATTTTCAGTTCTAAACAGTTGAAATACGTATACATATATAAAAATAAAGGTTCATACAATATATTGGGAATCTCATAACTACATGATACACAGATTATAGGAACAAAATGAATACCAACATCTACAAAATGACAATACAGGGCTGCACCAAATCAATCCACAACTTTTATAGTTCTCAAGACTAAATGAGCCTTCACACAATCAAAGTCGATAATGATCTCAAAGCAAGATCTTATTATGGTTCTTGTTTGAAGAGTATCAATCCACAGCAACGGTGCGGAGGACTCCACAACATCATGCAAAGCAAAGCTCAAGAAGAAGCGGTGGTAGGGGATGGGGTTGGGTTGAAAGCTTTCTGCTCAGCACAGGTCAGTACATCGTGTGGACCTGCCTCCTCTCGTCCAACTCCCATCAAGTCGAGGTAATACAGGTAATGAGAGACAATGCTGTTCATGGAATCAACATCGCCCTGGCCACAAACAAGATCTCCGTAAAGGACGTTCATGGTGGTGCCGAAACCAGGAACCCGGTTGGACAAGGTATCATTCTTGGTGGGCTTCCAGTTGCCAACAAAAGCATCATGAGCTGAAGGCTGTGATTTCTTGATGGGGGTCATCCACCTCCATATAGCAGCCTGGAAAGCAAGGGTAGCATTCTGCTCAATGTATTCCGGATGGTTCAACAGATCAACCTTGAGGGCTTCCCCAGCAGCTCCATAGTTGTAGTTCCTGGGAGAACGGAAAAATGAAGTAACCCACAAAAATTTCTATGACCTATAACATGAGCTTTTCCCAAGTAAAAAATAAAATTACAAAGAGTCAAAGACAGCTTTTGGGCATCCAAACTTAAACTTATCTTTTTGTTAATACAAACTATTTCACCTCGATCCTGCTTTGAGACATTATCTCAACCGAAAGCATACTCACACATGGAAACTGACAGGTTGGACATTGATGACAAGAAAAAATATGCAAAAAGAAAAACAGAGAAAAAAAAAACAGAAATGAAGAAGATAGGATACAAAAAGGGAGATATACCAGTAAATAGGCAAAGCACCACGGCCATAGTATTCAGCACCAGGAGCACAGGGATAGGTGTATTTGTAGAAGTCATCACAGTATGATTGGCTAGGACTCATCTCTTTGCTGAAGCACAGACCCCAGGCCAACGGTCCTCCGGTGGCCACTCCATAGCCACCTGCATCAATTATAATAATCCTATGTTACACAGAACACAGATTGTTCCAGTACGTGGAACGAAAACGGGAACAGAGTACGCCACCATGCCCTAAAATGTGGTTCGACAGGTGTATACTTAGAGATTACACATTTAGAATGCCAGGTACTTCTAAAGCAATTTTCTTTTAACACGTAGACATCCAACAAAATATATAATCTTTTGTCAAACTACTCATATGAAAATACATTTCTAGGAGCATTATAACTCTTTCTTTTTTTGTACATATTCTTCTGTCAAAACTCCATTTTCCCTGGATTTTCATTCATTATACTTGGTTTTTTCCTCCTTAGGTAAATTTTAAGGAAATGAATAGGAAACAAATTTTGGAAACATATTGACTCACTAAATTTACTGTTTTGGAAGGCAAGTAAACCATGTTTTGAAATGCCATTCCAAAGGCATAAATCGCTACGGTATTAGTATTTCTGGTAACACTACAATAACCACTATCACATTTACAATTACCAGATGAATTTTGGTTTTTATTGCAACTTAAGTAATCAAATTCATTCAAAAACAAACCAATGCAATTCAGTTCGAGACGATAAAAATCCTCAGAATATCTTCTTACATGAATTTAAAATAAAAATACTAAACGAATAACAGATAAATTGAAATTCATTGCAAATGTGTATAAACCCCAGGTAAAAGAAAGAGCTTGAGTTCCATCTACAACAAAATCATTTAAGCCCCACTTAACCATTAAGTCCTCATAAACATCATGATAATTCAACTGCATCCAACACCATAAATCAGAATTGTCCTACCCAATGTCAATCGATTGAAATCATATCTTCTTATATGGAATTAGAAACAAAACAAAGGTGAACAGAAAATCCCCAAATTCATTTAGCATTTAATCAAATCCGAAGCAAAAGAAATAACAGCCCTCAGGTTCATCTAAACCAAAAGCATACCCAGACATGGAAATGGATGGTTTGGTCACTGATGACAGGAAACAACACACAAAAAGAAAAAAAAAACAATAAAGAAAATATAGAAATACAGAAAAGAAGATATACCAGTAAATAGGCAAAGCACCACGAATATAGTACTCAATGCATTTTAAAATTTTCATTTCCCTTGTGTAAAGAATTTTATCCGGCAATTTCCTGGCAACCAAACAGAATTTAAAGTGAAATAACTGAAACACTTACAAGAGGTTTTGCTTCCAACATGGCCTAGGAAGGCGGCGACCTCCATCATCCCCATGTGCTTGCCGCCGGTGGTGCCGAAGCCCAGGGGCTCGTAAACCGCGGCGGCAAGGATGAAAGATTTATAGTCCCAGAATCCGACGGCGTGGGCCACCGGGGAGTTCCTCTTTGAGAAGAGATTCTCAAACTGGTAGGTCTGGAAAAAGTCAGAGATGGTCTCATTGCAACAGTAAGGGGACCAACCTTTGCACTCCCAACCCTGGTCACAAACCTTCTTCCCCTTCACTTTCTTCACCAGTGGTGGGTTGGACAAATCGCCCTCGGCAATACCCACCATCGCCATTGCCACTGACATTGCCATAGCCAAAACCCACCATTTCGTCTCCATTTTCTGCCTGCAAAGACACAAGTAAAAGACCTTTTGTCTCAGTTTGATTGGTTTTTTTTGTCTTCTGTAAAACAACGAAATAGACCTACTAAGAAGAACTACACAGCTGCAAAAAAGGGAATGGGGATCGGTGTGATTTCAAAAGAGAGAAAGTTGAAGAGAAATTTACTGGGTACTGGAGATCTTCTGGATTGTTCAGATCTGAGTGTGTTGATGAGTAGATTTGCAACCCCTTTCGTCAATTTTTCTTTGAGTGCAAGGGAAGAGAGAGAGAGAGAGAGAGAGAGAGAGAGAGAGAGAGAGAGAATGTAAGGAAATGAAAGAAAGTGTTAGATCAAGTTTCTCTTTCAGTGGTGATTAACCAGCGATCTAGTTGTGGTGGAAATCAACGGTGGACCTCGGCTTTGGATGGGTAGAAGGTGTTCGAGGTTTAAGGGATAACAGGCTGGAATTGGGGGAAGGGAATCAAGCAACCACTGAACTTGAAAGGGGCCGACCCACCAACTACTTTAGTTTGTCCACCGACAGATTTCTCTCTACACATACACATGAATGTTGTTTTTGCAAAGTAAACACAGCAACTGAATTTTTTTGGCTCACTAGATAGCAACCAAGTGAAACTAACCCAAATTCCAACGAGTTGGCCTGTGGTTCAAAGTTTGGAGATCTCATATTCGCATTTTCTTTAAATGTTATCAACGTTTTGGAAGTCACTTTCAATGCCTTTTGGCTAGGTGATGACCCGATTTGTATAAGAAAAAAAAATTATAAAAGCCTTAAAATTAGTGGAGATACATAAAAGTTAGCTCGCACATCAAATATTAATTAAAAAACAAAACAATAAAAAAGTGAATCAATCCATTCTTGAGGATCTAGAAGGTGAAAATTATTAGTATCGACGTAAATTCAATAGGCTACGATTGGGCTGAGACCTTAGTAAAATTTTGACATAAAATGAAGAATTCTTAGAACTTTTTTAGTAGATTTTTTTTATAGTTATCAGAATTAAACCAAACTAGTTGATTCAATCGGTTGAATTGAAAACTAGACAGTGAACTAGTATAGTTTAATTAATTTACCAAACATATAGATGAATCTAGTAAACTAGCCAGTATTTTAAAAATTGATGAACTGGCCGGTATATAGTGAACCGGATGGTTTTTCAAAAAAAGGCAAAATGGCTCAAATTAAGCAAGATTTAAAACCATTTTTTCTTAGAAACATGCATTTTTTTGGTCTTTTGATTAAAAAAAATAAAATAAAAAAGTAAAAACTTCTAAACGAGAACCTAAAAAAGAAAAGAAAAAAAAGAAAGAAAAAGGAGGATACGATAAAAAAATGACGAAACAAATAATGTATATTTCTCTCTTTCTTACTTTGTATTATTTTCTCTTTTAAATTTTTTTCTATATGCTTTTAAAATTATGATTAGATCTATCATTGTATGTATTATAAAAGAGTAATTAAAATATATAAACTACAATTTAAAACCAAAAATAGAAAAATAAATATGAGAAAGACAAGGGCATGGGAAGAAAAAACTAAAGCAAATAATGCATAGTATTTTCTTAATAATACACATTATCGTAAAGTTTTTACGTCATTTCTTTTACAAATAAAAATACAGCGGGCACTAGATTAAAAATATTAAATTGGGGAGAAACAAAAGTCCTTTTGAATGTTTTTATAATGATTTATTTTATACTTTTCTTATAAGTATTTATTTTTTGTATTTGTTTTGAGTTATTGCATGAAAGTGAGCATCATGTAACTCATTGATAATTTTTTTAACTATTATTTTATTTAAACTTATTTTTATTATTTATTTATTTATTATATAATCGGTTGAACCCCGATTGAATCAGTGAACTGTTGAATTAGTATTTTGAACGATTCAATCACTGATTCAGTTCTGATAACTATGATATTTTTTAGTTAACATGTTAATAAAATGTTATTATTTCAAGAGTTTACTTAAAAGAAAATCTTGTAGTTTTAAGTTAAAAAAATTATCAGTAGATAAATGTGTTTCCTAAATTGCTGAACTTAAATATAAACAAGATATTTGTTTTATACTCAATTTGTAGTTTTAAAAATTTGGTACTAATATGTTTCCACACTAATACTATCCTTAAATATTTAATTTTACCTTGATAAAATCTTTTAGACTACGTTTATTACATATAAATGAAATGCGCATTAATATCATTTCTTTGTTTGGTATACAAAAATAAAATGGAATAATCATCCTGAGAATGACCATTTTCACAAGTGAGAATAGAATGACTGTTCTCAAACCGCGTATGGTTATTTATTTGGACTCCACCATTGCAACCGTAATCAATTGAGAAACCAAACTACTAATCAAAATATTTCAAAATTATAGAACTGCTAAAATAAAATACCCCTAAATTTAAAACAAATAGGGCATCCAACAAATTATTAGAGGGTACTTTACCCTTTGTAATTTCAGCAAAAATCACATAATCTCATTTAATATACAAAAGTGAACACACAACTCTCTTGAAGTTTAAATTTAACTGTACAATGTGTAGAAATCATTAGATTCAACAAAACATATGTTAGAAGGGTATTTTTGTCATATCATCTCATAAAAAATTAGTATCAAAAAGATAATTTTACCTTTTTATGTCAAAGCAAAGAGTTGGCCTTCATAGAAGCATCTTTGTAGTTTTAACTAAACTGTTATGACCCATACATTTTGTAGTTATGTCGATAATTGTATGTTCACTTTTGAATTATAAGGATGTTATATGATTTTCGCTGAAATCATAAGAGTAAAATATAATTATCCCAATTAATAAAGTTAGTTTAATGCCTCAATCTCCAATATAAACTTTATTTGTTTTTGATATGTTGAAGGACCAAAGTCCTTAAGAGAGAGATGGATGAGACACTTCTATCAGTGCGTTAACCCCACTTCCTGCAAGCTTTCCAGCTAGCACATGTAACAGTTTCACCCAATCTTAATATTAACAATTTGACATGTGAACGCAATCGAACCCATGCGGATTTAGAATCAAACAAAGCAACATCCATGCCAACAAAACTACATAACTAAATAATATGTATATTGACAAAATTTCATATCCCAAAATTTTTCTGTGTGGGGAATTCTTTTGCACAATTTGTAAGTTGTCTACAATATTTCATAATATTTTAATAGTTTTAAAATTATTCATTTAAGGTCCATAGTAATTTTATGAGTAACAAAAAAATTAGAATAAATATTTATAGAGATTGAAATTTCATAAAGGAGATTATTTATTTATTCGTGAGAAATTAATCAAAGATCAAAAGCAAAGTTTGAAACTTAAAGCGTAGCGTGACTTACAATTTAAACACGATTTTAAAGTGTAGTGCATTAGTATAATTTTTGTTTAAAATGTTTTCGAGGCTAAAATATAAACTCAAATTATTTTATTGCTCGATGTAAATTTCGTTTAAAATGATTTGGGGGCTCAAATATAAATCCAATTGTTTTAGAATGCAAGTAAAATTAAATATTGGGTGAAATTAGTGTTTAAACAAACTTTGGCAATAAAATGTAAATATCTAATAGTGATTGTGTGTTGTCAAAATAACAACCTTGATTGCATGCTATACTTGGCTCCTAAGAGAGAGGGGCATTCGGCCAAGTTGACTTAATTCTAGTTTTAGAGACTTCACTCTTCGCATGGATCAAAATTCGGGTAGAACAACTTAGGTTGTGTAGTGATCTTTATAAATATCATGGAGCACATTTGACGTAAATCGATTGCATATAGTATGTTTATTTTCTAAATTATTTTTTGCAAATAAGTTTATTTTGTCATACCTTAATTTTATTTATTCCTCTTGAATATTCGTGCTTGTTATTATATAATTTTTGAATCTGTTGAATTTCATCCAGCAAATTTATAAATGTCGTGTTCGTTGTTAAGTTTCATGATAATATTATTCTTGAATTTGTTGGAATTTGTTATAACTAAAATACAATGTTTCATGATAATATTATTCTTGAATTTGTTGGAATTTGTTATAACTAAAATACAATGAAACTAAATAGACGCACTTGTTGGCATGATTATCATTGTTATTGAAAATGATTTAAGTCTAACTTCTGGGATTTGAGTGGAAGAATGACCCTCCAGGACAATGATTATTGGTAATTGGTATTAAGTAGGATTTTTAGGAAGGCCTAATCCGCTCCGTGAACCAATTTGATAAGCTTCAAACAATCTATAAGAATAGAAACAGTGAGAATACGTCATCCCTTTTTGGGCCGATGACACTCCGATGATTAAGTTAGGTAAGCTTAATTTCAATGAATCGAATGAAAGCACTATACACTAACTCAAGTGAACGTGTCTTACTTCTTAGTGGCATGGTGTATTTACAAGCTTCGGAGGCCCCATCCCTTCTAGGAATGGTATTTATTCTCTTTCTAGGAGTCAATCAATATTGGGTCGGCTTAGACTGGAGTTGGACTTATCTTTAAATGTCCTAGTCTAGGTCGGCATGGGACTCATCCATTGGGCTTGTTCATTTCACCCTTTGGGTTTAATTCATCCTGCATGGGCTATCCTTTTTAGATTGGGTCGGGCATGTTTACTATCCGGGCTTTCTAAGTTATTTGGCTCATAATTGCCCCCCTAGCCCTTACACCCTATTTGACCAAGCCAAAGGGGTAATGGTTGGATGCTTATCTTAAATAAGGCATCTCTTTGAGCCCTAGGTTAGTGCAATGATGGGTCATTTGTGTGCGCCTCGCGGTAGTCTCAAATTCGCTGACTTGTGAAGAGCCACCTACCGAAGCTACAGTTTGGCTCTACCATCATCGCCCCGTCGCTTCACAGTCCCTGAACCAATAGTGTGCCCTGGTATAAAGATCGGTAACGCTAGTTTAGAGCTCATCCTTGCCTGAGTAGATAGCATTCGAAGAGGACGCCGATCTGACTCACTGTAAGTCCTCGAGTCCTTTTCCCTCTATTTTTCCTTTCTGAACTCGTTCGCGCCATGGTTGCGTGCCTTAGGAAGATGCTTAGCTCCCCTGAGGCTGTTGCCGCCTTCAAGGTGAGGTATCAATTTCTCGATGGGGTAGATATCAAACTGGCCAAGGCGAGTGAGTGCACCCTGTATGAGACTGACAAGGGCACGCCCTTCCCCTTGATCGCTATAGTAGAGGGAAAAGTTAGGTTCCCTCTCCACCCATTCCTTCTTAAGTTTATAAACCACTACAAGGTTTCTCTTATCTAGTTAACTTCGAATATCTTTAGATCATCATGGACACCGTAGAATTGAACCAGATCCTCAATGTGAATATTGGTTTCTAGGAATTTGATTATTGCTACACCCCTGTTCCAGTGAGTGGTGACGACATAAGATATTACTTTAGAACATGGGACCGTAGTAGGGAGATCATCCAGGTCCTTCCCAGCTCGAGTAAGGGTGTGAACGACGTGATGGTGTGGCTAATAAGGCCATGGAAATTTGGGAATATCCCCGAAGACCAAAGTTTGACATAGTGTTGCCCTAGGGTTCCTCATAAAATAGGTTTACACTGATCTTTCTTTTCACTTTTTTACATAACTGAGCGTGCTAATACCAAATCTTTATCACCTCCTCTGTGTTTGTAACCACCTTCAGTAAAAGGAACAAGAAGAAGGAACACCTTGGGGTAGAGACACCATCTCTGAAGAAACTCTAGAAATATAAAAGCGAAGGTTGGTAAGCAGGAGTGAGTAGAGCTGTGCACATTCTACTTTGATATTCCCTGCGTTAAAAATCATTTACCATGACATCGGAGGTTTCTACCAAAGTCATAGCCACACTGAAATAGGAGGCCACTATTGGCGAAGACGAGGACATCCCTGTAGCCATTGTGATCCCTAACTTACCTGAGTCCAGCCCCGTTACAGTTGTTGTTCCTGCTGCTATAAACGAAGGGAACTCGAATCCTGGCGCCGATACAAAGGCCATAGTTCTAGTCGACGACAAGTTGGGTCATCATCTTGGTCGCGCTTCAAGGCATCAAATTCTCCACTTGAGGCGCCATCGTCGATTCCTTCTTCATTATCATCCTCATCATCGTCTTTTCGGCCAAACTCGCTGAGTTCATTTTCTACATCCACACCACACACGGTCCCAAACCACCGAGTTAACAAAAGACAAAAACAACTACTTTCTTCAAGCTCTAAAGCAGAAGATGACATGCAGAGAAAAAGCCTGAGGGAGATGATGATTAAGAAAATGGCTAAAAGAGGTTGTCCTGCTCCTGGTCTTAAGGTTAGCCTTGTCAATTGCCACTCTTGTGGATAAACAAATAGGCAAGATGCTGAAGAAGAGACCAGTGGGCAAGGACGTTCCAGAGGCGTTGAAAGCTAAGAAATCGAAGTCGATGCCAGTGAACGCTGTTGCCACATCCGTTAATGTCGTGGTCATTCAGCTTGATATCTCAGGTCGCCCCATGACTTCCTTAGACTCTATGATCAACGATGCCATAATGTCCATGGGGGTGCTTCAGAGTGCCATTCAACACATCGATAAAGAGTTGCTGGCCAAAGCTAGTAACGAGACGATCTTCTTAGAAGTGATGCATAACAGTCTGGTGGTAAGACCATTCTTAATTCTTTCGTGCCCTCCCTTTTTGTATCTAAGCTCCCACTCTTAATAGCTGTTTGTGTTTTCAAGGCTTGCTTCAAAGCGCTCAAGGGAATGAACTGGTTTCGAACTTTGGAAGCTGAGCATGAGGTATTAGTCAAGAAGCATAGTGAGCTGAAGATTGAGCAGACTGCAGCAAAGCAGGCAGAACTCACGGTGGTAAAAGAGCTGGAGAAAAACAAAACAGCACTGAATTTGGCCCTTGCCGATATTGAGAAGAGAAACTAGGAGTTGGCAAAGTCAAAGAAGCTGAATGTTGAATTGAGGGGTGACATTGAGAAGATGAAAGTTGAATCCAAGGTTGAAGTTGAAGCAAGCTTCTAGAAAGGCTTTGAAGAGGCTGGGGAGGAGTATGCTTAGCAAATGGTCGACCTATCGAACTCAATTTTCATTGAAGGTTAGTTAGTCACCTTGAAAGAGATGAAGGTTGAGTCATCTTTGTCACTCTAGTCAAATATCCAAGATACTACCCTGGGACTACTGAAGTTGACCCAGCTGTTACTGATGTTGTCGATGTCCATACTAACCCTCCATCTCCGTAGATTGTGGAGATCGCTGATTTTATGGAAGTTGCTGCTGGTAATGCTGCCCCCTAGCTTCGCAGGCTGCCATGATTACTAATGGTGTGACTGAAGTAGTATTAGGCTCCTCTGATCTCCCCACTAATCCAGCCCCTTAGACTTAGGGCACTTTTTTCATGTTTTGAACTCTTTTGTAACTTTTTGGGATCCTTCTTTGTAAAAAGCTTCTTTGAACTTAAATGAACTTCTTTTCTGCTTTATTATTACTCGATTTATTGCTTTTTATGCTTGAGTACTTTCTTTTTACTAGGGTATTTTTATAACCATTGACCTGAAAAACTTAGTCAAGATTACGTATAAAATACTTAATTTTTTCATAAATTTGGACATTCTTGGGCCGACCTAAAAAACTTAGTCAGGATTAAGTGTAAAAGACTTAGTTTTTCACAAATTTGGCCATGCTTTGGCTGACTTGCCTAACTTGACAGGACCAATGTTTTACACTTTGTTTTTTATTTATTTATTTTAGCCTTCAATGACCGACCTGCCTAACTTAAGCAAGACCAAGGATCTTCACTTGATTTTTTTATTTAATTTGGCCTTCATTAGCTGACTTACCTAACTTAGGCAGGACCAAGGATCTTCACTTGGTTTTTGGTTGGTTGTCATCTATTTACACATTATATATTATTGCCCCTACTTCAAGAAGCCTTTCCACCTCTTCAATAACGGTATCAACATGCTGAGTAGCTGCCCGCTTGCCCTTTTGTACCACAGGTCAGCACTGTGGATCTACGTTAAGACTATGGCAGGCGACCTCGGGGTCGATCCCCAACATCTTATATGGAGTCCATGCAAAGAGCTCTAAGTTCTATGTCAGTAGTTTAATTAGGGCCTCTCTTTTGTGGTTAGCAAGGATGTACCAATCATGAAATACTTTTTCTTGTCAAGCCTGTCAATCTCAATCTTCTTAAGTTCCTCCATGATCTTCTTGTTAGGAAATTCCCCGACATCATCTAGAGTGGGGGTGTCCTCATGCATCTCCATCATCTGGACCTGACTTGCCTTGAACTTCGAAGCGTATGTTGTCAAAAAGCATTGCTTGGAGGCAACTTGTCTCCTCTAATTTGTTGTATACCTTTACTGCTTAGAAAGTATATCAGTTGGTGGTAGGTGGAAGGTATAGCTTTCATCAGGTGTAACCGTGTCTGACTTAGTTATGGCTTTCATCAAGTGTAACCATGTCTGACCTAGTATCGCATTGTAGGGAGAGGGCACATTAACAACTAAAAATTTGGTTTGCAACGCAATATTTCCAGCCATTACAGGTAAGGTCACTTTTCATAGAGGCCAAATTGGGTCTGAGCTGAAACTAATCCAAGGGTTGAGGGATGGTTGCAGATTGGTATCTTTCAGTCCCAGCTTTTTGAATAGGTCATAATACATCATCTTTGACAAACTCCTCTGATCAATAAGAATTCTTTTGACATCATGTTCCCCTACTCACAACATCACAACCAGTGCGTTATTGTGGGGTGTTTGGACCCCCACGAAGTCATCATCAGTGAAGATTATGACCCCGCTCTCGCTACCGACCTTAGGCCTTTTTACTGGGGGATGTACCTGATTTACCTCCCTCAAGTGAGAAGCCTTCTAAGTCTTTACACGGTACTTGTTTGGGTCGACCTCCATCGAATCGGCTAAGCCATGTAGTACTGCTATCATTCTCGATTGCTTTGCTGAGCTTCTTTTTGCGGTGCATCCCTTGGTTTAGTCTGCTCCTCATACTTTGTTTTGTCATGATCCATGAACACGCCGAGGCAAGTCCTCCAGATGATTCTTGAAGTGCATGCAGTTCTATATTATATGGCCCATTCCCCTATGGTACGAGCATAACTTCTTAGGGTCTTTAGTGCTGGGATCTCCTCCTAACTTTGGGGGCCATTTGAAGTAAGGCTTATTTCTGATTTGAGGCAAAATCTTGTACATCGGGTCCTTGAACACCATGTTTATGTCCTCCAAATTCTTCTTGCCCCTGCCATTACGTTCCTCTCTCCGAGGCTTGTTAGCCTCACTTGGCTCCTTTTTTGCTATTTTGTCATCGTTCTTTTCCTGATTTGGTGATATAAGGTCCTCCTCCACCTTAGAGTACTGCTCTATTCTCTCCATTAGTTTGGGCATGCTGTTTGCTGGTCGCATCGTCAATAATTGTTTTAAGCAATGCTCCTTAGGCAAGCCGATTTTGAACTGTGCAACAGTGATTTGTTCGCTGCAGTCCTCAATCTCATTATAGGGCTCCCAATAATGTTTGGCATACTGTAGTTATCCTTCGTCTTCCTTTTTCTATAGGGCCAATAAGTAGTTAACCTCCTTTGGCTACTTGTTGTTAACAATAACCGTGTTGTAAATAGTTCGCCCAATTGCTTCCAGCTCCCCACCAATCTGGAGGTTAACTTGTCAAACCGATGAAGGGCTAATTCACCTAAGCTGGATGGAAAAAACAGGCACATCAAAAACTTATCTCCACTCCATAGAGCCATCATCTGCTTATAGTATCGTATATTACTGATGGGATCAGACTTCCTATTGTAAAGGGTAAATCTCGGGGGCGTGAACTTCCAGGGAGATCAGCACCTTTCTAACTCCTCTGTGAACGAAGATGATGTAATCTACTCTAAGGCCTTTCTCGTAACATCTCGGGTAGTTCTTCTTCTGCGTTGTGCAACTCTCCTCTATAACTAGTCATTAAGTCATTGATTTAAGTCATCCCAACCTGTGTTTGGATCAGCCCGGTCTCTCCGTGGCGACTGTTCGTCTTCACATGCCCTTCTGTGATGGCTAGTACTAGAGGCATGGCCACAGGGCTATTTGATAGAGGGGACACTAGTACTTTATGAACTCGACCTTCTTCTCCGATGCCCAAGTCAACCCTCGGATCTCCCCCGATTCCTACTTTTACCCACATACCGACTTCTCTGCTTAGCGACATCCTCCTTCGAGGCTCTCAGCTATGCTTCTAGGTCGGCGATCTTCTGGTTACATTCCCTTAATTCCTCCTGCGAGACTCTAGGGCTTGACTGCATTCGAGGGGGATCACTTGAACGCAAAGGATTCCTTTGATCACTTGATCGTGAGGGGTTCCTCTGACTGTTACGTCGGCGGAAAGGAATCTTGATTATAGCTCGAGGCCCCCTATGTTAATAGTCTTCCTCGGCGTCTGGGAGGCCCAAAGCCAGGTAGTGAACCTTTGACCATAGGTGTTGGTCCCTCCAACCTCAGTAGTATGCCAACCCATCTCGGTATCCTAACAGGATTTGCCCCTCAAAAGAGGGATGAACGTCGTGGCTATCTAGAATCTCATGGCTAGCGGGATCTATTCTTACTTCTCAATTTAATTTATTTTTTCAAATGAAGATGAAGAAAGTATCACTATAGAATCTTAGAGCACATTTTTCTAGAGATATTAGATTGGTTTGATTATTTATTATGTTAAAGACAAACTATGAGAGTTATAGAAATTGTACTTTATAATTTTGGAAGGCACATATTGAGAATTAATTAAAATGTTATATTGGATAGATGGACGGATTATTTGGATTATTTTGACATGTGAAGATTTATTTATTACCTTTAAGAGTTTATTTTTTTGGTGACATAATATAAAAATATAACTTAAGGTCATTCTATTTGGCTATTTTATTTATTTACGAACTAAAAAAATTCAAGTCCTTACATTATCAATCTCAATCTGATATCAAAGTGTTGATGAGCTTTGTTGTACCTGTAAGTAGGAATGAAATTAGGATTTCATCTGTGGAAGGATCTAGAACATATTTATAATTAAATTATCACTAATAATACAAGCTATATTATTCTACAATTTGTTTAATAAAAAATTCATTTAGTTTTAATTAAGATATGACAATAAAATACTATTGAAAAATTAAAGTTTCACTAAATTTCTAACATTTCATTTTGGCAATAACATTTCACTGTAGCATAACATAGCATATTAATTAGGAAGAGCACACCATATTAAAACCTATCACGATGAGTCTTTTGTTTTAATATGTAATGTTATCATCCAACAACATCACTATATATAAATTGTATGAATTTTTTGATTATGTAACATTGCCCACATAGATTAGGGGTGTGCATGGGTCGAGTTAGGTCTAATCCATGCTAAACCCATAACAAATGCGAACTTGATCAGTTCCAAATTTTTTGATGTAGAATCGAACTGATCATTCAATGGAATCAAACTGAACCAACCCGACTCAGTTCAAGTTGGTTTGGTTCAATTCCATACCTCAGGTTGGGTCGGGTTGGGTTTACTTTTATGTATATTATTTGCTTTATTTATTCAAAAAAATAAAATAATAGGATTGATTTTGCATCCTTAATTTTTCAAAAAAATAAAAAAAATGGTACACAAATACAAATCAATAAATTGTTTAAGTACAAATAACAATGATCTAATGGCATACATACAACATATATATAAACTTTTATGATATATAAAGATCGGATCTCGGTTTGATTCTTGGGTTGGCTTGGTTCTCAGTTCAGTTCGGGTCCAAAAAATATGAAATTGAGAACCGAACCGAATTTATTGGTTTGTCAATTTTTAGACCTAGAACTGAACTGACTCGAACCAAACCGATCGAAAGAAGCCGGATTAGTTTGATTTTCAGTTTTGTTGTGCACTTCTAATATAGATTATATAGGACTAAGTATTGTAGAGCGAGGGCTTTTTATTTGTTGAAGAAGGGCCATTTCACATTATGTAAATTTTAAATTTAAGGTATACTACATATAAAGGGGTTAGTTCAAGGGGAGGGGGGGGCATGGCTTCGTCTATATATGTCATAACAATGATAAGTACTGACCGATCGAGGTTGCTTAGCTTGAACCACTCCGAAACTTAAGTTAGTTGAGAGAAGTGGTTCACAAGTGGAAAGAATATAGAATGAAATAGACTATTAACAACTATGTGACTATGTAACTCTTCTTCAGCCTCATCTTGCCTACTATAATTTTATAGTGTTTCCATGGTCTTTTTCATTGTAGCCACTCCAACTTAATATTTAAGTACTAGTGTCTTTTTTCTGATTAATTAAGGTTGCCCCCACTCCAAGTGGCCATGTCCTTTTTCCCTATGAGTGGAGTGTTTCGCTTGACTTTGGGTACAAGTCCTAGCTCACTTTTTTCAATCTTTCAGTAGTTAAAAGGCAAAGTGAAAACATTCCTCAAATAATTGATTTGACGTAATCAACATAGTGTTGACGGGGTTCAAAAAGTATCTCCCTCATTTCCTTTTTAACATAATACTCAAAATCAAATTAAACACCGTGCAATCAATATAGTTTGGTCTAAGAAATTTATTCATCCAAACAAAATATGAATTTTGATAAATGTGAATTTCCAATCCCAAAAATGTTCACAAAACCCTTTAAAATTAAGTAGTAGAACACTAGCAGTAAATTCGAAAGTGAAGTAACAACAGAATTAATATAGTTTGCTTTATGGATGAAGCCATGCTTAGGCCAAAGGGCCATGACCCCGCTAATGTTCAAATAACCCTGTGATATACAGATAAATTCATGTCCAAAATATTTTACAAGTTAAAGTGGTCCCCTTAATTTTAAAAATATTTACGATAAATCAAGACCTAAAATATTCTACATAATAAAATAACCATTTTTTTGTACAATTTATATTGTGGTCAATTTTAGTTTATAATGTGACCTTATTGCATTTGTTTTTGGTATGATTTATTTGTGGTCCAAAGCCTATACTTACCCATGGCCAATTAATTTAGGTCTAGGAAATATTTGAGGAAAAAAATCATAGCTCTTCCTTTCATTTATAGTCTCTAGATTAATGCTATTAGTGATCTTCATTTCGGCCTAGCCCAAAGCTTATAATTACCCATGCTCAATTAATTTAGGTCTAGGGCAAAATTTTAGAAAAAAAAAACATAGTTTTTCCTTTCGTTTAAGGTATCTAGAACAACGCTGCTAGTGATCTTCATTTCGTCTTGGCCCGCATTAAGAAAAAATCCTAGTGTCGTCCCAGTTTTGGTTTGTCAAAATTCATTATACTGGCAAATTGATTGTTTTTGAATTCAAAAGCTTTCCAATTCCAACAAAATCAGTAAATTTTACAGCTTATACAAACATGAAAATTAACTTCATAACTTCACTTAATAAGATTGAAAGACCAAAACCTTTAAAAACACCAATTACATCGATAAAAAAAATTATTTTTCTTTTTTAATAATTGAATTTTCAAAACTAACTAATTGTGAAATTGTTTGGGAAAACAACTCAACAATTCCTTTCGGAAAGAGAGACTTTGTGGTGTATAGTGATGCTTCACACTAAAGGTTGGAGTGTGTGCTAATGCAGCAAGGAAGGGTGATCGCTTATGCGTCGAGATAGTTGAAGACACATGAAAGGAATTATTCTATTCATGATTTGGAACTAACAGCTGTAGTATTCGCATTGAAGATATGGAGGCATTATTTGTATGGGGAACATTGTGAAATTTATACGGATCACCAAAGCTTAAAGTATCTATTCACTCATTGAGACTTGAATGCGCGACAGAGGAGATGAACAAAACTAATCAAAGACTATGAATGTGTGATTCATTACCATTCGGGAGGAGCCAATGTAGTGGTTGATGCTTTGAGTCAGAAGTGTTCAAGTAGACTAGCTTGCATACGATGTTATCGGGCATAATTATATGCGGAAGTGACTTCTTTGGGAGTGGAGTTTGAGCAGAAAGGTATGGGTGTCATGCCAGCTCATTTTTGGGTAAGACTATTGTTGCTTGATCAAATCCTAGAACTTTAAATGCAAGAGGAGCAGTTGACGAAGATGAGGCAAAAGGTGACAGAGAAAGTGAGCATTGATTTCTCTATTCTTGATGATGGTACTTTGATGTTGGGAAATCGCTTTTGTGTACCTAGTCAATCTGAATAATGAAATTTTAGAGGAGGCACATCACTCATCATATGCTATGCATTCGGGAAGCACCAAGAAGTATAAAGATCTTCAAAAGATATACTGGTGGCTAGGTATGAAGAAGGATATTGTTGAATTTGTGGCAAAATGTTTAACTTGCCAACAGGTGAAAGCTGAGCATTAAAGATCGGTTAGTTTGTTGCAACCTCTCTCGATCCGTCAATGAAAATGGGAACATATCACTATGGATTTTGTTGTTGGACTACCAAAAACTCCTAGGGGATATGATTCTGTATGGGTTATTGTGGATAAATTGACTAAGTCAGCTAATTTTCTTTTCGTAAAGATTACTTATACGATAGATAAATATGTTAAGTGGTATGTGAATGAGATTGTCAGATTGCTTGGAATGCCAATATCTATAATTTTGGATAAGGATCCAAGATTTACTTTGAGATTTTGGCTGAGTCTTTAGCAAGCTATGGGTACAGTATTGAAGTTTAATATGGCCTTTCATCCTCAGACAGATGGACAATCCGAGAGGACTATTTAGACTTTGAAAGATATGTTGAGAGCTTGTATGCTTGATTTCAAAGTTGGTTGGGGTGATTACATTGTTTTGATCGAATTTGTGTATAACAACAGTTATCAATCTAGCATTGGTATGACATCGTTTGAAGCATTGTATGATGGGAGATGTAAGACTTCGGTATGTTAGAGTGAAGTCGATAAAAGACAGTTGTTGGGTCTGGAGATGATTCAAGACACAATTGAGAAAATTAAGACAGTTCAAAAGCATTTGAAGGTGGCACAAAATAGGCAAAAAAGTTATGCAGATAACCGACGGCATGAACTTAAATTCATGGTGGGAGATCAAGTGTTTTTTAAAGTTTCTTCATGGAAATATGTTTTGAAATTTGAAAAGAAGGATAAATTGAATTCGAGATACATTTGGGCCATATACTATTATGGAAACAGTTGGTGCTGGGGCTTACAGGTTAGATTTACCTCCAGAGATGTCCAAGCTATACAATGATTTTTATGTATCTATGTTGAGGAAGTATGTGCTAGATTTGTTTGATGTGCTGGTTCAGCAACCGGTAGAGTTAGCAAACGATTTGAGTTATATTGAGAAGATGGTTCAAATTATAGACCGAAAGGATCAAGTACTTCATAATAAGGTGATACCATTGGTGAAAATTCTTTGGAGGAGCCATGCGATAAAAGAAGCTACATGGGAAAGTGAGGAGATAATGCAAAAACAGTATCCATATCTATTTTCATTAGTTAAGAGAATTTAGGAACGAAATTCTTTAAGGAGGGGAGAGTTGTGAGATCCTAATATCATAATTTCATAAGTAGTAAATACCATTTATTGTATGGTTAATTGGTATGTAAAATTATGTGGGTGCATGTGTGTGGCATGTGGCAGTTGGTGAGTTGAGTGAGGAGTCATTAGTAAGTGTGTGCATAGAATACCTAAGGGTGTGAGATACACTCTTGTATCTATTTTGGCTTCTAGTCATAATAGAATTCAAGAGGAAAGAGAAGGGCTTTCGATAGAGAGAAAGAGAGAGAAAAAACAAGAGGGGAACAAGGTTAGTGGGGAGATAAAGAAAAAAAAAGAGAGAAAAAGAAAGGTTAGTGGAGAGTAGGTGGCCTAGCATCATGGGAGAGAGAAAAAGAAAAAAAGAAGAGAGGAAGTCAAGAGTTGCTATTGGCTATCATCATAGAGATAGAGAGACAGAAAAAGAGGATATATATATATA